>WOVY01009269.1:62500-552500 GCA_013436015.1 Rhipicephalus annulatus
ATGTGCCTGGTTAACCTCCCTGCCTTCCCTCTTGTTGTTTATTCTCCTCCTCCTCCTCCTCCTCCTCCTCCGTATGCTTTCTCTATATTCTTTTTCTCCCCTTTCCTCAGCGTAGGGTAACAAACCCGGTATAGCCTGGTAAACCTGCTCGCCTTAACTTTGCCTGTCTCTCTCAACGAATGTCAGACACACATGGCCACTCTAGCTGTGGCTTTTCTAAACACGCTGCCTCGAGGTACAGCGCGGGAAATCCAGAGAGACAGGAACGCGTGGCGGACTTCGCCTCATCCACCGGTCACTGTTTGCTCTCCGACTTAACCATATGCTTTCGTGTTGGACACGCAACGTGGACACAGGTCCTCGTGTGTGTGCTCGGAGCGTCCAATCATCGCCCGCGTTGTCATTTCTTTCTCGACGTACGAACATTTTTCCGTTTGTTAATTCCTGTGTGTGTTCCTCACCAAACAGTTGCGAACGAATCTCTTATTTAATTCTGCGCCATTGGCAGAGTTTTCCAGTGCTGCCTCCTTGTCCTAGCTAAGTTGATAAAAACTTGAGAGATTACTTACTACCTTAGCTAACGATTGGACGGTATGCGCAGGCGAGTAAAGACAAGCTGTTTTCAAAGGGTCTGCGATAAACGCACGTGACCTTTCGTCCTTGGGTGTTGTTTTCTCGCGTCTTCATGCTTTTGCGAAACAGAACGAAGTAGTTTAGAAAAAAGATTAAGAGGAGGCATGCCTATTTATGAAGTAGTGAGACAAGCAACCTTTAAGAAAGGGTGAAAATCGTGAGCTGGCGAGGGTTTAAATCACGAAATTCAAACGCTCGGTTAATGAACTTTTGAAGGAAGATAAGGTGTTTCAACTCCATGAAAATAAGTTGGAGAAAAAGGAATACGTTTGCGAACATGTCGAGTGAGTCAATTGCACGCGGCAAAGTTTTCCCGACACGGTCTGGCTATAACAACTGAGACAAACGTTAAGTCCGCGCCAGGGCTCGTCTTTTGAGTTGCGAAACTTTTTTGGCAAGCGAGTGGGGCCCCATGACGCCTCGCAGGCAAAGCGGGCGCTTTTCTCGCCTTTATAGTGAGACGTTGTATTCTTAACGAGCCACTTAAAAATAACTTGGACCGCGCATATTCTTGTGTCCGCTCCGAGCTCCTGCGCTTATGTCACCTGTTAAATAACTATTCCGCCGGAATGACGTGTGACCCGCCGCGGTATAGCTTAGCGAGTGAGGTTTCGCATTGCTGAGCTCGAGGGTGCAGATTCAATTCTGGACCATGAATGACGCATTTCGATGGGGGCGAATTGCAAAGAACGACCGTTTCCTTAGGTCCAGGTGCTCGTTAAAGAACCCCAGATGGTCGAAATCAATCCGCAGTCCTCCACTGCGGCATGGCACGTAATCATATCGGGGTTTTCGCACGTAAAACCAGTCATTATTATTGTGGAAGTGTGTGTGTGTGTGTGTGTGTGTGTGTGTGTGTGTGTGTGTGTGTGTGTGTGTGTGTGTGTGTGTGTGTGTGTGTGTGTGTGTGTGTGTGCGTGCGCCTGCAGACGAAATTTCCCGAATTACGTGGAAGGTCCGGCTTCCTTTTCTGCGGCTCCCAATTCTCATAGCAAGACGTTTTATTTGTCCATACGTTATACTGGTCCAAACGCTGCGAACCTTAACGACCCTGAGAGAGCATTTTCCAAGCTCTCTTCGCTAAGCTTTAGAAGTGTCTGGTTAGTGCGCACCAAGCAATAACCCACAGCTAGTATTCCGCCCACGTGCAACTGCAGCTTGATGCTTCAAAGTGTATACGAACAATAGACAAAGTGGTCGCTGTTCATGTTAAAGCTGAAACGTCGAGCACAGATTTTCAGGGAAGTGACGTGGCATGGACGATGAAGCATTTTTTCTTAATGGGAGGTGGGTCGCATGACTGTTGGATCACTTACGAATTTTGTTTCCTCTGTAGTTCTCTTGAAGTGTCTCGTTATTGTCTTGTAAGTTAATTTATAGCTCTGCAGAATTGATGTACTTCCCGAAGTGTGAGATGATTGTGTTCATTTCTCTCTTTTCTTCTACCTCTCTCCTCGCCTCTTTATTCTTCCCCTAACGAACGGTAGCGAACCGGACGTGCAGGACCCGTCAAAAATTCCCAGGCCACATTGCCATAGAAGTACATAGGATAGTGGCCTAGCGACTTTACACAGAACATGCTCGTCTAGTTAACTTACGCGTATCTCCTCGCCTTTTCCTCCTTCTGTAAAATCAGAAGATGAGTTGTTTACGAGACGCAAAATAAAAAGATAGGCGATAAGTTTGTGTGCGGGAGAAAATATGTTCGAAGGGTATACATAAGTAACTAAGAAAGAAACGCAGCAAAAAAATTGCACTACTTTTTCAAATGGAGTACAAGAAATCGCTCGATACCGTTGGAAACGCCAGGGGGAGACAGCAGAGCGAACTGATAGATCAATATGAAAGGAAACAATACCGTCTTCATACGGGGATAGCCGCATGAGTATTAGTAAGGATGCTCTTTCGCCTAACTGTCATGCTGCTTTTAGTTTATTTTATTTTATCATAGAATGGAGTGTGCGAGTGGATGCAACAAGACGAAGCACCGGGATTGCTCGAGTTGAGTTTTCATGACAAGTGTGGGCCAAGCCCGTTTACGTCTTCTGCTGTCCCTATCTTACACGTGCTAGTTATTTTGCGTCATGAATTGAATGAGTCATGCCTTAATGATAGCGGCAATACTCAAGTGTGGATGCTCGGTACTATTTTCGTGCTTCAGCATTGTCAAACGCGCACATGGTTTTTTTTTGTATTTTTCGTTCTTTTCTTCGATTTCGTTTTCGTTTGTTTTATTCGTTTTACTTGTGCTTTGAGGTGGCTGACCACTACGTGCGTCTACACTGCGTTTGTTGTTTGTATGCACAACTGCAACTTGTTTCGCTAAAGTCCCCACTGAAAGTCAACGCCTTGTCATTTTTTGTTTTTTTTTTCATCCTTCCTCGCTATTTATATGCGTGCTGTTTTGACTTAGCGTGGATTACAAAAAGTGTTTACTCATAATTCGTTCAAGTTATACTGCTCTATAGTCTATAGTTTGACGTTATTTGAGCAAGTAACTATGCCACACAGTCAATGCAACAATACTTTTATCATACAGCCGACGCAACTAGTAGCCACTCCGTGCTACTTGTTGCGCGAACGAAGAAAGGACACACAGCTTACCATGTCATACAATTTATTTATTTATTTTAAATACTCTCAATGCCATTTGCGGCGTTACAGAGAGGAGTGGTTACAAGTTAGAGATGGCAGTCTTGAATGATGCATGATCAGGGTTGCTGGCGATGGAGGCAGGAAGGTGGTTCCATTCGGATGAAGTCTTCGGTACGTAGGAGTGGAAGTATATGTTGGTATGGCAGAGTGGCACATGGACTTTGAAGTTATGGTCGATGCGAGATGAAACGTAAGAAGGTGACGAGAACAATGTGCCCTTTATTTCAGGATTCATAAAAAAAATTTTGTGAAAGAGACAGAGTCGGGCCTGTTTCCTCCTGTTAGAAAGGGTAGGAAGGTCTAGAGAATTTTTAATTGATGAGATGCTAGCGGTACGGGAGTAATTAGCGACAATGAAGCGAGCTGAGCGATTTTGGATGGCTTCCAGTGCATTAACAAGTGAACAAGAATGAGGATCCCAGATTGATGAGGCGTATTCGAGTTTAGATCTGACTAGTGTTTTATAAAGAAGAAGTTTTAATGAAACAGGTGCTAATGAAAAGTTACGGCGCAAGAAGCCGAGAGTGCGGTTAGCATTGTTAATCACATAACTGACATGATTATTCCATGTTAAATTGTTATCTATGTGAACACCTAGATATTTGTAAGTATTGACAGACGACAACAGAAAATTAGAAATTGAATAAACAGGGCTAGTGCAGTCAGTACTTCCTCGAGAGATCCTCATTATTTTACACTTGTCAATATTTAGTTTCATTGACCAGAGTGAGCACCAAGATGTAATGTTGTCAAGATCAGATTGAAGTAGTGATGAATCATGAGAGTTAGTTATTATGCGGTAGATGACACAATCGTCGGCAAATAGCCTGATTGTTGATGTAATGCTAGATGGAAGGTCATTAATATAAATTAGAAAGAGTAAGGGTCCAAGGACAGAACCTTGCGGCACACCAGAGATTACTGAACAATTGCGTGAGTCATGATCGTTAGCTGTTACATGTTGGGTTCTGTTAGATAAGAAGCATTCGATCCATCGTAATGTGTTTGAGTCAATATTTAGCATGCTTAGTTTTAGTAGGAGTAAACGGTGAGAAACGGTGTCAAAAGCTTTTTGAAAATCAAGGAAAATGCAATCGATAATGGAGCCAGTGTCAGAAGCTGAAAATAAGTCGTTGGTGAAGAGAAGTAGTTGGGTTTCACATGAGTAGTGTTTCCTAAAACCATGCTGACTGTTATGAAAGAAGTTATTTTCTTCGAGAAATATAATTAAGTTAGAATAGATTATGTGTTCGAGAAGCTTACATGGAATACTAGTCAAAGTGATGGGCCTGTAGTTAGAAGGATTAGATGAGTCACCTGGTTTAGGCACAGGAACCACCTTCCCCGCCTTCCAGTCACTGGGCAATGAGGCATTCTGTAATGACTGTGAAAAGAGCTGTGAAAAAATGACTGAACAATAAGTGAACAATTGTGAACAATAAGTGAACAATTGGTACAAAAAAGAATAAAAAAGAAAGAAAGAAAGAAAGAAAGGAAGAAAGAAAGAAAGAAAGAAAGAAAGAAAGAAAGAAAGAAAGAAAGAAAGAAAGAAGAAAGAAAGAAAGAAAGAAAGAAAGAAAGAAAGAAACCTATACAGGTGCCGCAACAAGTAACCACACTAAAGCATGGATACTATCAGCTATGACGTAAGTTATGTGATGGCTTGTGTCGGCTATCGTTGACTACTATTGCTTCATCTTCGTTCAATAACGAAGAGAGAGATGAAGAGGAAGACATTAATCAGGTATAAAGTTGCTGCTGCTGGATATTTTTTTTTTCAGCACATCTCTAAGCTGTGGAAGTATACGAGAACGAATTCTGACCGGTGAGTTTCTGCTGCGCGACAACTGACCCACTACGATGGCACGCTCTGTGGAAAAGTATTGCTCAGACGTAACCTTCGTAGAGTCTAGCGGAACGACTCTGTGATCACGCGAATAGTTATAAATAAGATAAGCTACGTGCAAGAAAAGCGTCTTGATGTATGCGGACACTTATAACCCCGTGTGTACTGGTATTGGGACGGAAAAATACCGCCATGAAAAGACGTGTGAGATGTTTACAGAGTGCGCGTGCGCACTCCTGATGCCTGATATCATGATTTCACGCGATAAAGGCGATCTACGCAATGATGCCACGTCATAGAGACGACGTTTGTGAACGTGCAACTGAACGAGGAAATATTTTCGAGATGATATTGAGCAAGCCGGTATGGTGACGTCCTGGTCTGAGAGGGAGCCTCTAGAAGGAAGTCAGATAAGTGCGCGTGCACTTCCGCAACGCATCTTTCTCGCACTCGAACGAAGCGATCTCTTACAGCCCCCTTGGCTCGAGACGTGCAATACGGAACGCGGCGGTCCTTTGATTAACGCCACCATCGACGTCGACGATGACGGTATAGCTTGTATGCCGCGGCCACCACGAAGTCGCCACAACCAATTAAACCGCGGCGCTCGTGTTCGAGGAACGGGGTCGTATAGCATGCCCCGGGCGCATCTGTCGTTTCGCCGCTGTGCCAGAGTTGGAGAGAACAATGGGGGAGAGAGAAGAGACTGCTGCGGAGTACACGCGAGCGCCGCCATAAAGATGTGCGGTGCAGCGGCACTTTCTTTTTTTCCCTGTCCGTCTCACGTTCGCCCACGTGGGAAGCCGCGCGTCGCTGCGCTTTGTATGCGTGGGGGGTGACGGCGCCGATGAGTAACGGCGCAGACGCCGTGTCACGAGGCCGCGACTACGGCGCCAGACTGTCTTGTCCCCTCCTCTACCCCCCTTTCCGACACGACGCTTCGCCGTCAGTTCGTAAGAGGGCAACCCGAGCGGCGGCACCTCCCGCGAACAAACTGCACGCGCCCTCGTGACGTCACAGCGAGAAGTGATGGCGCAGCTTCGGCGCTTGGCTCGGAGCCCGCGTGCGGAACGTAACGGTAGCTGCTGCTTGCACTGCGCTCCATGCGCGGAAGGTTGGGTGTTGCCCTCGATTCACCTGAACTGGCTGGTGCGATCTTCTTTCAAGGTTGAGAAAGCGGAGAGACATGCGGTAGCATGTCAAGACGATTGGGAGGAATAAGAACGGTGTTCCATTTCTGTTGCACGCAATCAGTTACTTAAAGGAAGTAAAAAAAAGAAAAAGAAAGAAAAGAAGTAGGACGGAAATCCGGTTGCATCAGCTCGTGGATGATGCATAGGGTGTTCCCCGGTATGTCATAGCTACCACTAATGCCAACCTGGATACGCGCTGTCTTTCTCGGCCACCTTTCTTTTCTTTTCTTTTTTTCCGGCTGCATAAGATAGCAGGAAGTCAGCGGCCGATGTGCAAGGGCGCACGTAACGGAGATGAAGGAAGCCGCGCATCGTGCGACTTGAGAGTAGGTGAGAGAGAGAGAGAGAGGTCGCATAATTTCCAAGCAGGCCCTGACTCGCTTCTCTGGCGTCGGAGACGGCGGCTTGCTCATTGAGTAGCAGGTCAAGGCCGCATTTTTCGTGCCAGCGAATCGCTACAGAGTGAGCGGGGGAAACCCCTTCAGTGAGAGGAGGCGCGTATCCCACGGTGGAGTGTCTAGCGTTCACTTAGAATGTAGCGCGCGCTTACGACGGCACAGACAGACACTGCTGGGCGGAAGATAACGAACGAGAATGCTCCGTCGCTTGCAAAAAAAAAAGTAAGAAAAAGAAAAGGAACTCGAACGAAGAGAGAAAAAGTGTCTTAGTGTTACGGCGTTTCGGAAGATGTTCCTTTAGAGATGGACGCCTGGCTACCTAGCCCCTGGTACCAGTAGCAATAACCATTGGACAAATAAACTTCCAATCCAATTCCATAACAGTGCATGTATGATTCTATGGTGTTAGCATCAAAGTATCGAGTAATCGCGACTATACTAGTATTAATGACCACGACGATTCACAATAGCAACAAGTGGTGCTGATATCAAGACAGTACTCTATATAAACAGACATGGAGAGGAAGAAAAATAAGAGGTACAAAATTAAGCAAAAATAAAAAAATAACGCAAGAACAGTTGAAGATGCACGAATACTGAAAAAATGAACACTATGGTAATGGCAATATATGACTAGGAAACGTCTGAAACAAATTACCACTGTCAAGTACACCTCATGAAATGAGATGTAACACTGGAGGGCTAATATGAGGGGTGGATCGTTTGTCGTTCATATTTCGTGCGTGTACGTGATTATAAACCGTTGCTCCGGGTGGCACGTTGAGGGAGCCTCAGGTTATACACCTCTCTGCTGATAAGCGAATCACGTCAACGCCAGCCCGATTGGTCAACGGTTCGAGTTACATTGTTGTTACGTGGAATGCAATAACCCTCCATACATCGAACACAACGGGTAAAAAAATGTAAAAAGGTGATGTAACTTTACGGAGTTTACCCTTTGGCGTCACTCCTAGCCCCGATGTTTGTTCGTGACGTTGAAATGAATGGATGAATGAATGAACGAATGAATGAATCAGTCAATAACATAGTCCAGGACAGTAGACATGTATGGACTGGTTACCTGTAAGTGAACACAACCAATTACACTCTCTTCAGTAGCGTACGCTCAAAGTCGCTTTCGCGGAATAATTTTGTTATTCGGACTAACAACTGTCAAGATAATAGTTTTGTCTCAATATTATCCACTCGGCGTGTTCTGTTCGTATTGTTTCGTACTGACGTATATAACGCAATATTTTTAACGAGGTTATTAAAACATAAAGTTGTCCTCCTTCATCGCGAAGTTCAGAACGAAACTTACTAAAAAAGAAGCTTCGCAATATACTTCAGTAATATATTTCTTGATAAACCTATTCCGGTCCACTTCAATAACACAATACAAAGGTCAACCACGTTATACCACCGGCTTGTTTCGAAGTGAAGTAGCTCTTGTAAAACAGATATGTAATTTGTGTTTTGCGCAAGTTGCGTGATTGCTCGAAATATCTTTGGAAAATGCGAGCAAGTTGCGCAAACGTTTGCAACGGCTGAACATCTCCGGCATGCCCAGTATGGCGCAGTCAACGTTTAACTAGTATTAACGTGAGTAAGGCCTGAACACATACATTCGCTTCTCGGCTGAAGGGGCTAGTAATGCGTTATTCAAAGACATTTGCATAAATTTCTACGGCATTCTGGTTTTCATCCTACCTTTCAGCTATGTATTTGACAGTGCAACGCCGTATTAACGCAGTTGCTTTAAATACCCCGCGTCGCATTAAAGGGTGGTGTCCCCTGCTTTCCCGGGACCGACGCCCCAGCTGTGTGAATTAGTGCGAGGGACGCATTAACGATCCAACGCTGCCTGTGAGAACTAAGCTATACATGGTTAGTGAAACTAAAGCAAAACGAAGCATACAAAGGTATCCTCACATCAGGCAAGTAATACTTCTTTTTATGGCATCATGCGCTTTTGTTTCTAGCGCCTTCTGTAAAGGGCATACAGAACATTTTTACGTAGTTAATATAATAAGAAGCAGCCATTATGGCTTAGTGGCTACAAAGTGGCGCTGCTGTCAACAATTCCAAATGAGCATTCACCACCCAGATGGGCGCGCCTCCGAGCAGCACCAGATGCATCGTCAACCTTGCAGCAAAATGAGTGCGCCGTATAATGTATACACTAGGGCGCACTGTGGAATATGGCCACGTCAGCAGTGCGCCGTATAATATATAGACTGCGGCGCACTCATAAGCTGGCATGAGCATATTCCTTAAATTGTTGTCATGCCATCACGTGCGTGCCCCGAATCGAAAAGAAAATAATCGTTGTCCAAATACATATTGCGCACGAAAATGCGTGTCATCGTGGTGTAAAAGCAGCAGCGTATCGTTTCCCAAAAGAAGCAGACGACGCGCAATGGAGAATCACGCTTGCGTTGCGTATCTGTCAAGAACAGACGGACACTATGTTGTCTGCATTTGAAACACTTCACCCGTAGCGGTTTTCTTCTTCCTGGTGAGTAGACCAGCTTTGTTTGTGCGTGTGTTATTTTAATGGCCTCTCGAAGAGCGGGGTAAATGTTAGTTTTGGCAAGCGTTTCAAGAAATGAGAGACGCGCGCGAAATTCGGTTGTTCATTTTCTGGACCGGCCCCGCCGCGGTGGTCTAGTGGCTAAGGTACTCGGCTGCTGACCCGCAGGTCGCGAATTCGTATCCCGGCTGCGGCGGCTACATTTCCGATGGAGGCGGAAATGTTGTAGGCCCGTGTGCTCAGATTTGGGTGCACGTTAAAGAACCCCGCAGGTGGTCTAAATTTCCGGAGCCCTCCACTACGACGTCTCCCATATACATATGCTCGTTTTGGGACGTTAAACCCCACAAATGAAATCATCAATCATCATCAATCATCAATTTTTTTGGACCTATATTACTTGTGTGCGTTACTCGCTGACGTACTATGCGCTCGTGCAATGTAGCAGGGAAGCCTGATGGACGCACACGTTCCCGCATGCCTACTTTTATTCTGTGCTATGAAGATAATGTTGCGTTCACTTTAAACGCGACTTGTCGGCAGCTCATCCGCTCGCAAGACATTTGAAGCAACTGCAAGTAGCACTTGTTCCAGCGTCCGGAGCATCCGACCTATACGCACCGCACTGCTATAGCTTGTTGTCAGACACTGTGCGTGTTAATACATTATCGTGCAACAGATTAGTTTCCGTGTGATGAGCTTAAATTCATACCGCAACCCTGGAATGCCACAGTGCACCTGATATCGCGGCCACGTTCAGCAGTGTTGCCAGCAGAAGCAGCGTTTTCTGGAGTTGCGAATATGCACAAGCTTCGGGATACAATGGCGACGAAAGAAAAAAAAACTAGGAAAAGAGAAGTTCAGCGTTAAAAAAACTCTTGTGTGTGCAGTCGTCAGCAAACTCATTTCGAACGCTGCGCCGCGTGGCTTGAAATGGTTTGATTGACGCTGGCGCCGCGTAGCTTTGGGTTGTGTTGGCGAAATGTTACCTACGCATGCCGACATACTATCCAAGCATACCAAAGTATTATGCCGGCAACAGCATACACCGCTTCGCGGCTGGCATGAGTCAAACCAGTCCAGGTCATGCGGCGGAGTGTTCAAGTTAAGTTTGCTGACGAGTGTATACTTTGATTTCTGGGAACGTTATAGAGCCCTAGATGGTTGAAGTGAATTCCTGCCTCGCAATCAGGCAGATCATGGTTTGAAACGTGTGTCCAAAATAAAATTTTAAATGTTTCCCGAGACGAGACAGGATGACGAAACAGCCACAAGGATGTCCGTCATGCCTTGCTTGCTCCCTGGTTCTTTTGCGCCGCTGGGGAACACGCACTTATCGAAACCACTTAAGCTGGAAAGTAGAGCCGCCTCCGGAAGATGCTTTCGCAACACTTCGCTGATTCACTGCGGCATCTAGAACGGCTGCACATTCGTGTGCACAGTCGCCTTGTCCGCGTGGTCACTCGCCGGGTGGTCACGTGTCCAGGCTATCGCGTAACGGCCCGATGGTCCGTTAGCGTTGTGGCCTGCGTGTTTCAATTCTCTGAAAGACTTTTCTGGTGGGGGCGACCACGTTGATAAGATGCCCGTGCGATTCATTGCTCCCAATACCGACTACTGTACGTGCGTGCATAGTGCGTGCATCATTGCATGCACTATGGTCTTAATATTTATCATAGGGAGTTGTATTGCTGCTGTCATACATCATCATCATCATCATGTCATGGCAGTTAGACCGCCGTAACGATCAAGTTGTTTCATTCACCAACCATAAGCCAAGGTATTGTGTAGTGTAGCATGTTCTTTTGTATCATGAATGAAATGTGTATAAGAAGCCGAATTAGCCTGCAATCATATATTTTTGGCAAGTTACGCAGAGACATATATTCTGAGACAATGAAGTGCTGAGAGCTAGTAAGTGAAGTCAACTAGCGTGTTGAAGTGAGTTAGATATGCATCTTGAATAGCCTTTTTTTTTTTGAGCCTGAGAAACCATAAAGACACAACATAAACCATAAACACGCAGGACACATGGGTGCTTTGTGTTCTGTGTCTATCGTGCGTCATTGAGAAAAGAAGTTGAAATTTAAGGGCTCCTTTTTGTTATTACATATACAATTTTAATTAGAAGAAAGAGACAATAGTGCCAAGGAAATTATGGGGTATGTTATTAGTAGAACGTTTATAGCAAATCTTAAAGAGAAGTGTTAGAAAAGATAAGTCGCTGCTTATAGGAACCAAACCTGCGACCTTCGAATAACTCGTTCGATGCTCTACCAACTGAGCTGATTGATATGTGGGGTTGAACGTCCCAAAACCACCATATGATTATGAGAGACACCGTGTGGAGAGCTCCGGAGATTTCGACCACTAGGGGTTATTTAACGTGCACCCACATCTGAGCATATGGGCATACAATGTTTCCGCCTCCATCGGGAATGCAGCCGCCACAGCCGGGATTCGATCCCATGACCTGTGGGTCAGCAGCCGAGTACCTTAGCCACTAGACCACCGCGGCGGGGTTCTACTAACTGAGATATAGCGGTGGTCATCCCCCCCCCCCCCCCGTGCACATTATAATGTATATACGTGCATCGCCCTGGGTCACTAAAAGCACCTGTTAAGTCGACGTTAATTGTTGAAATAGTGGTCCAGAAACCTCTTAGTGTTACTCTTGTACCAAGGAAGTGCCTATTTTGAAATAAAATCATGTTTTAGTGGTCCGCATAGGGTTCGCACACTTCAAATTACCCGCCTCAAGCGGAACGTGCACGTCACTGTTGCCGTGCACAACGGTGCCCAGCTTTACTGCGAGGCCGCCGACACTAGCAGCAGCACGAAAGCAGTGGAAGCCACAGCAGCAAGAACGGCCATTGAAAAATTTCCTCATATGGGCCCCGAGATGGCAGACGTGTTTTTGGTTCAACTGGGTCCCGCGAGATGGCACGACCATTACAGTTTAACTAGAGAGCCTCAATGTGCGCGCTTCTCCGTGGGAGACACGCGCGCTCATGAAGGCTCCCTAAATTTAACCAGGCGAAAATAGACCTTTTGAACCACTCGCGCCATTCCCTAAAGTAACGTCCGGTGGTTCTTTTTTCCTCGAACCAAACAGAAATGAATAAGCAGCATTTTATTAAGTCTCTTGATACACGGAAGGATATTTATTAGGTGCAACTAGTTCGATGATTAGTGATTGTAGATTAGAATTGTAGGTGGTACGTCTGACGTAATCGGGATCATTTTGTTAATGTCCTATCGAGGCGCATGTGTTTTCGAGCAGTTACCTTATTTTCCGGGTAAGTAGGGCCTTGCTGTTGACAGTATTGTCGTTTTAGACGTTTTTATACATTTAGTTTTCACTCTGACATGAATTGTTATTAAAGACGATAGTAATTCTTGGGGACCTTTGACACCAAAATTTTTGTCTGTCTATCTGTACATTTCTCTGTTTGTCCGCGCTAACGATATTTTAAACGGCACCCAACGATATGTCCAACGGTTAACATCATCCGCAGCGCCCTCCAATATTGCCCACGTTTAAGCGTTCATACTTGTGCGATAGTCAACTAAAAAGCAATTGTTGCGCATATCTGAATCATCATAACAACACGTCGATATTTTCTATGTGTGGCTTCACACTATTGAAGGCACACATAAATAATTCCAAGGACCGTAGCGTTTATCACGCTGCACTGACAGTGCAATGCGATGCTCAAAAAGGCAAGCGTTTCCAACGCTTTGCTAAGATGACAAGGTGGTGGCACCTGCCCGTCGCTTCGCGTTCTACGCCTTATCGCCTCTGAGACAGGCGCGCATCTTTCTCCGTGGGCGCGCACGGCTTCCTTCGTCTTCGAAGATAACTGCCAGATGGTGCTCGTGCCTAACGTGCCTCGATGCGCTCGTTCGCCTTTGCTGCACTGATCGACACTCTAAAGCTGCGCTTCCGGAATGCAATTCACCGATTTTCTCGCGCAAAACATCAAATAAACGTTTTGTTCACTCTCTCCACACGCAAGATTACCATCTTTCGACGACATTTGCAGGGAAACATGCAGATACGGGGCCAATTTTTACACTTTAGTGTTCCTTTAAGCGTGGGAGGGCCAGTAAGCGCCGCCAGTCGCCTTTACGGCGTGTGTGGACGCTCTTGTTCGGCTGGCCAGCGTCACGCAGCAAGTGATCTTATTACGAGCTGGCAGCTGATTAATAATCCTTCTCATACTATACCTGAAGGCATCAAGTCTGCCAGAACGAGACTCTCGGTTGTGTCATCGTCGTTCTTCGAGCTGAGAGAAATCGGCCGTTTAATAACAATAACCATATATGATTTACGTCCCAAAAACCACGATATGAGAAACGCCGTAGCGGAGGGTTCCGGAAATTTTGAACACCCGGGGTTCAAATCCCTTCACCATTGCACCTCCATCGAAATGCTCCCGCTGAGGTCTGGAGTATCGGAGTTAGGTGGACATATATGCACGCTCCAGGGTCCCTGAAGTTGATTGATATGTGGGGTTTAACGTTCCAAAACCACCATATGATTATGAGAGACGCCGTAGTGGACGGCTCCGGAAATGTCGACCACCTGGGGTTCTTTAACGTGCACCCAAATCTGAGCACACGGGCCTACAACATTTCCGCCTCCATCGGAAATGCAGCCGGGATTTGATCCCACGACCTGCGGGTCAGCAGCCGAGTACCTTAGCCACTAGACCACCGCGGCGGGGTCCCTGAAGTTAAAATCTACGCGGTCTTTTATTCAGTGCGTTATTAATATAGAGCTCGCTGGACAATATTTCATCACCATAACTCTCCGTCTGTCCACCCGTTCGTTCGGCTGTGCGTACATGTGCGTGCATTTACGGAAGGCGGTGTATTATCCCTTCATCCATCCCTGTTCAACGAAAGGGCTGGACGCCGGGGAGGCGGCGATGCAGTTGCTGAACGATACCGTGGATTGGCGTGTACACAACACACTCGATCGGTCGCAATCGTCAACCTTCTATGTACCGTACAAACAGGCGCTGGAAAACGGCCGAACCGAGGGCGGGGAGAACATCCCGCGCGAGGAAATTGGACGCTCTACGTGCCCACCGCGGCGCACGTCGGCCTGCAGGGGAGACTTATCTGAGGAGCGCAACCTTTGGCCCTACTGCATGTAGCGCGGGTAACCGTTTCACGCGCGCACGTACGTACGATTCTTCGAACAAAGCAACGTCACTGGAGAGAGACAGAGAGGCCGGACTACAACGGCATCTTGAAACTCCGGTTTGTAGATCCGCGTTGAACGCTGAACTTTTATTTCAACACTGCGCCAAAATACAATAAAAGACATCATCGAGACACTCTGGAATTTCAGCGCTGAGCGGATCTGAGCGCACATGCGACAACCCTGTTTGCGAAATCCTGTTCCTGTTTGAGTCAATGACGAATAGGACGTCCCTCGTTTGACACGTTTCCCCCGTACTGTCAGAGAGTGGATTCTATAGCCCGACACATGTGCAGCGTTTTTCCGGCGTTGTCTCGGCGTTTCGTTATGCGCCGGCGTCACTCGGCTTCAACGCTGCCGCTGACGGTGGCCGCAACGCCCACTTCTGGACGATTCAGATAATGTGTATCTCACCTCTAATAAATGTATTACCACAAGTGTTCATATTTTATTTTTTTGCGCGTGTGAGATATAAAGATTGCTCCGTTATTTTCTACATGTAGTTCTTTGGTACGGCGCACAGCTCACTTCAATGAAAAATAAAACATTTGTAAATATTTGTTTTACGTCGAATATCGTCACTCTGCTTTTCGGCATGCCTAAAACGTCGCGTCTTTCACCCGTGCCACAAAGGTGCGAAACGCGTGCCATGGCTGGCTAATTCGCGTAGGACCACATATGCAGAAGCTCCGCCCTTTGTTGCTTTCCTTTCATTACCAAGGGAAGTCGTCTGCGAGTATAGATAGTAGCAAGTTGTGAGCAGATAGCAGAGCTCGTCCTTTGTGCGCTACTAATTATACAGCCAGCCTGGCATGTGCAAACGCGCGTACTGCAACTAGCCATTTCATTCGAGATCGAACACGCCTTTCAAGTTAAAGGCGAATTTTGCCGAAACTGCTGTAAGTCCCTGTGAGTTCCTGTTGTTTCGACTGCCTCTCGCTGGTGTTCTGTCAGTTATACTCGGCATCGTTTCGAGTGGCCCTTCTCGACAGCTTTCGCGCCACTTGAATGGAAGTGCCACTTCGTAGGGATGGCTTCCCCGGGACACCAACAGCAATGTCTGCGTGACAAGCGTCTAGTAAGCCTGCGGCGAAAACTTTCCGTGTTTCCGAGCCTGCGCAAGAAAAAAGCGTATCGCGCAGAAACCCCAGTGGAAAAAACGTTGAAAACGGAGAAGTGTCTGGGGCCCCAGACAGGCAAACAGAGGCCGGCTGCCTCTCAGCGTTGCGAGGAAGCCATACACAGTTCCTTGTGGAGCGGTGAGCAAACTGCGTGAAAAGCCCTCCACAGATTAACACCTATCTCTGCGCGTCTCGCACACTGCGTGATGCGTGCGTGGTCGGCCACAACACACCACGAAGTTGAATGGGAATGTAGTACAACATGTCACCTCGGGTGTCCATTGTCGACTGCCGATTCGGTCGATGTGGACATGCCCGCTAATCTTTAGACGAAAGGCGAAATGTGTCGAGTGCTTTTGCGCACCTTACACTCTTGAATTGGAGTTGGTGTGTTTTGAAAATGACGTAAGTGCACTGTTGTGGAAAAAAAAAGGCAGGAGGCTTAGTAGAAAAAAAATGCCCGCAGCTTCCCTCGGGGGAACACTGAGGAGGATGCGGAGCATATAATTGGTTAACGGGGTGTTAAAGTGCGACTTACTTGGGTCGATGGCTAAATTGGTTAACGTGGTTGTGAAATGGGGTGTTAAATTGCGACTTACTTGGGTCGATGGCTAAATTGGTTAACGTGGTTGTAGGAGGGGGTGTTAAATGAGTGAACACGTACACACGTATGCGAAAGGGCGGCGCTGGTCGAAGGGACGTCGCTCATTGTGTTTGTGGATTCGTTGGAATTCATTTCACCGCGACCTTGGACGTCGACGCGCCGTACAAACCAACCGACGAGCGGCAACTGAGCGAGCGAGCGCCGACCTTGAGTATATATACAGCGCGACGGCGCATGCACTGTCAGCTGTCGAATGTTCAAGAAGGGGGAGAAGCGCAACGGCGCATGCGCGCGCGTCAGCTGCCGATGTTCTCGAAGCGCGACGGCGCATGCGCGCGCGTCAGCTGCCGATGTTCTCGAAGCGTGACGGCGCATGCGCGCTACATTATGCAGCTAGCGAATGTTCGTGAAGAGGAGAAGCGCACGCGGTGTGTAGAGGAGGAAGGGTGCACAGATGGTGGAGGAGTGAAGCGCGCGCGGTGTGTAGAGGAGGAAGGGATGCACAGATGGTGGAAGAAGGAGGAGGAAGCTTGCGGACGGCGCCGCACTACAAGCCTCGAGTATTAGATGCTCCGCATCTAAAAAAGGGGGGTAACGCAACTGGGAGTGTTTAGCTGACAAGTCTGACGAAAATCGGTCAGGTCTGAAAGGATTACAAGGAAATGTTTTATTACAATTAATTTGTCTTTTAGTCCACTTAACTTCATTTTCCGTTGCATTTAAAACTACTGTATTTTATCTCAACTGAGTTAACCTAACCTACCTTCTCTTTTTCATAATTTCCTCAACAAACCTCTGTCGGGTCTATGTTCATCGTGATGGGCAGGGCGCAGTTGCCGCATCGTGTCTACCAATACGAACTGTCCTAATTGATAGCTTTTGCAGCTATAGTTCCCAGAATAACATATTGTGTGCTTGTTGACGCGTGAAAATAATTATTTTGTACGGTAACAATGCACCTTCAAAAGAGCGCATACGTACCTGTACATACGATACGCACGTGGACAGTTCTACACCCCCACACACATTTACGCACGCACATATGACACAGGGAATTCTGATTGCATACTTCGACTCGTATCCGTTTTTTGACCATATACAAGCCACGAATATGTGGCTGTTTTTGCGTGACGAACAAGTTATGGACCATCTCCCCGAAGGGAACCCCGATGCGATGCGAAGCAGCAGCGGTACGCACGGCGCTCACCCGGTTGAAACGGGCGTCGACGCCGGAGCTAGAAGGAGGGTTTGAAGCGAAACTCGGTGTAGCGTTCACTCGAGTAAACGCTTGTTTGAAACGCAAAGGCACGGCAGGCGGGTTGCGTTTCATGTGCAAGTATCATCGCAGATAAACGAGCCGAAAGAGTGTTCCCACTCGACGTTCGGTCAAGCGTTGCGGGCGGTGGAGAGTGTGAAGCGAGCGAGAAGTGTGTTTCGAGCGGGTGGAAGAGCCGGCAGCGGTGGGAGCTGCAGTGAGCATGCAGCCAGTGAGGGAAAAAGTGACGTCAATGTGCACCTGCGAGGGAAGCGTGTGAGGTGAGCGTGACGTCAACACGCAGCTACAATGTGACCTGCTTGGCACCGCTCCAACACCTGCGACGAGGGGAACCCGTTGTGGTGCCTTTGTACGGACGCACGGACTTACGGTGTTACACACGTGAGTCAAACAGCTACTTCACATCTAATAACGAGATAAGGTGTCAGAGGGAGCGCTCTCCTTGAAGTCTTTCCTCATTAATCGTCGCGCGAAAACAGTCATATGTTTTGTGCCTTTGTTGTGCATGAACAGACTAGCGCAGCGAAGAGTACTTCTATAGACTACACGCATTCTTGATGTTTCGCAAAAGACAGGCAGCATAAATCGCACCTCTGTCTTTGAAGTCACCCTAAGTAGATGTAAGAATGGAGGCGTAGATTGAGCATTCATTACAGAGAGAAACAAAATCGAGAAAGGAAATTCTAAAAATAAATAAAAGGCAATGTCGTATGAATGGTCATAAATTGAGCGCTCGAAAGTGAAAGGCGTTGTTGAGTGCGCAGATCATGCTCTGTGCTTAAGTTACGTAGTACGTACGTACTTGTTTATATACACCACGTGGTTGTAACATAAAAATGCCTTTCCATCATAGAGTATCAGCGTGTAAGACATGCTTCGATGTGAATGAATGTTGAGAGCATTCATAATTAATGAAGACCCTGTTTAAAGGGACACTAAAGTCAAATAACAATTTACGTCAGAGTGAAAGCAGTGTATGAGAACGTCTAAAACGACAATATTCTCAACATTAGTGCCCTACTTTCCCAGAAATTAAGGGAAATGAACGATAACAAATGCGCCACAGTAGAAAGTTCGCGAGATGATCCCGATGATGTCAGAAAAACTACCTACAATTAATCATCGATCTAGCTGCATTAAGTAAACAGCTTTCTGTGAATGAAGAGCTGAAATAAAATGCTGCTTAATTATTCGTTTCTGTTTCATTCATGAAATATAAAACCACCGGACGTTACTATGGCGAATGACGCGAGTGGTTCAAAAATTCTATTGTTCTATGGCTGTTTTGCTGCTATTGCTCCCGCTACTTTCCTTCTGCTGCAATGGTGCCACTATACTAACCACCCTAACCATATTGCTGCTACTGTAATTTCGGCGGCCACGTATTAAAGCCACTAAAGCCGGGCAACGTTGGGCTCGGCAACAGTGATGTCAGACGTTTCGTTGAGGCGGCTAATTTGAAGTATGCTAACCCAATGCAGACTCCTAAAACGCAATTTTATTTCAAAATAAGCTCTTCCTTGACACAAAAGTAACGCTGTGAGGTTTCTGGACCGCTATTTCAACAATCAACGTCGACGTAATAGTTGCCTTTAGTGTCCCTTTAATGACTCGACGGAAGCAAATGCTTACAGTTTGTCGAATAAGAGCTAATGGTTTGTCGGCTTTGTGTGATGGAACAAATAGCGCTGTCCGGAATGAATTATAATGTTTTATCCCAGATAGTATGTTCGTATTCGCGTCTGCAACGTGTACCTTCGACATGTCGCCGATGTATAGGATTCGTTCTTGATTACCTATACGAGGCAGCTGCAGCAACACGAGAAAAAAAAATTTACAGTATATCCATGGAGTGAATGATGCTGAGTGGGCGAAGCCTCCGTGCGTCAGTCCATCCATCCTTACGTGCGTCTATTCGTCCGTCCACACATCTGTCCCTTCGTCTGTCCGTCCGTGCGTCCGTCCGCTCTTATCAAACTAGAACACGCACCGGACGGAGGGACGCTTCGCCCCACTCATCATCATCCACTCCGTGGATATGCTGGCTACGCAGGAAGGACAGTACGACCAAGCAGGTGATGCTATAAGGAGCGTGTCCCCTGAAAAATTCTTGACTAGGGAGTATAGGAAGCAGCTATGTTCTCGGAAAAAGGGGTCAGCCGAGCTGATATGGTGTCGATGTTCACCGATACGGGTGGCGCTTGCCCAAGCGTGTGAATATTTAATCACGACGATGCCTTTGCCGAGGCGGATTTCTCATCGTCTTCTTAGTTTCGCACATATTGCTTCCATAGACGTTGTGCGGGCGATCAGTGAACAAAGCGTGTTATTAGAACCGTACTACGTACAAGTATATGGAGAAATGAGAGTCGGAGGCCCGGGTTCCCGCCATTTTTTATTTCAGGTAAACGCACGCAACTCTGGATCGCATTCAAGTGGGTCCGCGAATACGGCGGCGTTTCCATGCAGCTGACAGATAGCTTGAACGCGACTTGTTAGACGCAGCATCTGAACGGACCGCTTATTCGAGATGGTGGCCGTGATGGCAAACTAATTCAGGTTAACCCGCTTCAATGCGTTAACGATGTGGCAGCAGCGCCTATATGCCTGAATGACGAAAGAAACGGCACGTGGTGTTTTGATAAGATTCATGTGACGTCACAAGCTTTTGAGTACCGGTGCTCCGACACGGGGGACTAACGATATCAAGGCAAGCCATTTATGGCAGCGATCGCTTTGTGATAGGAAGGTTGTTGTTTGTCATTCTAGCTTGACGTCGTTCACTCCGTTTCCGATTAAGTGTTGGCAGTGCGATCCCGCTTAAAAAGGCAAAGAAAGATTAGAAGCTTCAGTTAGAAACAGCGAGGCGACTTCGGGATCATGTTTTTCTAATGAATGGCGCCATGTGTTTTCTTAACGCCACAATGAATTGCCGCCGGTACCGCTCATTACTGTCGTGTTATAGTGGCGCGCTGTTGTTTTAAAATAAAATGAAAGACATTTACCGTGTCTGAGTTCGTTACAAGTCTTGTACGTAATGTTGGTGGAAAATAAACCCTAAATCGGAACAAGTTTTCGTTCTGGACACGTCCTATTACGCTCGTATAGTTAAAAATTTAACACACACGCACACGCACACGCACACGCACACGCACGCACACACACACACACACACACACACACACACACACACACACACACACACACACACACACACACACACACACACACACACACACACACACACACACCGATAAATACAAGTTTGTTTGCCGCCGTTCTTGTCTGCGTTTATGTGCGATGCGTCCGCGCGTGCTGGAGAAGCGTGTTGTACCGCCAGCAGCAGTCAAATGCAGAGTCACGGACCACTCGAAATAAGTATTGCGGCTGACGCACTTCTATGCCAGTTAAACAGCTTTGGTTTATATTTTAGCTACCTTAATTGCACATGCTTCATTGTACTATAACGCACGTCACTGTCATTATCACCAGTAGTTAAATCACAACACTCGTTTTATCACACAACCGCTTCCTCTGCTATAACTTTTTCGCTGCTTCACGATTGGTTTGTCGGGAGATATCAAGGGCTGACTGCGAAGGAATTAACACAACAGCAGACATTGATATTACCGACAAGGGGATGCATATACACCTTAAGACGTTATTTCCTAGGTTATTTTAAGTACATTAGATTTTCTAAATAACCTGTTAGCAGTGACGTCATGGAAGGGCGGTGGCGCTGCCGGTTACGAAGTCGTGGGTGTAATTAGTACGGTTACGATAAGCACCTCCGCGTAATTTCTTTCTGAGCGCAATGTGAAGCGCTTGAGTGGAGTTACATGTAATTTGGATCACCGTTCTTGCTTCACTACAGCGTTTTGTTTGTTTACATGCGTGTACCCTGTCTGCAAACGAGTATACTTCTTAATCGCGGCACACGAGGAAAGTTAAATGGAAGATGCATCTGCGAACGGTGTTCGACGCGCTCAATATTGTTCCCCAAATGCCAAGCTCTGAGCGGCTGACTGTCTCGTTTGGCCACTTGCGCTTTGTAAAGAGCATTTATGACGGCATTCCTCGTACCACTCTGCGCGACACGTTTTTACGTAGTACATCTCGGCAAACGTCAACACACCGTGAACTACACAGCCGCACCACACTTTACACCACAGCTACACATTTCAGCCGCACCAATGCACTATGCCCTTATTCAGACAGGCGCTCTATTCTCGCCACGCAAAGTCTGACAGGTCCGTAAGAAGCATAACAAGTTACGACACACTTTTCGCGAGAACAATGCGTCGATACATCGTATACGTTTGTTGGCGCATACGGCGAAAGGTGCGCGCGTTAGAATAGCTTGCGAGGTTAGGGGGAAGGTGTACGTTACGCAACGGGCAAGCCGATTGTATTATAGAGTGCGCAGCTTTCGCGCTCTCTTTAACTGCAGCCAACGGTGTACGCGTGCGTGAACGGCGCGTGCGATGGGAAGCGAGGGCAGATTGATTTAAATAACAAAAGACGGAACTCCCTGGACAAGACTCTCTATATAGACTGGCCCGGACGAGTCCTGCGTCGAGGCCATCTCATTGGCAACAGCGCCGACTCGCAGGCAAATTGCTCTGCGAGTGTGCCTTACGGACTTTGCTATCATATTGCAGAATTATGCCGACGTTGGGCTAATTTTCACGCACAGCTGATACAACGCGATAAGGAGAGTCGAATGTAATTCGCCTTGCGTTGCTTTGCAGATAAATCACTGGCTTCGCGCGCGTATGACGGGTCGTACCTTGCTTCGCGAGACAAAGCGCGAAGTGAAATTGTTTACTAAACGAGTTAGCCCCGCCGCGGTGGTCTAGTGGCTAAGGTACTCGGCTGCTGACCCACAGGTCGCGGGATCGATTCCCGGCTGCGGCGGCTGCATTTTCGATGGAGGCGGAAATGTTGTAGGCCCGTGTGCTCAGATTTGGGTGCACGTTAAAAAACCCCAGGTGGTCGAAATTTCCGGAGCCCTCCACTATGGCGTCTCTCATAATCATATGGTGGCTTTGGGACGTTCAACCCCACATATCAATCAATCAATCAATCAATCAATCAACGAGTTATGCATGTCGGGGTTCTAGAAGCCGATGCACGTAAAAAATATTTATTTTTTTCCGGGTGGAATTACGTAGCTTTCAGAAGTTTCACGAGCAGAAACCCTGATTTGATAATGACACACACCGTATAGTGTCAACGAGGCAGAAGCTCAGCGGAGGATGTGAAGCGCGAAGAGATTAGAAAGATTTCAACGGGCTCTCACTGGGACCGCCGTTTCAAGTGACCGTATTTTCGAAGCCTTGTCAAGGCAGCAAGCACTGTTTTTTTGACCACCATGTACCTGTGAAATCATCATCATCATCAATCAGACTGTTCCCACTACAGGCAGGGCAAGAGCTTCTCGCATGGTCCGCCAATCAACCCCGGTCACGTGCTTGCTGCGGATATTATACCCGGAAACTTCTTCGTCCTATCTGCCCACCTAATCTTCTGTCTTCTCCTCGTGCGTTTGCGTCTCATGGAATACCGGCTGTTATTCTTAAAGACCTGCGGTTATTTTGCACACGCGCTAAATGGCCTACCCATGTCCATTTCTTTTACAGCAAAAGCTGTAATGAGGTCACAACTCTGGTCACGCGCTGTTGTCCGCCGCCGCCCATGGTGTCCGTAACCACATCACGCGAAATTGAAAAAATAAAAACCTAGCCCCAATGACACAGTGCGGTTCCAACCCGGGTCCGCTGGGTCGCTGGGTGCCAGCCCAGTATTCTACGATTGAGTTACGCCAGGGCTTGTAAGTTTTCAAACTTGCCTTAGGAAGGCTTGACCTAGCACCAATGACACAGTATGGCTCGAATCCGGGTCCTCTGGGTGCAAGCCCAGTATTCTGCCACTGAGCTACACCGGTGCTTGTGACTTGTCAAACTTGCCTTATAGGCGGGCTTGTTGTCTGGAAATCAATCGTGTTAATACGACTTATAAAGCGTTTTAAAACAATAAAATAACAACCAGTCGTCGCACAATGCGAATAGCGTAACGAGTGGGCCGTCCAATGTTCCAACCCATCACAAAAGCTTGTTCTTGTTCCCCTATTAACTGTGGCGCATACCCACTTCAGCCGTAAATATTTATCGTCGTCAGCCACTGCATGAGCAATTGACACAAAATTCCTTGCAAGTGTTAAGCGAAAAGCCACGCTTCTCAGAAATACGACGAAAAATAGCATAGCGAATGTCGGCCTACTACCCAAATAAATATATTAACAATGACCTAGTGGGTATCATGCAAGTACTTGCAGTAGTTACCCAATGAGTGTTTAGAAAATGCCCTGAAAGGCCGCTATTCTAGCTTTCGCTGTGACTGTGCTGCACCTTCGAATTCCGCGCAGGCCTGGCGTTTTCTCCTGATTTCGACTAACACAAGTGGCACGCGCGATTTTTAACACTTCCACCTGGTTCTTGCTCTAGTGGGAACGCACCTATAAGCAGGCGCTACACAAGAAACATACGCCACCTATTCGAAAGCAAACCCATGAAAAGGGAAAGAGGTCTGTTGATATCGGCACGCCAGCGCGATAATTGTCTTCTAACTTCAAGAAAACGCTTCCCGACGGTGCCTTGAGCGACCGCCGAATGAGAAAAGATCCCGGTAATTACGCAATGCATTATGCGGTTTTACAACAGCGATCGCACAGCTCCGCGTTAAAGGTTGTCGCCATTGAGCGTGAGTTATATATGCGTCAACGTGTGTATCCTAGGGGTTAGCGTATGTGCTGACCCATGTAGGACACACACGTCGTATTTCGGAAACAGCGTGCGCATTCGGAGAACGCCAACGCTGCGAGCTCTATTATTGAACTGCCTATTGTTATGAAATGCCAGAATATTCACTAGGAGCGTATTTCAAAGGCTCTGTGTTTGATGTCGATGAACGTATACGAAATGGTCGCTGGTTGCTAATAAAAGGAACGGTTGTTTATAATACTATCGAAAAGAAGAAAGTAAGTTTTCCTCCTATTTCTCCAATCGCAAGCAGTATGTTCAAGTCAGCACGGAAAAATCTGCCCTTGCCAATGTTATTTCTGGAGTTCCCCAAGGCAGTGTCTTGGGCCCACTACTGTTTTTGATTTTTGTCAACGATTTACCTAAAGATATTACGGTCCCCATAAGGTTTTTTGCAGACGATTGCGTAATGTATAAAACAGTCAGGTCTCTGACCGATCAATCAGAACTAAATCTAAACCTCCAAAAAATACAAAACTGGTGCACCATTTGGCAGATGGATCTAAACGCCGCAAAAACAGTAACGATGACCGTAACTAGGAAAAAACGCATTCTAAATACGACGTACTCTATAAACGATCATGAGCTTGGCAGAGTAGAACAACACAAATATTTGGGTTTATTAATAACTTCCGATCTACGATAGAATTTGCATGTAGACTCCGTTTGTGCTAAGGCTAACAAAGCATTGTGGAGACTTCGGCGAAATCTGCACCATGCTAGCCCGGAAATCAAATGCTTGGCTTACAAGGCTCTCGTACGGCCAATTATGGAGTACGCAAAGGTGGTATGGGATCCGTACACCACAAGTAATCGCACTAAGCTAGATAGAATACAAAGATTGGCGTCACGTTTCATATTTAACAAATACCAGCGCTGCCACTCCCCAACTCAGCTTTGCAAGCTGGCCCACCTTGAACCACTAGAACAAAGGACAGAGTATGAAAGACTTAAATTACTCTTTTTAATCATTAAAGAACAAGTAAAAATAGACAAATCGAAGTATATGTCTATAAAAACTGGGGAAACGTCAAGGCACCGGCATAACATGTACATCCCCCCTCCTAGATCACACAACGATTGTTTTAAGTTCAGTTTCTTTCCGCGGGCGATCAGTGAGTGGAACAGGTTGCCGAATTTCACTGTCTTATCAGAATGTGTACCTTCTTTCTTGAATGGCCTAAAGGATGTCGTGTATAAAGACGTATAGTTTATATTTTGCTTATTCCATGTCCTCAAGAGCAGAGTGATTTGGCTATTTCTTGTCATTCATTGTCATGTATAATAGAAGTTGCATAGGGAGTACCTATTTTTCTGTATGTATATTGTTTTTTTCCACCCCTGTTATAGCCCAAATAGGGCTGACAGTATAATAAAATGAAATGAAATGAAATGTAAGCAGAGAAGATATTGGCAGAGCAGGAGGCGCTTCTGACGTAGAAAACAATACATTTTAGATAGGAGCTGACATGAAGGAAGAAAAAAAAAGAGAGAAAGTCAGGATGGTGGATAGAGGTTACCACGCCATTTCGGATGGGTTCGTGATGCTGCTACTACTACTACTACTACTACTACTACTACTACTACTACTACTACTAATACAATAATAATAATAATAATAATAATAATAATAATAATAATAATAATAATAATAATAATAATAATAATAATAATAATAATAGCCACAACGGGAGTCCCATCACAGAGAATCTGAATTACAGTACGTTCGCACTTTCTCTTTGCCCCTCCTGCATATTACTTGCAAGATAGGATGCGCAGGTGGTCTTTGCTCTGAGCCACGGATAGACTATATAGACACTCGCCAAAGACGAATAATACTAGAATATAGGCCACACACGTTCATTTGCTAGAGCTAACATCAGAAGCACAGCTGCTGATCGAGTCAGCGCGATAAGAAAAATGGTTGAGGTGAAAGTTGCTCGTTTAGTCTTATGTAATATTGACTCGCTTCTGTCGTCAATGAGAGGACATATTCACTCGACCCTCCACTGCCTTGAAAGGTGGTCGCCCGGTTAGATAACGAACTGTCGATAAGCGCCTACTCAAAATGGTTATCGTCCTAGGCTCACAGAATTGTACTCATATATACCGCGAACACACGAGACTCTACAGTGGTTAGTGATAAACCACAAGGAATGGAAGGCCCGTGGTTCGCGAGCAAATTTGCCCGCAACATGAGCACTGATGAGTTGTTGCAGGCGGCGTACAAGCTTACCGAGGTCATATTTGGAATGTATGAATGCTCTTCGTTTTATATACTTGACAGTTTAAACTGAGTGCCGGCAAATGAGCTGGCTAGCTCATTTCCAAGTTCATCATTAATGTAGGAGGTTATTCACCATAATCAACATCATCATCATCATTATTATCATTATCACAATCATCACCATCACCACCACCACCACCACCACCACCATCATCATCATCATCATCATCATCGTCATCAGCAGCAGCAGCAGCAGCAGCAGCAGCAGCAGCAGCAGCAGCAGCAGCAGCAGCAGCAGCAGCAGCAGCAGCAGCAGCAGCAGCAGCCTGACTTCAACCCCTGCAGGGCAAAGGCTTCTCGCATGATCCGCCAACCCAGCCTTGTGCTTTCTGCTGCCACGTTATACATGCGAACTTTTTAATCTCATCGGCCCACCTAACTTTCTGTCTCCCCTTCGTGTGTTTGCCTTCTCTTAGAATACAGTCAGTTACTCTTAATGACCAGCGGTTATCCTGCCTGCGAGCTACGTGCCCTACCCATGTCCATTTCTTCTTCTTGATTTCAACTATGATATCTTTAAGGTTATTCCTACGAATTGGCGAATGGCTCAACCATTCCTAAGCACAAATAAATCAAGCTTCCTTCCCGATTGTACTGCCTAATTCTGCCATCATGCCCAATTCTTTTGCTTTTTTTTTCTTCTCGAGGAAAAACATAATGCCCGCTGTTCTCAAACGAGCCCTTTGATCTTGTTTTCGGATCTGTGTAAAAAACTCGGCTACTTTTCTCGTTAGATTGAATTCGGGGGTTTGATAGAGGTATGACATTTAGGCAGTAGTTCCGTTAGATTGAAAAACGGGAAGTTTGCCTGAAGCGGAATGAGCAGCAGATGAAGCTGCAACGCGCCGCAACAGCAAGAAGCAGGTCTCCGCAATCATGGTGTACTGAGAGATCGAAATGGGATGGAAGTTTTGTTAGGTTCTTTTCAGGAAGCCCTTATTACTCGCTTGAACGAGAACGTACGTGGAAGGATATTTCACTTTCGTCTTTTACTGCCCGCGATAACAAAAATGAATAAAACGAAGGGTATTGTCCTTCACCACTATCATGCGTATAGTCAATTACTTCTGGAGCTGACATTGCGAATTCAGCTGCCGATTTATTTGATTTTTTTTAGATATTATAAACGTCTTTACTATTTACCCGGCAAGGAAGGCTCGTTTATTTTCCCAGAGTGATTGCCGGACACACGCTATGAAGCGAAACACACGTGACATCGCAAATAACGATGGGGACACAAGAAGAAAACACATGCAGCACTGATCGAACTAACGACAGTTTATTAGGTCTATTTTTCTAACACACATACAAAGAAGCAGTCGCATTGATGAGCACGTCAAAGCAGATAATCTTGGAAAATAAGACCGAAGCAACTTTAACTCTATGCGATAACGTGATTGACGCCGAACTGACACATTCACCGCCCAAACTTTGAATGATTTCAGCTTCGATAATCTCACGTACTTGTTTATTCCTGTGTTTGTTTACTACGTCAGCTTCTTTGAAAGTATGTGAGCACGTACACCTCTACAAAGCAAAGCAAGACTTCTATGACCTTTCTTTACATTGATAGCATAATCAATCAATCAATCAATCAATCGATCAATCTGACAATCTTCGGCTTCACAAAAGCTCTGGTCCCACAGGCAGACTGTGGTGAATCGCTCATCCATCCAACGGTTAGTGTCGATGTCGTTTGCTCTAAGCGAAAAATCATCATCTCTGCGTGATCAAAAAAAAACGAGCATCTTTGCGTGACCGAAAAATTCAGGAAGATGCAAATAAAAAAATCTTGGGTACCAGTGGGGGTCGAACCCGGATAGTTCGGGTCTGAGTGGCGATCGAACTCGGCTTGTTCGCGTGGCAAGCGGGTGTTCTACCACACAGTTATACCATAGCCTTCTAGATTTCTCTTGCCTGCCGGATTATCGGCGGTCACTTGGAAAGCGGCCGTCGTCGGAACTATGGTGATGGCGCCACCTAAGTAGGGGTGTTTTCAAATAAATTTTTACGTTTTTGGAACTTATATGCAACAAAAATGACGTAAAAAAGTTTTGAAAAGGCGTAAACCTAATTATCATTAACCATACGTAAGTGACTCCGTCATTTAGCAGAAAACTCCTTCAATACAAGGCATAGCCTCTGAAATTCGTAGCAAACACCAAAATTTCCAATCTCAAAGGCCAAGTACAAGGATTCTTATTCCAACGTAGGTAGCGCCGCCATAGATGACGGGCGTTTCGCGCTCATCTGGCAGGCAAGGGAAATCTAGGAGGCTATGGCTATGCTTTTTTTTTATTTCCAGTTAAACTTCACACACTGGAGGACAAGGTAAATATATTACAATGCACAACAAATATGACTCAACAATTACTACGACCAGCAAGGCTTCTAACATTTCTAACCATGAAGGAACACATTCATTTGTTCTTACTACCTCGAGAAACGTTGATATGCTTTTTTTTTGAAATACTGCCTTGCGGGTCTCCTATCAGGGTTCGTGTAGTATATGGGGCTCTGCAATTACTGGATAGCTCACAGCCATGCCTCTGCTTGTCAATACAGTGAAAATAACTTCCTCTGCTTGGAAATGCTGTGAAAGTTACTTTCATGCTTTTCAAACACAAGCGTGCTGTGCACATTTTTCATAATAGATCATAAAATATTGCAGTAATAATGGGTGGTACAAGCGTACATTGCCATGGGGCGTCAAAACATAGTATTATCATGATGACTTCATAGTTCGAAGCCAGTCACCCACTACAGAAGGCACACACGCTGCTTCACCATAGAGGCCACGTAGTGGGTGCATAACAATTACGAAAATACTTCATACAGTGTGTTTTTGAAGTATGCACTAAGAACAGAATATCGCTATGGCGTTCGAATCTAAACGGTGAAGCTTGAGGGTCCTCCATTTTTCTTGAAAAGGACCACGGTGTTTTTTAGTGCAAGGATTTGCCTCTTCACTACTTTTGTTGGATTGCGTTAGCCCACTCACAAAGAGGCTGGCTTTAGTGGGGCCTAAATTACAGTTGAAGCCTGCGATTTGCTGAAACCTGCGTAGCTCTTCGGCTACTGAAACATGGACAAGCATCGGATAGCCTGAGATGAGATAAGCGTTTTGGGTTGAAGCAGCACAGCTTACATTGTTAGATGAGCACGTGGCTTGGATAAGGCATCTCTAAAAAAACACACTTCTTTTCACGTATTTTTAATGTGCTGACTGAAAAGTTAGCAATGGTCGTCCCTCCGTAGGATCATACCTCCAGCACACGTGCTCAGCATTAAAGTTTAGCAACAAGTCAAGAAAACGCAGATTTTCATCAACTGGAATTCCATAAGTTACAGTTAAAGGATCGAAACAATCCCAAGTCATGTTAAGATCCAGCAACATCCGACTTAAGTGAGGCGCGATCAGACTGAAAGAAAATCAAGTAATCACCAATAAACATATTAACTTGTTCAATCTAGACCAATGTGCCAGAAGGAGTCGTTGACGCCTTTCACTGTCACAGCCAAAAGTGTTCCTGTCGTCTCCTCCTCTTGGCATCGCCTGCTCCGCTCCTGCCACAGCTTTGTCTTTGCTCGCCTCCTCTCCGCCCAGCTTCACCCTCTACACGTCGCTACATTCTCTAGCAGACAGCTCGCTACACTTGGCTTCCCTTTCACACACCTAGATTTACACATGCTTTCCCTCTTGCAGCCGGGCTATAAAGATTGGAAAAAGATTCCCATAGATTTACTTCGGTTTTAAAGAGCTCCACAATTAAATAAAAGCTGAGGGGCAAGATGGAGCACATATTGATTGATATGTGGTGTTTAACGTCCCAAAACCACCATATGATTATGAGAGACGCTGTAGTGGAGGGCTCCAGAGATTCCGACCACTGGGCGTTCTTTAACGTGCACCCAGATCTGAGCACATGGGTCTACAACATTTCCGCCTCCATCGGCAATGCAGCCGCCGCAGCCGGGATTCGATCCCGGGACCTACGGGTCAGCAGCAGAGTACCTTAGCCACTAGACCACCGCGGTGGGGCAAGACGGAGCGCATATACAGAGACCCTATAAAGAACAGATGACCACATCAATTGGTTCATCGAGTGTGATAGTCGAGCTGTACTGGTAGCTCTGTGTAATGTCAGCGCACTCATCTCAATATGACGTCGATAAGTGTTACGCCGATCACTTTTGCAATCCCCATCATTTCACTCTGCCTGGCGGTTCCTTGATCTCTAGCAGGCCCAAGAGCGCTGCAAGGCTAGGGAGACTGGGAGAGACCCTACTGCCTTCAGAAGGACCCAGTTGAGAAGACATACAATGGCTGCCGACCGGGTTGCCAGCGTCATGGACCACCACCAATTGAGCGAAGCGGGGCCTGCGTGTTCCTCTGTCCTAATAAAGTTATTCTCCTCCTCCACAACACGCTCATCAAACTACCTGACCTTGGCTAACACCGCTTTTTCAACATCGACAAATTTTAGATCTCTCCAGTGTCAACAAAGCGGGACAACAGACAGGTGAAGGTGCAAGTGCTCGGGTTGCGTGGCGTGTGCAGCGAGTTTGTGGCGCTGTACTATAATGGGCTGTGTTTGATTCTCGAAAACTTGTCGCCATTGTTACTCCCCATTTTCTCCTCTATTTAAAATTGTTTAACTTGTTTCGCCAAGGTGGAAGTCGTAGTGTGGACATCAGTGTTTGCGCATGCCAACGCTTTTAGCTATTTGGATGACAAGCCTCGGTCTTCCCTTAGTATTGCTTCGCACGCTGCACCATAATGTGATCATGGCTACGCCATTATAGTCATTCCTTTATTCCGACGCAAAGTGAATTTGATCTAAGCTTCGGCAGCGAACAAAAAAAGTCAAAATTGAATTGGGTGAGTGCTTGCGAGGTGAGACGTACATACGTGGTACGAAATATCTGTTAGCGGCAACAGCGTAGTACATCTCTCTCTTTCACTTCGTGTCTCTGATATGCAAATCACTGCAGTAATGTGTCGGGAAAGAGTAAACTACGTATAGTGCTCGTTGACACTCCCCAGAGAGCCGAGCTGAATGCTCGACGAAGTGCAGCGACCGGGTCTGTCGGCAAACTATGCGCGGCCGCCTTCCATTTTGCGAATGTCCGCAGGCCACGCGTAATGTATGTACGGCTACGCAGAAGCGTTGGCGTGGGTGAGTGGCATGGCACATGCTGTCGTCGTGTCTGCTAATGTCCCGCGCGGGCCGTGGCCCTAATGTGCCCGTCGACGTAGTGTTCGTGGGCCAGACTTGTGGAATGCCTGCAGCATGCAATGCGAGAGGTGGGCGCATTCGTCTCTTTCCGTGAGAGTGTGCAGTCACGTGAACACACCCTCTTCGCTTTAACAGTGGATCTGTTATTTATTTATTTATTTATTTATTTATTTATTTATTTATTTATTTATTTATTTATTTATGCTTGACAAAGCTCGGGGATCGTCCGATACCAGAAGTCAACTGGTTCCGGCCGACGTTATCGGGGAGGCGGGGCAGAAGACAGTGAAAGCGGTAGTCGCGACTCATCCCCATCACCCCCCCCCACACACACACACACACACACACACACTCTCAAGGGTGCAAATAGTCTTTTCCCTCCTTTCAAAAGCAGACTGGCATGCACCGCAGATAGAGGGTATGCGCCAATGAGCTCGTATTACAAAGCATAGCCATGCATAGTGCAGTATTGTAAGGGGTTGGGAAGGGAAGCCAGGATAAGGAGGAAGGAAAGCCTAACATAGCCTTGTAAAGCATATAGCATAATAACGAGGTAATTCTTTTGTTATTGTTGTTTGGCCCTTCGGCTTTCTTCCTTCGCGGCGTCCTCTTAGTTAGGCGTCCTATTGCAAAATAGTCCATGAGATTCGATATTTTGTGGCACCAGCTAGCTCACTGCCACAACTTCAAGTGCCTTTCGGTGTCTTAATCGTACAACGTCACTCCACTTGCAACTTCAATGACAAATTATAACATATCAATAGAGCTGTCCATCAGCTCTTGACGCATTTCGAACGCATCTATATGGCATTAGTTCAAGCCACTTATTGAGTCACTTTGCTGCTTCAGTGAAGTATATTTATAAGTACCAAAGGAAATGCCCTGTGCTCCAGTTGGTGCACTCGAAGCCTATGTTTGAGTACGAGGGCCGAAATTCGCAATATGTGGAACATCGTTCTATACTGACGCGTTAAAACGCCCTGAATGAAAAGCTCGGATGCAGATGTATTAAAAGACAGTGCTCAAAAAGCTTGTGGGACGCAGTTGAAACTAGAAAATACTGGTCCATCGTGGGCTTAAGGAATTCGAGTGCGTACTTGTGTGTGTATTTATAAATGCCACTGGTGGAAAAATTCAAGGCTTCATCGACGAACTGATCGATAGCAGAACAAGCTGACGAGCTTTTTCGGGATACTAAACTACCGGTGGTATCGTCTGGTATTCCGTCAATACGGGACTGTGGTATTTGCTATGAAATAACACTATCCCCTGCAACAGCGTATAATTAACTCATAGTTTCATTCTGTCTATAGAAACGCTTAAAGTATACGCCTTCACTTCATTGACGCTCACCTAGTTGGCATGTTTGTTGCCTTAATGTATGATCACCCTCACAAAACATCCATGTGTATCATATTGTTGCGCTCGAATGAAATCGCCGAAGGCTGAAAGGGGCCGCTTATTAGATCGTGAGGGCGAGTTTAGAAGCGGCCGACTAGTTCGAGATCCTCCTGGTGCTCCTCTTCCTCTCTAACTCGGAGCGTTGTTGTTGTTGTTGTTTTGTTGTTTCCCTGTGCAAATGGCTCGTACCCAAAGAAGGGGATTGGCCGATTATAAGGTGAATTTGCCCTAAACTTTCAGCATTGCGTCATTCCTACCAATTTTTTTTTGTAACTTAATTTTGATTTGAAATACCGGTATCAAGTTTGCAGAAAAAAAGAAGAAAAATAGTGAGACAGCAATTTAGCAAGAAAATCGTTTAGTCGCAGTGATGTATTCTTGAACGGCGAAAAAAACATCCCTTTGGCTGAAACCCAGCGTAGAGGCTCCAAACTCGGAGCGGCAAGTGCGTTCACCGTGGTCTTCGTTGCCTTCGTCAATGTGCGCAACAACATTAAGGCGAAAATTTTCTCGAATGCGTTCTTTCCCTTTACGTCTTTTGATTTTTTTTTTCTATCACGTGCTTTATAGCGGAAAAGTTCCACTGCACGCCTCGCCATCCTCCTTGATTCCTTCAGAATTTGGCTGTAATGGAGAAGCCATTGAAGAGATACATGCTAACGTTTCAAGTTTCATATCAATCAATCAATCAATCAATCAATCAATCGAAGATTTACATTGAAGGGGGGGGGGGGAGAAGATCAGGCAGGCAAATGGTCAATTTGCGCTATGCATGCTATGTCAAAAACAATTTTGAGGGGGCGGTGAGGGAACGGTCCCAGTGTGCCACCCCTCTGCCTACGCCACTGCGAGAAGGGTAAAAATACGCCTGTAGTGCGTGGAAACTCGTTGCTGCGCTCGATATAAAACGAAAGGACAACCTGTGATTGACGCAGTGACAAAGAAAACAAAACAGGTAAATAAATACTGCCACTGCTCTGCTCCCTTTTCCGCCATCAAAAGAGATCGCTTGTCGACTGAAGGTGAACGAAAATAGCTGGCGGCAAGTTGGTTAGGCAACCGGCTTTCTCTACGAAACCTGAACTAAACGAGAATCGCTAGAGAGGGGAACAATAGCACGGAAGGAGAGCCCGGGGAGAAACGCGAAAGCACGCGCCCATAACAAAGAAGAAAGCTCATATCGCGTCCTCGCTCGGAGCATGTCAAGTTGTCTTACATCGACGTCACTCTCGGAGACAGAGAGGAAAGCATGCGCGGGCAGCGCCATGAGCGGCGACGTGTGAGCCCGCCTCACGAATAATCGACAGGCAGCAGGATCTCACGGGTGGTCGCTCCTCCCACATGGCGCATGCAAGACGCGGCCATTATGAGAGCAGAACGGTGCGCTTTTTTTTTTGTTTGTGCACGCGGGCCTTTCTGCACTGCGAGTCTTGTAGACAACGAGGACGAGCGAGAGCTACAGGAAGAAAACGTTCGTTGCTGACGCGCCAATGGCGATGCCTCGACGCAGCCTCTTTGGACGGTGCATGCCCGTGTTCTCGCGCGCAGTGTTCAGCTGAAAAAGAAACAAACAAACAAAAAACCCCCGAGACTCTCGTCCGTTAAGGGCTCAAGGCCGTCGGCAGCTACTTCGTTCGAGCAGCGTTGTGAGGATGAATAAAATAGGACACGGCTAACGGCCACCGCTGCCACACCCTTGTTATGAGCTCGCGAAGACGGGCCGGCATTTGTGCCCTAATGGACCGGCCCCCGGTGCACTGTTCGGCTTCTCCGCAACAGGCCATGTAGCGGTGTGTCCGATAGAGCTGCTTGTGTCCCCTCGCACAGATAGCGCGAGTATGCACCTGCTGTGCGCTTCAGGGAAACGGAAAATGCAAAACCTTTTATTCTGCCATTCCCTCAAAGGTCTGCACTAGCATACAGCCGAGGTTGGCATCAACATACGTATTCATTACACAAGATGTTTTCGCTAAATGATAAATATAATAACTAGTGGTTTTACGTCCTGAAACAGGATGATGGGTGCCGCAGTGGAGGACATTGGAAATTTATACCACCCGGCGATTCTTGATTGTGCACCTAAATTTATGTACACGGGCCTTTAGCATTACACCTTTTTCGAAACGGGGCCGCAGCGGCCGGAATTCAGTAAGGCATGATACGCGGGATTGATGGTAGAGGGTCACCTTAGAAGTGTGGCAGCTTGGGCTAGTTGGTATGGCATGACGATAGTTATAGCGCGAGAACAAAACGACGACACAGAGACAAGAAGGACACGCGAACAGGGGCCTTGTATTAGCAAGGCCTCCGTGGCTCTGTCCGAGAAGGAACTCAGGTTCCTCGAAGGTTTCGGTGCGCGCAGGTAGTTATATTATCTCTACCTTTCTGTTTAGTTTTCTTATAGATTTTTCTTTGCCGTTTTTTTTCTGCTTTTATTTTTTGTCTTTGTTTTTCTCTTACGTTCTGCTCTTTGTACCATATGGTTTTTATCACATGGTTACTGTCTCCTCTATTTATTTTCATGCTCTGCGCAATAAACTCAGCTGGAAGTTAGCGCTCGTGTCTTTCGTGTCCTTGTCTCTGCGTCGTCGTTTTGTTTTCGCGCTATAACTATCGTCATTTCTAAGCTTCGTTGTACAAAGCAGCAAATGGCATGGTCACCAAAAAGGAACGACCCACAGCGCTGCGAAGGTCATGGAATTCGATCCTGTGACCTTCGGGTCAGCAGTCAAGCCCCTGAATAGGTCACTATGACGTACATGTTTTCGCTAAACGAGAAGTTCGTTATAGTCGAAAACGTCCGGTGGTGTAGGAAATGAGCTTGTTCATTTGCGGGCTATCTATTGCCCCCATTGCTTGGGGGACATTTTCTCTACTTATGGAACGGCTCGTATTTGGCGAATAATAGATATATCTTCATTATAAACACTTTGTGCCTGAAAGTTTGTCACCATAGCCTGTGCAGTGCTAATGTGTTACACCATAACGCAGTTCGGGAGGTCATGATGGGAACATGGCCGCACAGTTTCAGTCATTTTCGCTATAGAGGGAATTGTCTGTAAAAGATATATAACTGAGAGCTGAAATGTAGCTCAGTAAAACGAAATAAACGTAGACAGATACTATGCATTGGAAAGGATTGGCGGCAGTCAACGCTTATCAGTGCCCTAAACATACCATCTATAACTAATGCGAACAACTCGGCTAGTCAAATGAATTGCACCTTTCATATGACAGATCCAGCTCCACATATCGAGTGACAGTGATGTGGTTCGCTAGGATGTAGTCAAAAGCAGCGTTGGTAAGTTCAAGCCAAACCTTGGCATTTTATAATACGAAGTTATGAGGACAATGTGCATTTGCATAACGTGCGACGGAGCTCGTTGCTTGGAGCAGTCTGGCGCTGTGGTGTGCTCCCATTCTGAGCAGTGGAGCAGCAAGGCTTCCGAAGCTATTAAACTTAAGGTCAGGAAGGCTTCTCTGTCACGCTGCCGTCTATGCAACCTTGGCGCGCAACCATATCTCCAGCGATTGTGTGCGTTTGCGCGCCGATCGCTCTTGCGTGCGGGCAGCTCTCCAACACGTTAACCAACGCGGCAATTCACGACTGCAACCAAGTCTGCGCTCTGCCCGTTTGGATCGGCAGCGCGTGCAAATAACCATAACTTTTACGACTGCAATAACGAGAAGATTAATTGTTGGAAGCACGGAATCGGCAAAGATTAATCTTGACATGTCAAAATAGTCTGGGTATAAACCTTCGAGACAGTTATCGTATACTGTGTGAACAATTCTCGTGCGCTCTGGCGCGCAGGGCTTCAGCAGTCCTTGTCGTGCTGTTAGTCTACTGCCGGACAGTACAGTAACTTGCATTGGCGGCACCTGGTTTTATAGTGGTATGCACAGGAGGGCAAAAGGAAGGGGGGGGGGGGGGAGTGGCGCCTCTGCGCTAGTCATATCCAAGGAAGCCGTCAAGTCTGCCACTACCCATCCTCAAAGAAAACAAAAATTGTCATTGACTTTTCGTTTTAAAGTTCTGCCTTGCCACGTATATGACTACCTTTAAGGAGGAACGTGAGCTCTCTTTGGGGGTCATTATACTCGCTTCAGAGAGTCGTGTGACCCACAAGAGAGGTAACGTGTACCTTGAATATATTTATATACGTGGCAAGCCAGAGCTCCCTAAAAGGAGTCGCGCATGTTCTTTATTTCTTTCTTCCTAATAGTGCAGTAGGACCTGTTCCATCATTGCTTAATGTGCGTTGTTTGTGCCACCAAGTTTTTTTGGTGATAATGGCTGCTGAGATCCCTAATGTTTCACCCTAAAAAATCTGTACTTCCCACATTTACCCCTCGAAAAGCTGGGAACTGAAGGCAGGACATCGTAGGAAGCACATCATCGCTTCATTTTCATTATTGCATCCATTGCGAAGCTTGTTTCGCGCATCTACCACCCCTCCAGTTATCGCGTGTACCTGCATGTCTAAATCATCGTACACGGAGCAAAAAAAGAAACGGGACAACATAAACGAAGACGAGCACAGGAAAAAATTTGGAAGAAATGAATGTGACGGAAAATGTAAACAAAACTTCAGGGGGAAAGTGGGTGGCTGAAACGCCTGAACCACCACTGGCTACGACCCAACTCAGCGCATAAAAGCTCAGCGTATGGCTTTTCGGCCTAAAATCGGGCAAACCAGCTTACGTTTAGGAGCACGTTAAAGAAGAACTCCTGGAGGTCAAACTTTCCGCAGTGCTCTACTATGGCACCATAACCACATCCTGGTTAATAATCATCTAAGAGGGGGCGGGGAGCGAAGTCTGCCCTATTCATTCTCCTAATGGGCGGGGGAGGGATGCTGCGACGAATCTTCCCTCCCCCGCCCTGTAGGTGAACCCTGCGCGCGACTACGCCAATAATCAATTAGGCCAACCCGCTCTCAATACGAAGGCTTGTGCATGACATCCAATCTTATATAAGTCGTATCCGTACGGCGCTCTCGAAGGCCATGCTATGGGCGAGAAGTCGCATCCAGGAGAGCGGTGCCACTGGCACGTGCGAGGGGAGCAAGGCATTCCTGGTTCTCCTCCGAAGGGTCTAACGCGTGACAAAGAAGGCCGCCGCATCGCGAGGTCGCAGTAACATGCATCACCTTCCTCCTCTACAGCGCCATTCTCTCCTCTGACCTCCGAGCGAACGCGGGACCGAAAAACCGCTTGAGATGCAACAAAGCTCGGGGATTGCGCGCGAGAAGCATGGCTGGGCTGTTTACCGCGTGCTGAGGACGCGCTCACGGCTTGTTATCAATAAGCTGGCTCGTCCCCGCGTGTTCCGTATATCGCGGTGAGATAGCGATAACAGGAGGCGCCACGGACCCACAATCGGGCGTCGCTTATCGCCGTGGGGAGAGCGAGAGGAAAGACGGGGCGCAGACTCTGTGGGGCCTCGTCCTGCGCGTCTTATCCGAGCGTGCTAAGCCGTTGCAGCAGCGACTGCACTTGCGCTGGGCGAAATGTGCGACGGCATTTGCCGGAAGTCGCGGGATCGCGCGCGTGCGCTCATTTACGGCGCGAATCACGAGACAGCGCTGCGATCTAACGCGTTGTCTCTTCTTTTGTAGTTACGACGTAACTACAAAAGAAAGGGGGGTTACGACGTAACTACAAAAAGTTACGACGTAACTACAAAAGAAGAGACAAGACAAGAAAGAGCGCTGACTTCAAATGAAATTTTATTATTAAATTTTCAGCGTTCTCACTAATAAAATTTCAGTTGAAGTCAGCGCTCTTTCTGTCCTTGTCTCTTCCTTTGTAGTTACGTCGTAACTATTCGTAGTCTTGCGCTGTGCAAATATGTTTATTCCCATTCACCAACTAGCCACAAGCATCTGTCTTATCAGAATGCGTAAACGGCAGATCGGCCTGAATGAAGTTCAAAGAACTGCGAAGATTACGCGTGGAGCTGTGTGCCACTCTGGCGACATGACGAAACGGTTACACAAATGCAACATTGCATTTCAGGGTAAGGATAAGCCCCGAGGAAGGGATAAGTGTATCAACGTTATTTTTTTTTTTTCGTCTGATGGCTCTGTTGTGGAGATAGCAGCAGAAAGAGAGGGAGAGAGAGGAAAAACTATGTGCGAGTGATGGGGATGAAGATGGAAAGGCGAGGAGGCAGACGTACTGTACAGGACTAACTACAGGGGGAAAAGATGTATAGGCGTGCGGATTGCCCGTGTGGTATCACTCATCGGACAATCAGAATAAACCGAAAAGCTTCAGTCACCGGACCATTTGTGAGAACGGAAAATATGTTTGATTACCATTATAATTATCAGACTCTTAATTTGTTTTAAAACAATAATGAAATCATCGTTTTGTGGAATCATCCATTAGTGTTATTATGAACGTGTACGTATTCAAGAGGAAAGTGAAAGGAAGCGTATGCTCAATAACTGTGCCTAACTCTATATAGTGAACCGTCGCGTCGTTTAAAATTCATTATATTTGTTCTAACTACCGATCACGTACGTGAACAATGTCTTCAAAGCTACCTCGCAATATACATTCTGGAAACGTGTCCCTGTACGAAGAATCGAACAGAGTACACTTCTTGTCTACTTCCCTTCATTTCTGTGAGCTGCTGAACTATTTCTGCGGTGCGTTTTTACTTTCTCGGCGTTATGTTGTTCTAAGTATTCGTATAGCTTTGGTGGTGGTGGTGGTTGTGATGCTGTAGCAAGGCGTAGTTAACTTCCTACGTGGCCGGTAATTGTTCCGCCTGAGCATCTCCGGAATTTCGGGAGTCTGTCAAGTTGTGTTAAACAGCCCAGTGTCTCACAGATTTGATTGATATGTGGGGTTTGACGTCCCAAAACCACCATATCATTATGAGAGACGCCGGATTGGAGGGCTCCGGAAATTTCGACCACCTGGCCCAGTGTCTCACTTTGAAGCCTTCAAGATTCGTTGCATGGGTATACGAGTTCAGCTTGCATCCACATCAGCACTCCAAAGCACCTTCACCCGCTTCAGTTGAGTATTTTCACTTCCGTCGGTAGTTCTGGAGGACAAAGGCTTTTTTTTTCAATATAGTTGTTTCTAACACACTACGTCGTACTAGCATTTAGTTGGGATATGTGGCAGCTGGTCACCTTCAATGCCAACGCGTTTGTTATTTACAATGACCTTTATTGATCAAGTGGATTTCACAATACAATGGTAACAACGACACAACACGTGTGCAAGTTCAGCACAATACAAGTCTTTAATCACGCACGCGTCGATGGAGACAACCCCCTTATGACGAATGGCCTTGTATGTGTAGCGATATATATGTATGTGCTGCGTCATTACGTATGCGAGTTTTTTTACGGCTCTGTTATCAGCGGATCTACACAATGGAGCGACGTCCTTCTCGCCACAACAATTGTACGCTCTCAAGCGTACCATTAACTCCCTTCACGAAACGACGAGCTTTCCAAAAGCTTTGTCCTCTTCGCTCACGTTCGTACACTGTGCATTGTTTCGTGAAAGTTTCTTTCTTCCCATGTTTTCGTCGCCTAAGATTCTGGCCTGTACAGGCCTTCTATAGCGCTGGCAAAAGTGTTTGCATTTCAAAGCGAGGAAAGAAAGTAGTTGCCATGAAGTCGCTTTTTGTGCTTTCTTGTTCGTAGTTGGAAGGGGTACGTACGATGACCTGCACGCTTTGCACATATTAATGACGTATGCAGAGAAGAGCAGGTTCTGCTTAAATCAACAGAGACGTTTGCACGGCACGACACCTCTGGTGATTGCAATTGTCAATGAAATGATACACACAAGTCTAGTGGTGCAGCCAGAATTTTTGTTTTAGGGCAGCCGTCGCGAACTACGGATTGCGAAGAGTGGATGGTGTAAAGGCCCATCGGTTACAGAGCGCTTAGGCCTAAGTGATTATCATCATCAACCATGGCATCAACAAAATGTGCAACTCGCACGCATTAGTTAGGCCGCTTATTGAGTATGGTAATATTGTGTGGAACCCACACCAGACTTATACAAAACCTATACAAAAACTAGAAAGTATGCAATATAAAGCATTAAGATTTATATATTTGAAGTACTTTGGACACCAAAGCTTAAATGCACTTAGATATTAGGCAGGATTACCTACCCTTGCGTGTCAGCGTGTTGTAGCCGCAGTGAAGTTTCTTTTAATGCTATATCATGACCACATAAACATAAATAAACAAGACTATAGGTGCAGACACCGCATCGTCACTCCACCAGAACCTGGCACAATAAACACATAAGGCCTGATCAGGCCAAATGCGACACTTTTAGATATTCCTTTTTTTTCATGGGCTATTGAAACTTGGAATGCTTTACCAAGTGAAATTGTTAAATGCCGATCTGCGGATGAATATATAGCTAAACTAGAATTCTTTCTTGATTGTACATACGCATGTGCTTCATGAGGTAAATGTTTGCAGAAGCTTGTCAAATGTGTGGTGCTTCTTGATGTGTGATCCCATTTGTGCATTTTTTTTGCGTTGTTCTTGATCTATTACTGACGCATTATCTTATGAGGCATTCTGTGTTCTGCTTTCGCTTTTTGATTTTAATATGTCCATGCTCATGTATACTTTTTCTAACCACTTCCTGTATGGGCCATTACAAAAGCCTACAGTATTGTGAAATAAAAATAAATAAATCGATCGATCGAGCAATCAATCGATCAAAGAATCAGTCAATGAATCAATCAATTTTATTTTCACTTTGATAAGTGGCTACTTCGCTTATTCACAAAGCCACAAAGTATGTCGTAGTGGGCATTTGCAATTTTACATGCGGCAGGTCTTTTAGAAAAGTTTAAAGCGGCCAAAGTTTCCCGAACAGGTGTGCTTCTTTCAACGCGGCACTGTAGAGGCGTCCTTAGAGAAGCGAATGAGAATACGATGCAAACGGGGCCCAGATACGCTATCGCGTTTTACTTATGAAGGCGTACCTAAAGTGTCTCCAGGTTTACTTTTTTATACTTTTGTTTATGACCTTATTGGACAGAAACTTTATTTAACACACAAGTTGCGTGTACGTTGCCGATCTATACTGTTAGTAATGAATCAACAACTACCACCAATAGCCTAACACGCACTTTATCTGTCACTACTACTCGAACTTTTTTTCCTAACTCCATACGCGTATGTAGATCTGATCAATTTGAATTACGAGAATAGCGGTGTCATATCAATATAATGTTAACACGAGGAAAAGTAGTGTGTAGATCATAGCCACTTATATTGTGATAAATAACTCTTGCCAGAACGCTGCTTTTCCTAGTCATAAAGTGTAAAAAAAAATATCTACTTCTCTTTGGCTCATGTGTAGTACTCCACTCTGCAAACGTATGCGGGACAAGACTTTTGCGATAAGGGCCCCGCCGCGGTGGTCTAGTGGCTAAGGTACTCGGCTGCTGACCCGCAGGTCGCGGGTTCGAATCCCGGCTGCGGCGGCTGAATTTCCGATGGAGGCGGAAATGTTGTAGGCCCGTGTGCTCAGATTTGGGTGCACGTTAAAGAACCCCAGGTGGTCTAAATTTCCGGAGCCCTCCACTACGGCGTCTCTCATAATCATATAGTGGTTTTGGGACGTTAAACCCCATATATCAATCAACTTTTGCGATAAAGCCCCTTTCTTTATCAGTCTCCGAGCGCGAGTTCAGAATGCAAACTTCAGTCTAAGCAAAGTATTTCAAACTTTTCAGTGCCCTCGTCAATTTTAGCTTCGTAAGAATAAATTTAGCTCCTCTTTTGGCATGACAACTGTATCGATGTGGCAGTTTTTCAAGTATACGAGAACCTGTTAGTCCGCTTTGAAAGTGTGAACAGTGGGCGGGTATAGGATTTCCGTTCTTCTCCTCGCCATTTCACCCGTTGGTCGAGTCTTAAAAGAAAAGATCTCCGCAGTGGACGAAAGAATGAAAATGAACCGATGACGTGTTTGTCACTAGGGCTTTCTATTGGTCTCCGGCCTGCCTGGGTAAAGGGGCCGGAGCAGTACATTGAATGTAACATCAGGCACGGCTGTACTGGAGGACACCGCCGCACTCTCTTGAAAAGAGGACATGCGTGTCGCTCTTCTAGTTCGGCCGTGCATCAGGTAGCCTTGATCGCCATTACCGCCAAAAAAAAAAAAAAACACGCGTAGCCAAACGCGGCGCATTAAGGGGACAGGGTAAGCAAAAATATTAAAAAAAAAGGTTTTTCTTTTCTTTTCACGCAATTTGAAATCTGCAGTCTGTTCTCAACCAGAATCAGTAATTTGTTTGTTCTAGTGTGACTTTTTTTCCTGTCTAAAAATTGCATATTTCGAAAGCTATGCGGTGGCCTGCTTCACCCCTATTAGGTACGCTTCACCCGAGTGCACATGTGGGCAGCTAAAAACGCGCCTAAATGAAGGGCACTAATTTTTTGACCTGTTTAGTGAAAACAATATTTGATCTGGCAATAAGTGCTTCATCTGCCGAGTCAATATTTAGCCGCAGGTAAAAACACTTTGCGGGCGTTTTTTTTATTTTTTACGTGTTGTTTGTGCGCGTTGCACGGGCTGTTCGCAGAGTTCTGAAAGTATTATGGTTTGTCCATTAGAAAAAATATAGGCAGCTTGGAGGACATGCGAAAGGCTGTCTGGGCCACGTATTTCCACATGGCATCAACGGATATTAATCCACCCCACGGCCTTTGCCCGAAGGACGCTGATACCTGGTGCGATTTAAACAAAGCCCAGTTCAGTGGTAAACCATACGTTCACAAAGAGCACCTTCCGTCATCTGTTTTCGAGGCTGTTAAGCCAATTCTTGAGCAACTTGGTCATCCCGAGTTACTTGCGAAATGCCAACACGGGAAAACTCAAAACTCCAACGAGTCGTTCAACAATGTCGTGTGGGAGCGCGCTCACAAAAAAGAAAGAAAAACGTGTTTCTCGGACAGCTAACACTGAGAATATGTAGTCTTGACGTTGTAATCACCTGTATTGATGACAGTATAGCTGGTGTGAATGATCTGCACTCGTTTGGATTTTCGCCAGCTCGCTACACAGTGCAGGGCCCATACGCACACTTGCCCTGAGTCGACAGTACTTCGCTGACAAGGCTGCGAAGCAGGCGACAAAGGAGACCCGCCAGGCCAGACGCCTCAACCCAAAAAGAAAAAGTGATATATGTGATGAGTACATGCCTGGTGCCTATTAATAATGTCCTTCAATTGACGGTTGTTTTGTGGCGCTTTGAAATAAAGGATATTTTCCTACTTAAAGGCGATGGCCTCAAAACGTGCTTTTTTGTACGTATGTACTTTTTTTCTCAGCAGCCATTGTATGTATAAACATAGATTTCAGCCAGTATTTAGAAAACGGTCTACAGAATATACTGAAGAAGAATTACTTTTGTGTGAAGTACTTTTTTTAAAGAAAATATATATAATGCCGATTAACAGGTGATAATTAGGTGCGTCAAGTAAAAAAAAATAGAACTTAGCGTTGCAAGTTTCCGGATTAATTTTGTTTCAGTAATAAGAGAAATGGCTTATCATTATAATGATAGCAAAATAATTTCTGTAGCGTTTATGGTCAAGGAGAAAAAAGTACATAAAGCTGGCCTAAAGTACATGGCGGGTATAGGGTTTACCCTGTTCCCTTAAACAAATGACGTGAAGGGTCCGGCTGAATGAAAGAATGGAGAGACTGGGCACCCCTTTAGAAGATAAAAGTGAAAGGCTCCCCGCCACCCCCTTTCCTTTGCGCGCCCGCCTATTTGGTGAACGGTGCTCCTCGAATACTTGCTGTCCACCTCGGTGGAACAGTGGCTACTGTGCTCGGCTGCTGACCCGTAGGTCGCGGGTTCGATTCCGTCCGTGATGGTCGTATTTCGATGGAGGCGAAATGGATAGAGGCCAGTATACTGCCCGATGTCAGTAAGCGGTAAAGAACATCAGATGGTCAAATTTCTGGTGCCCTTCACTACGGCGTCTCAATCATATCGTGGCTTGGGGATGCGAAATTCCAAGATATTACAATAAAACTCATTGAATCTTTTCAGCGCTTGAATCGTTCCAGTTTCCCGTGCTGCCATCTGCAGGCCGGGACAGCCGATATCGCCAGAGCGAAATTGCCTCCGAAGTCACGTGTCCTTTCGTGACTTTTCCGCTCTCCGAGGGGCCTCCGCCGTTGGCATCGTGTAAAAAAAAAAAAAAAAAGGCGGATTGCCTTCGTATCGCAGTTTCTGCGTGCGCTTAAGCTCGCCATCTCGCGTAGCTTTGCGTAACTCCATTGCCGCGCCGTTTCGTCGCATGATTTACAGAACAGCGATGTAGATTACACCAATAGGCAAGCGAAAAAGAAAACGAAAAAAAAAACGAAACCCGCGAACAGTATCACTTGAGTGCATACTCAGCAAGGCCGGTCTCGAGACGATGGCCTTGCGCTTGTTCGTTGAATAATGTGCCCTTCAAACTTCTTAGAATGCTCCTACAAAAGACGATGACCTGCCGCAACGCGCACAGCGCAAGCGGTATCGCCGAAAAAGAAAAGAAAAAGAGAACAGCCTGTGAGCGATTACCGCTCGCCTGTAGCTTGGTATCTGGATATGTAACTGCAGCACATTGCATCCGCTTGAAAAGCTAGGCTCTCATTTTGAACGCATGTTTTATTCGAATGAGGGAAAATGTCGATAACACTATATGTATTGCCGTTACGAAGTGTATGAAGACCACCGAGATTATTTTTTCTTCGGCCTATGTGTGGAGTTGGAAGTAAGTTTACTTAGTTTATGTCTACGCGCTTCACCATAGCAACGCAGTGATGGAAAAATATACGTCACACGGCTGTTATGACGGATAGTCTAATTTCGGCCCCGTTGTAGTGATTTTTAAGTAATTGCTCCGAAAGAGATCCTGTTGAGGTTTCAAAAGTTTCCGACAAATACTAGACGTCAGCCTTAGCAGGCCTAAGGACAATCTCGCATGAAAGAAAATTCAAACAATTTTGTTGTAGTTTCGCTGGGAGCTATGACAGAGAAGCGAAAGAAACAGAGTCCATATTTGCAGCATCGCACCTCGAAACTGCAGCGCCTAGAGTTCCCGAACGCAAGTTTTGTATTTTTTTTTCATTATGAGCTCAAATCAATATCAACCCGTCTTCGCCTCCCCTCTTCTCTGGCTCCAATGTTGGTTAGTAATCAGTACTTTATAGACAAAAGTGCAAAAAGAAATGTTTTTTTTGTCGCTGATATTAAGGTAGCATTCTCTTCAATTTATCTTCAAAAACTTAGGCAAATGTGACTTTCTGCCCGCTGTGATCGCATATAGACGAGACAATGTTAAAGGCTTGTATAACGAGCGAGTACAGGTGGTCGAAATCACGCGAGGCACTGCATTACGGTGCGTCGCATAACCGTATCGAGGTGTTGGCCCGCCCGAGATATTATCACGGGGTTTCTTTCGTGCATTGCACATGGGAGCAAGGCGGGAAAAGAACGAGGACATGCAGGGGCATGCCCACATGCCCCCAAAAACCGGGCGTGACACCTGTGTGTGTGTGGGGGGGGGGGGGGGGGCGTCACGGCTGAGTCACGTGCAAGGAGGCGGATGGAGACCGGATGGGTGAGGTCGGTGACGCAACCAAATCCGTCCTTCCCTTTTTCACTGCGCGTCACTTATCGTCCACTTTCTCTCTCTCTCTCGTCACTCCTTCAGAGCCGCCTGCCCGTCGAGCAGGCTCGCGAGTCGAGTGCGACAAGTCTTTCCGCCACCCGGGGTGTTGAACTTCTCTGACGTCGGCGTCATCATTGACCTAGCTTCTGCACTGCGTCCTTTTAAACGCTATCCTATCTCGCTCCTCTCCCGCCGCCCTCTCTCAGCGAGAAGAGGCCGTGCTTTCTCTTCTCTCGCTTTTTTATTTCCCGCGCAAACGAGCTCATTATTTGTCTCTGCTATTCTATGACTCGTGGGTTGTCGGGCGGGGGATTACGTTTCCGCTTGTCTTCTCGGCGGCCTTCCTGGAATGGAAGACGACGGCTGAGCAATTTGGCCCTTTGCTTTGGAGGAAACCGCGGCCACCGAGAGGGGGAGATGGAGGTTCTCGCTAGTCGACCTCCGACGTCGTGTTATCGGGCCGCACGTGCGAGTCCATCAGGTTCATGGCGAGCGGTTAGCGAGTGTGTCTGCCGTTCTTGTACGTTCCGAACTACGGGAGCTTATTCGGAACTATGGGCCAAGTTCACGGCACACCGTGGGAGTCGTTTGGCTAGGAATCAACACTCGTTATTCAAGAGAATTCGTTTCGATGCAAAATACGCGCCTACATGGGCTTCCATTGAACAGCCGTATTAATACATCATTCGGGGTTGATCAGTGGTAATACTGAGATTTCTAAGAACAGCTGCGGAGCTTAATGCTCACTCCACAACAACATGTGTAAATGTAAGGTTACAGTGGTCGTCAAATAAATTGTTCTGCAAACTATACAACGTGTGCAACAGTGAATACCAGCTTAATAAATAGGGATGTGATTGACTCAATAGGCATTGCTTCGGTGATTGGATCAAGCGATCGTGTTTAAGTCGATGTTCCCTAAACATGTTTCTGGAGTTCACATGCAGACACCAACTTTTGCTTTATCAGCAGGAACCAGGGGGTCACTGCGGCAGCAAACACTAACTAGTACGGATAACGACTCTATTGCGGTGAAGAGCCCTTGACTACGCAGAGATATCTTGCCACTCCCAACCCGGCATATACACTGTGCAGCCAGATGACTAGATGAAAGAGCAAAGCTTAAATATTGGTAGTTTCCGTTACTAGCAAGTGATAGATTTACTGGCAAACAATAACACCACAAGGAAGTCACTTTGAATATTCTGGAATAGTTTAAGCATCACGTCACTCTTTTATTCGAACGATGTAAGATTACAAGCTTTGTCGTTCGTATAAACTCGGGTTTATTGAAAAAAAACTATGGTGCGAATACAAGTCTAGTAGAGCTCGAGATTTTTTTTCTGTTTATAATGCACCGCATCATGAAGTGTGGTGTGTATGCAAATGCAGAGCCAATTACACTATTCTGATGATACAAGTTTCGATAGCCTACTCTTCCCAACCGCATAAGAGAGAAAACATTAACGTACCTACAGTATTACGACAATGACCGTGTTTAGTGCTTGTACACACATGTGATATGGCGATTTTCTTTTTTTATTTATGCCTGCGTTATAACCTCCTCCGTCGTAGCGAACGTTCTGTGGTACATAAGATTTTCTCTCACTAGATAATGCTTCCTTAGCCGCATGGCTTTATGCTACTCTGTTTAGTGGGAGGGCGTCAGGGCTCACCGAGCTGTTCTAACAGCTTTTATATAGCCACCTAGAAAGATTTTTCAGCTGCGGAATAAAATTTTGATTTCTATATTTAATTTCAACTTAGTCGTTCACTTTTTATTCCCTCTCGTTCGTCTCTCTTCAGCTCCTCTTATGCGCTGAGCTCTTCAGCATGCACTCTGACTTGAGTAACTTATGCATTACAGGAATAAGTAATAGTTTTAAGCTGCTTTCTAAATGACCACAACTTTCTCCTGCGAGAGACTCCATTTTTTTCTGGAAAACTCCTCCACTTCGCTGCTGTTAAATATAAGCGTGTCATTTTGGTAAAAAAGGAAAAAAAGAAGAAAAGATACACTGCACGCTATCAACTATCGTTTGGTGGTCGCGTTGCGTAGCCGCTTTCTCTTATATAGCGCAGGAATATGTTAAACTTTGCGGCACTCGCAGAGAGCGTCTCTGCAACTATACTCGACAGGCCCGTTTCGTAACTTTATCGATAAGCTGCGCTCCTGCGCAGGAAGATTTACCGTTCGCTACCATTTTCGTGCGTAATCTGTGATGCCCCCCCCCCCCCAACGCAGGCAGGAAATCTCTTTCGAGCATTTCACCACAATTGCAAGTTTTACCGCGCGTTACGACAGTCTTGTCTGGGCGTGCGCATTCGGTGTAAGCGCACAACGAGGAAAAAAGAGAGGGGGGTGGGGGGCTACCGTGAATTGAGTGTGTATAAGTGCGCGACGGAGAACGCCAGAGACATATAATATGTAAACAAGGGTACACCTACATGGCGTGGCTGATTTACCAGGAAGCCCTCGAATAAAGAAATAAAGAAATGACTTCGTGATTAAAAAAAAATAACTCCGGCGCCGCATGCGACCGTGAGCAACTGATAGACGCCAGCCTTCGACGCACCGATCTCTTCTCACCTATTTGGTAGGAAGAGCCACACCGATGGCTCGGAACACGTGTTCATTTTTTGTAAGAACGTTGCACATGGCAACGTCTGCCACAAAGCGAAACAGTGACGAAAATACGAAATTAAAATATTATTGAGAACAGTGAGCACGGCCTCTTTTTTCACTGACGCAATCGATAACTGTGGTGACAGCCGCCAGCAAAACTTTTGAATGTATGAGAGACGAAGAAAAAAGGAGGACGGCCTTCAAAGAGTGCGAAACTTTGTATACAACTGAAGAAAAGGATGTAGAGGACGAAAGTAGTGCAATATCTAGCACTCATTGCTTAGTTGGAATCCTGTTGCGTGGTTCGAGTTTAGGTCATTGCTACAATGAAGGTTACCACACCTCCCGTAGTTCAGTATTTAGGGAACATCTTACACTGTATGACAGACACGAGGCGATGTGTATGTAACATAATTAGCATGGCAGCTTCAGCGTCAGTTTGAAATTCCACGGTACGAAGCCACGTGATTTCGCTTGACACATTCACATTAATGACCATTTATTCTTGACATATTCATATTGTGGTTATTGCATATGTTTGATGGTGTCAAGAATTTCTCTTGTATTATGTAATAAAAGTAGACGCTGGTACATGTTTTTTTTTTTTTTATGGGGGCTAGCGTTTGTTTGCAAATGTGCTACTGCATCAATAAAGCGATTCGATGCGGGCCTGTAGCACTCTGTGAACGACTCTATGCGGGAGCATACTCTTGATACTTTCTTAGGGCCGATGCTCCTTATGGTCTAGGGCAGTCCATCTCTCCAGTGTAGCCAGCACAGCATATCCACATACAGACAGAGAGATGGATGGATGGACGGACAGACAGACGGACGGACGGACGGACGCTTCACCCTCCTCATCATCATTCACTCCATGGATATGCTGTGAAAGTTTTTAGGGGTGTAAGTAGGTGGACCGTAGTTCTGCATATCCATGATGTGCGAGCATGTGCATTTCTACTTTTCATGTATATAATACTTAGACGCCAACTGAAGATTACCCGTCCTTTGCCCTCCGCGTTATGCATATGACATCCGCTTTAATCAGTTCGCCGACACAACGGCTCTCTGAGCAGATGTTCTTGTCGCGAGCATGTCATACCACATGCTTCCTTGCACCTGCCGATAAAGACTTATGTGATTACGACATAAGAGGACAGTTACACGTGGCATTCGAACCAAAGCGAGCTTCTTTTCTCTCTCGATGGCCAAGGGAACGGGAGCAACATGTTCGGGCGTGCGCAGTCGCTGCGCAGGCGGACTCGCCGACAGCCTTCGCGGGGTCGTCCATTTAACGGTTCAAAGCGCCCGTCTGACCACGAGCGGAAAGTCAAAGCACGGGGGAACACGCACCTCCGCCAAAGAACATTTGCGAAGGACAAATCCATTAAGAGTCAGATGCGCCGCTTCGTACGAGACACGACATAAACAATGCCGGGGGAAAAGACAGGTGCTCGTAATGGAGGGCGTAAATTCCACGTCACTCCCAAGGACGTGGAGGCCTTCCCCGTGTGGCTCGGTGCTGTGTAGGTAAAAATAAAGATAAGTTTAAAGAAAATCAGACGTAGGAGGAGCGCCGCGGAGGAATGACATAGTGCGTCGTCTCGGCACCGCAGCCGCAGCCGCTGCGGAGGAGAGACTTGACACGTGCATAGAGGTGGAATGGCGTCGGTGAGTGTGTTGCCATCTAGAAACGTGAGGCCAAACTTCGTTAAGTGGGCCGTGGCCGCCGTGCCACCGGCTTGATCATGGCGGCCACGAGTGGGCGCCACGCGCGAGAACGGGGGTGGACGTTGTCATGGGCAAAATGTCCCCTATGAGCATAATAATAATAATAAAAGTTGGGGTTTAACGTCTCAAAACCGCGATACGATTATAAGGGACGCCTTAGGGGCGGGCTTCGGAAACTTCGAACAGCAGGGGTTCTTTATCGTGCATGGGCATCTAAACATGGACATCTAGCATTTCGGCTCCACCGAAATGGCTGGGATTCGATCCCGCAATCTTCGGATCAGCAGTCCAGCGCCATAACCAGTTCACCACCGTCGCGGATCAATCAATCAATCAATCAATCAATCAATCAATCAATCAATCAATCAATCAATCAATCAATCAATCATCGATCGGTTGATTGATCGATCGGTTAATCAGGAAAGAAAATTATTGATTGATCGATCCGTCAATCAATCAATCATTATATTTCCGTTTATATAGGAGGAGTGCAGGACTAAACGCTCAAGAGCTTGACGAGGTCCTGACCCCGTTCACAAGTTGGCAAAGCAGCAGATGGCAGACAATCATGCATAACGAATATCAAATAAACTTATTGGTATAACATCACAAAACGTAATACAAATAATTATGAAAAAAACACTGAAAAATAAAAAGAGAATAGTTGAAATCATTTAGTCATGAAGGGGCATGAACATGAAAAAAAATCAATAATGGAAGGAAAGAATGGTCATAAATTCTGAAAGATGTATTGTTCAGGAAAATATATCAGCTAGGCGAAGTGTTTACTGTGACAGTTTTGTTTAGAAGAAGGATAAAAATCTTCGCGGTTTAAAAAGTTTAACAGAGAAGGTAGTCTGTAGGACAATGATTCTTCGTGATTGTCGCCGTTTACATTGCGAATACAATGAAACGTGGAGCTTAAATTGCATTATATCTCCGCCGTTGCGTTAGCCTAGTGGTTAGGGTTGACTCATAAGGTTGCGGGATCGAATCCCGAATGCAGCGGCCACTTTTCGATGGGGGAGAAATGATAAAGGGCCGCGGGGACCTAGAGTTAGACACACATAAAGAACCCGAGGTGGTCGAAGTTTTCGTAGCACTCCACTACGGCGTCCTTCATAATCAAGTCGCAGTTCTGGGACGTCGAAATCAGCAATATTATTATTATTATTATATTATTTACAAAGCAAATAACATGGCGGCTGCCCACTAATGCACCAGAACCATAACATGTTAATGTGGTCTTCATCGTCTAGAGTGCAGACAAGCTGCGGCGGCTGTTGCGTTTAAGCACCGGCTCAGTGTTTAACCTGAACACCTGTAGACAAAGGAAAGTAATATAATTTCAGCTTAACTGCATGAATGACATCATTTGCAGATGAGGATGGCGCTGAGAGACCGCTCGCAATGATCTCAGTTTGGTTATCCAATTCCTAAGTGAATAGTTTATAGTGATCACTTTTTCTTTCTCTAAATTTCTTCCACATATCATCGCATAACGTACAAAACTTTTTTCCTCTTCGCCTATGCCCAACATTGTTCTTGTTCACGCTTGTGCTTTGAGCAGAAAGGAGAGAGTAGAGATCACTTTTACGTCTTCAGAACATTCGCCAATAATAGATGAAGGTAATATTGGGAGAAGTGTCATTTGTCAGGCAGGAATAAAAAAAAAAAAACTGGTGCGGCCAGGCAATGTAGAGGAAATGGGTATCCGAATGTATAACAGTTGAGCCGTAGGTATTATGATGTTACGTTGTTTGTGCGCTGCCTCTGGCCACACGTCACAGTATCATATGAAAAAATTGATTCCGGACGTGCATATACTTTTCTAGAATGCGTAGCACTTGATTTCAATAATGATCAATTCTGCCTTTTCACAATTGTGACTTGCAGTTCGATGTCGTATAACGCTGCTGTGCTGCAGAATAGATACTTCGCCATAATTGACATACAGGCTAGCAGACAATGAACTTTAATGAATCCTGGAGGGGGGCGGGGGTTACTGTCACGACCACCTCTGTCATAGTTGAGGCATCTTTTTGTTTTCTGGGTCTGAATCATTCGCGCGTGCGTTCGCAGCAGTATTTCAGTAGCCATAAAATTCTGTTTTGCTGCTGTATGGTATTAATAATTCTTAGGCTTTACCGTTCCAAAACCCCCGATCATGAGGAATGTCGTAGCGAAGGGCTCCGGCAATTTAGACCACCAGGGGTTCTTTGAAGTGCAGCTATATATTGAAGTAATAATGGGTCACCGCTGTTTTCGCCCCGATCGATAACGAGGCCGCCGAGACCGGGATTCGATCGCGCGACCTTTGGGTCAGCAGACCAGTCCGCCACCATAGAGGGAGCTGCTGAGGCCTGGTTAGAGTATGATATAATTTTGATCGATAGTCCCGCCAAAGTGTTGTGAGAAAACGGAAGAGTGATGGCGGGCGACATAAAAACTCGTGGTTATTAAAGAGATATTGATATGAATGACATGAAAATTAAAGTTATTGTTCTTTGGCGTCAAATGAAAGGATCAAGTCCTGAGGGGCTTAGAGATGTACTGCTAAGCTCTAGCGCACCCTGAAAAAGAAATTACAGCGTGTTTTCAAAAGCTATAGCCATACTTGTGCGCGAAGTCACCAGAATTAATAGTAATATCTGTGGTTTAGCGTCACAAAACCACAATATGATTATGAGAGATGCCGTAGCGGAAAGCTCCGGAAATTTCGGCAACCTGGTGATCTTTAACGTGCACTTAAATCTAAGTACACGGACCTGAAAAATGTTCGCCTCAATCGAAAATACAGACCCCGCAGTCGGGATTTGACCCCCCGCGACCTTCGGATTAGCAGTCCAGTGCCATAAACACAAGACCACCGCAGTGGTAGGTCACCAGAATCGACACTGCTGCCTGACTTAGCGCTAGTGTTAATGTTAGTAGGTGCGCCATGACAAAATAGCTGTTCAGCTGTTAGCACCATTCCCGCTGTGGAGTGTCTCATAACCAACCTTTCGCTTTTTTTGACGTTCTCTCTCGCCGAGACAGAGATAGCGGGCGGATAAGTAAAAGCCGGGGAGATTAACCAGTAGATAACTATTCGGCTACTAAATCATGTCCTAAAAACGACAGAAAGGGTAAGATGAAAAAAAAAATTCTAAACAGGGGTTGCGTAGAGCCACCGTTTCGACAAGCGGACTTCTCTGCATAAATTATAACAGTTTGTACGCCTGTGTGCTCAGATGTGAGTGCACGACCCCAGCAGGTCGAAATTTTCGGAGCCCTCGGCTACGGCGTCTCTCATAATCATATGGTGATCTTGGGACGTTAAAACACGCATATCAATCAATCAATCAATCAATCAACCAATCAAACAGTTCTGTTCTAGCATTGAGGAAGACAAGTTTGCTTGTCACAACGCTAATGTGTCATTCGCCAGAGTGTAGATGCTTTATTGTCCCGTTTAAGTGATGATTTTGTACACTATTACTAAAAAATGAAATAACGAATAAAATGTCGTTCGAAGTTTATTATGATAACGATTTCTACTGGGTGACGCCTCTTCACATTGCTTCGCCGTTGCTTGCGGTTTCACAGCCTCCTCTTTTCGATAGATTCCTAAGGAGGGCAGGTAACGGCCTCTTCACGTTATCAAAGTTTTCCCCTGCGCAGGCGTGAGTGTACCTACCGCAGAGTGGTCACAAGTGAGTCACGAGACGCGTAGTGGCCAAAGTGGTCACGCTTTTCATGACGTCGTGGCCAGAGAGGCGCCCGGCCCGGGCAACTCCTTTCGCAAGATATATTTCCCCGTGATAAGGGCCAGGTGATAAGGCTCCCTTGCAACACGGTGTGAAACGTGACCCGAGTGAACCGGGCGTGATAAGAAGCTCCACAATGAGACTAGGATAGATAGCGATGGAAGTTACCACTCGCGATTGCAGTATCAGCCAACGATTTCTCGCACCGATGTATCATATGCATGTATCAGCCTGTAGCAGTTTTTGCTGATGCGTAAGAGGTGAAGGCAACAGCACTGGGTGTTTACCTTAGATGGGAGGCGAAGAGCGTTGTCTCTATTCTCTATGGCACGCTTCTTTCTAGGTGCTCGTGCACTTGTACTGATAAACCGTTTTCATTAGGCATACATGTAAAAGAAGTCATTTGCTACATATATCTTTAGCCAGCGAAATAATTACTTCAACTGTCTTACATCAGTAGTGATATTATCACTCCTGGTGTAGGTCTCATAGCAATTTCTATGCGTTTTTTGAGCACACCCACAACCTTGAAAAGTTGTGGGTCGGATCGAAAAGGGCATATTTTCATTCGCTTTACTTAATATCAACTTTGCTCTTAATTACAACGCTACAATTAAAGACAATCAATATACCTTATGCCTTCCCTGGCTTGGTTCTTTGGTGGATTCATTCGGTGGTGCCATCAAAAGCCTTTGCCCGCGCTCTCTTTAGCGTTGCTTATAAAGGCTGTGAATTTTTTCGTTCTCAAGCGGGTAATCATTCTTACATCTGCGGCGCTTCCTCCGCGCTTTGAAGTCTACTATGAAGGAGTATAAAAGCGCACACATTTTCTGAACAGCGTATGATAAACCAAGCATACATATCTCTTCGTGCCTCGCTGAAATAATCTTTCGACACTTCGTTTTTTTTTTTTTTTGCATCTGAACCTCGAGGTGGATAACACCGTATAGGTCTCGCGATAAGACTCCCCTGCTCAGCTCTGCTGTTTGCTTGCTGTAGCATGTGCCTGCCTCTTTAAGCTTAGTCAACCTCTTGTTGCGCGCCCAAGGGAATGTTCTGCGTGATAAAATGCTTCGTTTTGCCCACTTTGCTGAAACATTTGCATGTTTCGGCATACGGTCGCTTGCTACTAAACTGCGCAAAAGTGCGAGTTTGCTGAGAGCGAAACAACGGCGATGCTGTGTAAGCGGTCGCGGACGCAAAAAAGAAAGGTGTACATGTTTCGTGCACTTTTGAATCACCGCAGCTTATATCGGTGCGCATTCTCGATTGTGTCGCGGGCTGCTTCTATTTCAAAAGTCGGTTGTCCTCAAAGGGATTATTGGTGTTCTGGGCAACCTTAGTCGCCGAAACGCTATAATATTCGAGCTCGTTGCCCTAAAGTTACGTTCTTACCACGACCGAGAGCAGAAATGCGTCGTCAAACTCGCATTCTGTTTTTCGCTTATACAGGTTATATATTATAGTGCCTTTTACAGCTCCTACACGTGTCTTTGATCTCAGCGCATCGAGCGGAAATGAACGCGCTGGCGCAGCATGCGAATGAAATTCTTCGAGTTCAAAGCATTTCATTTCTTTTCGCGAGAGATTGAGAGAATCTGTGCATCCTTTCTGTGGCTCCGAACGTTCCAACCGCATTGATTTTTCACACTTTTAAAACTTGGAGTGACTTCTATATAGATCGGTGCGTTTGCTTCTCGCTGTTGCTTCTGGTTCTAGCTGGGAAACGGCCGTCTGCATTCTTTATGAATCGGATTATGAATCCATGTCGATTCTCATGCATTCTTTTGTCGCTATCTTAAAATTTACCGGACAGCACCTTGCTTCAACACTCTCCTAATGTAATAATGAGTCGTAACATTGACAACTTGTTGCTTACAATACTGCCATTTCATATAGGTCAACATCAAATATCATAATAAATGCTGCCAATCATCAATAATTTAGTAGAAAACGTATTTGCAAACCGGTTTCTGTTTAGGTGTCCATGAGGTGGATACGTTCATATTTGTATATTGTATAGTAGTATATAACGCTCTTAAATGGAACATCATTATGCACGATCTGACATAACGAAAGGAACAAATATATAATGATGTGAATGCAAAGATGATATATGAAACCCTCAAGGAACGCACAAAATTTCAACAGGATAAAAAAACTGTGAGTCTCTTAGTATCCGTTCCATCCCTTCGCAACCTTCATTTGTTGGTCTATCGAAGTGCGCTTATGTTTGTGAAATAGACTGTCTACTGTGCTTTCTGCGATTTCGATTCTGTACTGCGCATTAATCCTCGTGCCATGTCATCCAGATATGGGCACAGCCGTTGTCAAGGAAGACATTTCTTATAAAAACACAGCATAAACAAAACAAAACCAAACAAGTGCTAGACATTCGTAGGAATACTGCAGCATGGAATGAAGTATCCTTACGAACGAGGTGTTTTGTGATGGCAAGGTTTAGACAGGTTGCGCAAAAATGAATATGCTAAAGTATACATTTTACCTGTAGTGAAAGGAATTATTTATTTTCAAAACCTATGTCATGCACCTGTACTTTACGGGGCAGTTTCAAGCACCTGCCGCAGAGTTGTCAATGAGGAGGTTGTTATTCCCTGGTTCGGAACCCAGGCACTCATTGTAAATATATTTGGAGAAGGTGAGCGGCGTTAATGTTCATTGGCTAAGGGGCACAACGTGAATGTACCAGTGGTTTTGTGATGAACAGCTAGTTCGATCACAAATCAACTTGCTCTAACTTATTCCTTGCAGACCATAATGCGAAACTGCCAAGTTTTCCATAGTTGATCGATAGTAGAGGAATTACAACATTACTGCACTTTGCATTACGTCAAATTTTGCGCGGAATTCAGCGTACGTCACCAGATTTCAGTGACATGTGGTCACGCTGGCGAGAAAACACATAGCTTCTTTCCTCCTTCACTGCCCGCAATCACGGCACGATATACTGCGAGAGTTGTTAGTGTCCAACGTTCCGTACTGCGGTACTGGTAATTTAATATCGTGGTATACGTTTACCATTTACTCTTAGGGAAAAGATTCCTGGCACAAGGTTAAAAGAGGGGCTATGGAAAAGGCCATTAGGGGCTTTTGAAACTGCTGTGTATAATGCGAATAAGCTAGACATGCTATAGGCGCTCAAGCATGCTTGGGGACACTAGTACGGATTTTCGTTCCATCAACTGACATATGTGTCCCAGTTCATAAACCCCAACCAAGCGATTTCACCTTATTGTGCATGACGTGCTAGCTTTATATTATGGCAATTTTTCGTGCTACTATTCTCGGCTTACGCACGCACGCTACCCAACGAAGCATGACAAAAAATTTTCCATACAAAATTTACTATGTAAAAACATTCATTCTTTAGGATCTTTTCAGTGACACTTTAGACTTCGCAGTGATCACATGTAATGAAAAGATGTGTTTATGAGAATGTATCTCATACTTTCAAGTCACAAAGAAACCTCTTCTGGGCAATACCTTTTCCTTGCAGGGCTAATGGGAAAGAGGAAGAAAAGGGGGCTGTATGCTGGCACAATTGAGCGTCTGTTTATGTCTCCGCAACCACAAGATAACCCGAGGGAATTCGATTCCAGACGAAAGACTATAAACCTGGCACGTACGCAAAAACCACACATTTCCATTTTCGTTCTCTTTTGATCTTTTTTTTTCGCGCCGCCAGCTCATAACGCCGGGTCTCTTTTATTTCCCAGTGTATTGAGACGACCACTGTGTGGAAGCAGGACCGATATGGCGGCCCATTCTTGGGAAGGCCACGAGGAGAAAGCAATGACACAGCAAATGTGATAGAGCGGCCAAAGAAACCGGCCATCAGGGGGAAGATGCGGGTAAAGAGAAAGGAAATCATCCCGGTGATGACACCGCTGGAAGCACTTTCCCGAAAACGGGGGGGGGGGGGGAGGGTACGCGAAAGAAGTATCGGCGCATAGATGATCGACTCGCAGGCCCTGTCACCCTGCCGTGGCAGTCAGATACCGAACAAACGCACGAAAAAGCCGCATCGATGGGAGCGTATGGAGGGTGTGAAAGAGGAGCACATAAAGCAGAGATGAGTGCCTGATGCCGACTATGGCTATTTACTGTTCGTTCCTTAAGCTGCACAGCGTTCTGGAATACTTAACTGCCGGCACCACATATTATGGCGTTAGTATGGTGACGCAAGGTGCGCTCTCTTGCAGAGCAATGTGAGGGGTGAATTGGAGTGGTACTTGCAGTTCCGATATCTAGAAGGAAAATGTGCGATCGCAGCAATCTTTGGCGCATGCCAAAGCAGGTTAGTACACTTCAAGGGTAACTGAGGAACTCGAAAAAAAGGAGTAACTGAACCAAACGTGATAGGTGTCAGCTTTGCGAGACTCGACGGCAGTATATGAATCACAGTGCGTTACCGGGTGTAGCTACTAGCTTGGACGTCGTTAGAAAATAAAAATTAATTTTGGAATCCTGTGGAGCAGATCACGGGTTGGGTATTATGTTAACAGAATGAATTCCAACGGAAGGCAAATGCAGATGAAGGTCGTGATAACATGCACATACGACGATCATATATTTTCTTTTTTCATTTTCTCTTCCAACCTTTTTCCTCCTTTGGCTTCTCTTCCCTCAATCGCCTTATTTATACGCAAAGTAGCATGTAGACGCCCTTATATAAGCCGGCAGCATTCTGTTTTCTGGATTGGATAGATTCCACGTGACGTTGTGGACGCAGTTTTCTTACTTATTGATTCATTAATTTGGCGGCTTTGCTCACGTAAATACAGCGTGATCACGTGTCCCTTAATGGTTGATTTGTGGGGTTTAACGTCCCAAAACCACCATTTGATTATGAGAGACGCCATAGTGGAGGGCTCCGGAAATTTTGACCACCTGGGGTTCTTTAACGTGCACCTAAATCTAAACACACGGGTCTATAAGATTTCCGCCTCCATCGGAAATGCAGCCGCCGCAGCTGGGAATCGAACCCGCGATCTACGGGTCAGCAGCCGAGTACCTTAGCCACTAGACCACTGCGGCGGGGCGCACGTGTCCCTTAACCTGCGTCAATATATAATTGATGTGGCCACGTCATTATTGGTCACTGCGGATAAAAAGCAAAGAGCTTGGAAGTGTGGTAACGATAGCGTTAACGTGACATGACAAATTTTGCGTCGTATTATGCAAAGCACCAATATGGTGATTTCAGTGACGTCTGTGCAAGCCATTTACAAAAAAAAAACTTCCTACTTTTCGAAGATATATGTGTTCCTATGGTATTCATGTCTACAAAAAATAATGCCGTGTGCTTCGAAAACAGGAAGCACGTTGTTCTCGAACTGGCTCAAAAATAAGCTTAAGGTTATCACGGTGAGTTTCAAAATCAATTATAAGCGTGTTTGTGGCCATCACTTGGAATTCCTGCGTTCTCGCGTCTTAGGTAGGCATACTAATGAGAACAGACAATAAGACATAGTACCGTTCTTTAGTTCTCATTGATATTGTGTCGAACAAAAAAATTAAATTCCCGCACCGCCTTTCCTTCAGTAGACACGCTAGTGGCATGAGCGCATTGCAAGGTTGGTTGGTTGGTTCCTCGACACCTTGGCGCAACCCACCTAGGGGGATAGGCCATGAATGGGACGGTGCCTTGCTTTTTAAATTAATTCACTTCTTGAAAGGGAGGGTTGGAATAATTAGGTAATATAGGTAATAATTTAAAGGTGGTATATTTCCAAGCAAACAAAAAAACTTGAAAAGGAAAACATACATAATAAACATACAAAAATAAAAGAAAAAACTCTATACATAGAACAACTGAATTTATGTTTAGCATTCCATTCTTTCATATTCTCGTAGGAAATTTGTAACAGCGGTAAAAACGCTCCTGTGGCTGGCATTGCAAGGAAGCTGTAAGGAAGCTGTTGATATCTTGTCGGTTCGGATTTTTCGTATCGTCGTCGTCCTCGCGCGAAAGAAATGAAGGTTTATCCTAAAGACAGCGCCAGGAGGCGGTGATCGCTCAGTGTTCCGCTTCGCGAAGAGGCATCGCGACGTCATCAGGTGACATTTTCACATCGCGATCGCGTCATCACAGGACGTCACGCTCACCTTGATGACTCGATATCATGAAACACGATATCATTATTTAGCCTGATAAGTTATCCAACCATGGGACGCCGGATCTTTCGCTTCAAGGAACGTATGAGTTCTTCCCATTTGTAAATAACGCCCCAACGGCACCTGTAGCAGTATCTTCCCTACATTTTCGCTGGGCATCCGCTTTCTTAGAGCCGGAGTGGTGAATTTATTTTCATTTGAACGCAGGGCGTTTCTGCGTAGGGAAGACACGCTATAGTCTAGGTTGAAGTCATCTATTTGCTACCAGATCATGGTAGTCGATGTGCACTATCTTTCTCTCTATTTCTCTTTCCTCTCTTTGCTTTCAATCTACCCCATCCCGTATGTATCCACGTGTATGGGGTAGCAAACGGGTTATCCTGAACTGGTTAACTTATCTACATTTCCTTCTCTCAATTTCTCTCTCTCTCTCTCAAGCGCAACGCGAGTTAAGTATTGTTTGAATCGCTAATGGAAAGGACGCGGTCGAAATGCGAGTAGGAACAAAGAAAACACTTTGTGGTTTCAGCGCAAATTCATTTTGATAACGTTGATAAGGTGGTACCTGCGTGCTATAGTAGCAGCGCGACATGCGACATAAGTCTCATTGCGCACCGATATCTCAACTGACATCTAGCGTACAAGAGGTTCATTCCTGGAATCACCGTAAAAACTTATCTTGTTTCATCCTTTGCCGGGTGTGCGTTTATGAGGAGTCATGGCCTACAGGGCGCCTTGCTTTGTTACACTAAAGCGCACACACTTTCTATCGTAAGATATAGGCCGCGGACTCTTACACACAAAAAACAAGGGCCATAAGCTCCCCAGTACTGGTTGTTGCGGCTTACGTGAGCCGGAACCCACAAAGCGGGACGGGTCTACAAGACGCGCGCGCGGATATGCCAGATAAGCGATGGAATTGTCAGTTGTGCACTCTCTCTCGCGCGCATTTTGTGAACCGGGCTGGGAGCGGGGGATGCCACCAAGTGCGTGGAGGACGTCGTTCCCGGAACCGCGCCTCGACAGCGTGCGCGCGCTCGCTTTTCCTATTGAGTCTAGTGAATACCGAAACGCGGCGTCTTGAAGGCCACCGCGTTACAAGAATAATAAACGAGCAAGCACCGTCGAAGAAGGGGCACTCCGTCGAACACCTCGTGCGTGTGACCGTCACCGGGTCGCACAGTCCCAAGGGGGATCTCCCTGTCTGTGGCGGCTATCGAGGCCGTCCCGCGTAGTCTCTTCGACATCGTTAATGTTGGATAACTGCCACATTCGAAGCGCCTGGTCGTTCGGCGGTTCCGTGGATGATGCCCCAGGACGAGTGGTGAAATGTTTCATATAGTGATACGAACGAGTTTTCCAATGCAGATGGGTTAGTTATTTCTCCATCTGCGTTATGCAAACGAATCATTCATTATACGAAAATAATTGGTCTTCACGAAGTGACGAGATCACGCGAACAAAGACATTTGCAGCACCAACAGATCCTTTTGCTTACTGACAATTTTAATGAAACATACTCTAAAGGAGCTGACATATGGGTGGTGCTCGTGCCCTTTCTTTACCTATGTCCTTGTTGTTCGCCTAATATGTTGAAATATTTTAGGGACGGTTTTGCTCTTATCAACGAGTGACCTTACAATAAAAAATAAACTCCGATAAAAAGAGGAGCCAAACAGGTGAGAGAAATAAATAAAGAGTATGTGCAAAAAATAATTACGAAAAATATTGCTGTGTACTATAATGCATTCCGATTATACGACTCGTGGCGTGGGATCGTGTGGTGGTCCAGTGACCCCGGAGTGTCTGAACACACTTGCTGATAAAGTATCTCTGTCTTTCTGTCTGTTGTGGCCGTAAGTCATGCTGTGTGACAATACTACTCATTTTACGCCACACGAACGCCGCTTTCTTACGTATTTTTAGTCACGTGAGTGTGGCAGAGGGGGTGTGAACACTCAGCTCGCTCCCGCTGTGGAACGCTGAAGTGCAACTCCGCTGACTTAATTTTAGGAGCTTGCTCTTTTTGCGGGGGGAGGGGGGGGTCCTTTGTCGTTGCGGTGGTGTGCACGCTAGAGCTCATTGCTTTCGCTGTGAGCGCAGCTGTGCTCTTGGTTTCAACAGCGCTCACTAGATGGCGGACCACTACTCTGGCGACTAAAGCCCCCAGGCGACGCTCGCTCCACTCTCAGTGCGTGCTCTAGTTTGGTAGGAGACCGCTAGGTGGCCGCGCCTCTATATAGCGCTCGCTTTCGCCGCTCTTCCATTCTCTTTCGCCGGGCATCACTCAGTGCACTTCGATACCGTTACCCACTATGAACACCGCCCGAGCTAAAGTGACGGCATGGAGGGCTCGCAATGCGACTGCAGCGTGAGCTCGCCATCCAAACCCCTGTCGAACTTTCCACTACATCCTATAGTTCAAGATCCTCTGGCGTTGTACTTTACGTATCACAAAGCCATTATACTAAAAAGGAAAACTTTCCTCCAAGCTTACGGGATCCGTAAATAAGCTCTTGAACAAAATATGTATACTGCATCAGTAAGTAAATATGTGCATATAGTACATTGATATGCAAATAATAAACATTGTGTATATAATGTGTATATACAATCACACCACAACTCTTGTGTCGCGGGTTCATACGATGATGATTGAGCACATGAACAGAGGATTCGCTGTTTACCGGATTTAACCTCTGGAGCGAGCCAGTTCATCACCATTCACTTCGTGAATACGCGGGATTTTTTTTTTTACTTTACGTGAACCACAACGCCGCTTAACGCAAACGCCATGTTGGTTATTCTCCTTGCATTTCCCTCAATTATCTCTCGCTCTCTTTCCAAAAAAGTTCGCGCTTCCAGTACAGTCAACATGCTCATACCGTATAAGTTACAATCTTATTCGGCAATTAAATGAGTACGTCAAGAATAAAGCTTGACACAATGACAAAATAGTTGTGTAAATAAATACAGTGCCAGCTGATCATCATTTTGGTATTTCATTAAAATTGCCCCTACCACACCGACCACATCGGGAGTCGGCTGAGAACTTTGTAAGTATAGCGCCTCCTGGGACGCCATCTAAAAGGCGCATGTTCAAGGGTTGCGAAACAGCAAGAATGAAACACACATTCAAACTGTAGCTGCAGCATCTGTGTCGTGTAGCATTATTTCTGTGCCAACTGTTTCTCTTACATTTTCACGCTGCGGCAGGTATACATACTTCGCGGAACTTGTAGCGGGGCCACTTGGTAGATAACTTCGAGAAAAAAAATATGTAACCTAGGCGAGCACTACCATCAGACAGCAAGGGCAGAAGAAAATAACGTTCTATATTTGTGTTTCATCTTTCTGATGGTACTGTTTAGGCTTCTATATGTTTTTCTCGAAGCCGCTCACACGCTTACTTTAGTAGGCCTATCCAAAGAGAGAAGGGCGCGAAAATGAGAAAGAAAAAGAAATGGCATCCACAGGGCTTCTCCCTATAGTTATCCTATATTCAGGAAGTGGAAAGAGGGCGTGGAAGAAGGAAGTTTAATGAAACAAAAGAACCTATGTAGGCACCGCATTATAATTACGACTATGGCAATGCCCATGGAACTAATACAAGGAAAGAAATTGGCCCCGCTTCTGCATGTTTTACTGCAAATGTCTTTGAAAGACAATAGTATTGCGTCTGTAGAGAGTGAACAAAAATTTCATTTGATGTTATGCGCGAGAAAATCGGTGAATTGTATTCTGGAGGCACTGCGTTAGAGAGTCTCGATCCGTGCAGCGAAGGCGAACGAGCGCATCGAGGCACGTTAGACACTAGCGCTATCTGGCAGTTATCTTCGAAAACGAAAGAAGGCGTACGTGCGCGCCTGCCTCCGAGGCGATAAGGTGAAGAACGCAAAGCGACGGGCAGGTGCCACCACCGTGTCGTCTCAGCAAAGCGTTGAAAACACTTGCCCTTTTTGAGCAACGCGTTGCATTGTCAGCGCAACGTGATAAACGCTACGGTCCTTATAATTACTTATGTATGCCTTCTCTAGTATAAAGAGCACATACAAAATATTGAACTGTTGTTATGGTGCCTCAGGTATGCGCATTATTCGCTTTTTAATTGACAGTCGCACAAGTATGAACGCTGAAACTTGAGCAATATTGGTGGGCGCTGCGGATGGGGTTGGCCGTTTGAGATATCGGTTGGGGTCGTTTGGGGTATCGTTACGGCGGACAGAGAGAGACACCAAAATTTTTGCGTTGAAGTACCCCAAGAAGCACTATCGTCTTTACAAAAAAACATCAATGAGCCATTACAATGTGTGCAGGAGCGCCTAGGCAATAATATTGCCTCTTAGATCAACGGCCACATCAATTTTTAGTCTTTCAGAGACAAGTTTTTGTGGCCGCAGACCGTTCATCGGGTTTTCTATTAAGCTACACCTGTGCCGCATATCTCGCTTGAATTTTTTTATTTGCAGCCCACTGCGTGCTAGTCGTGTCTCTGAGGGCTCTAAATAAAGTTTCTCCATCCATATATTCATACTTATAATTTGACATCATCAACCAAGTGCCATCTGGTAACGTTCAACAAAATTTAAACCATCAGCGTTGTAATTTTCCGAAGTCTTCGCTTCTCGGTGACTGCCCCTAATTTTTCTTCGTGGAGTTCAAGAATTCTTACTTGCATGATCTCTGACAATAATGTTGCCCCACAAATTAAAAAAAAACAATAAGTTGTTTTATTAAATGTGTTAAGAAAAGATTGTTACCTATAGGTATGTCTTATGATACTCATTTTTTCTTACACAATTATTTGCATCATGAAGATAATAATAAAAAATAATGTAATGCGAAATTAACGCACGTTAACTCCCATACACAAAAGCAATATTCACACGCCACAAAACATGTTCCCGCTTGAACAGCAATGTTCACACAGAAGAAATGTTCGCGTTTTGCGCAAGAGTTCATCGTAAACAATGTTAAATCCAGAAGTGGACGGCCGAAACTCCGTGACATTACATCGAAACTGTTGCGCCAAGCTTTACCGAAGAGTGGACAGTCGTAAGCGTGTACTGTCCGCTAGAAGTGGAGCGGTTTACAACTTTACCCACAATGCATGCATTCGACTTGCAATGCAAGTACCGAGTCAAGCGTAAACAAGGGGTTTCGAAGCGCCAACTTTGGGGTTTAAAAAAAAAAAAAACGGCGTTCGAGGCAGGCTTCTTCGAGACAATTCGCACGATTTAGGTATCACCGATTTGCTGCTTCAGTCGACGGCTTTTGGCACGTGCAAGCGTGAGCTATATGTTGCCTATATATGCCTTATCCTACGCTGCATCCACTATAAGCCTCGTTACGGGAGACACGATCCGGAGGTCGTGCAAATGTTATCAGGTTCTTTGAAATAGAGAAGTGAGAACACGTTGCGTCGGGAACAGCAACGTTCTAAAAGAACTGGCGACGCTGTTTCCTGCTTCTTCTCACTTTATGAAGAAACACACGAAAGTAAACACACACCAAGGACGTTATACGGGAGCACAACGCGTTACAACACGAAAAAAAACAAACAACAAAAACTTCACAGATTGGGAGCCTAGTCCAAACTTTACCGAAACAGTCTCAACGGTGAGTACCACTACTGAGGTGCCTGGCGCGTCAACGGCGAGCAGATGCAAACAAGCACGGGGATGCCGTTGTCCGAGGAACTTGAAGAAAAGCAAGGCGATGCTCAGGTGTGTACACCGACAGTGTGGGCAGGTTTTGAAGACAGGGCCGACGAAGTCAGGCAGTCGTCTCCTCGGACGTGCGGACCAGGGACCACAACCAAGAACTCGGGCCTACGTCCGGCATTGGACCTTGCGGCTGTGGTAGCTTCTCGCTAGCTCCGTGGGCTGTGCAAGCTTGAGGTCAAGCGAAGCAGGGCGCTCTGGCTCTTGACCTCTGCCAGGCACACGGGGCAAACTACAAACGTGACGCTGGCGAAGTGCCTTCCTCGCTTCTGCCTGAACCAACACCACGTTGGCAACTGCGTGGCACTCCACTCCATGTACCCTACTGTCGGTCTCTTCTCCTCGCGCGCCGGTGCCCTTGTCGCGTCCTAATTGGTGATGTTGAAGTATCGCGGTGCCCAGCTATGGGTCCCTGAATGATGATGATGATGATGATGATGATGATGATGATGAACCTTCAGCTTTGCTGGCACTCGCCTACAAAGGGGGATCGGCCAAGAACCGGGTGGCAGGATCATCAAGTGTGCTAAGTCAGGCATTCAGGTGGCCTCGTAGCCGTAAATAATAACAATAGGCTAACAGGGTAATCTCTTTGTTGTCCTTATGTACGCGCACACGGCAGAGAAAACCTCCCTGTGGCTATAACCTGATGTAATCCTCCGAAGGATAAAATTAGTTCCACGTTTATTTTTAAACCTAGCTTCTCAATTGGTTCGACCAGGTATCTTTTCCTTTGATAAGCATAACGTTGACAGGATAAGAAATGATCTATTGATTCCGATTCCTTGCAAAAGAGACACAACGGAGATGCTGTCAGTCCAGCTTTGTGACGAGCTGAATTCTTATTGGGCCACTTACACGTCGATCCCTTGCGCCGCGTGGTCTCGTGCTCGATATTACTCTGACGTCGTCGTCTTCCTTTCGGACACTGTGCGCGCACGCCCTTCTAATAGTGTTGGCAGACTCAAAGGCACACACTTTGAACGCGCACCATACATCACAACATGGCATCCTTAAACCAACACTATTAAAAAAAAGGTGGTAGTACTTGCTAACTTTGGAGTAGTTATGGTTTGTGACATATGTTGCAACCCTGCTAGTAAGTAACGGCGAGAATGGCGCAACAGTTACTATCTCTGCCGTCACTAACGACACTTAGTAACTGCTTCTACCCTAGCCGTTACTAACCTTGGGTAGTAACTTTTAAAGGTTTTAAGAAAAAAGTAGTAACTGGTACTACCGTGTTCATCTGATTGTTAAGGTGCTGCGAAAATATACAAACGCGTCAAGACATCGTAATTCAGATATTAGGAGCGAAGCTCCTTAACCTCGCATGATGTCTATTGTATAGTGTTCGTTCTTGTAGGTCTCCGATGGACCGAATCACAGGTGTTGCAACAGAATCTAAAGTTGGGCCAGTTGGATATGCATGGTATAACGGTCGGTTCAAGCGCACGAATAAACAGAAAGGAAGAGAGGGCAAGCGTTTTCCTCTCTTCCTTTCTGTTTATTCGTGCGCTTGAGCCGCAGTTATACCACAGGTGTTACATATACTGTACATACAGTGTTCATAGCGTGCATGGATAAAAAATAGACCGTATACTCTGTCCTTCGAACCTGTCCATCCGTCCGTCGGTTCATGAAACCGTCCATCCATGTGACCATTCATCTTTTCGTCCGTGCATCCATGCGTCCGTCCATCTGTCCGTCCTTCATACTAGTCAGCGACTTCAACTTACACGTACTCGTATGAACCTTAGGACATGCGTTCACTTCATCATCAGCATTGGTTTCGTGGATCCGCGGGAATTTTGTATAAAGTGTTTTGTTACGTTTGAACGAAACGCGACGTTTGCAAGGTGGCGTTATACAAGGCCCAAATCCAACAGAGGTCGGCGCAGCAATGCCACAAATCGAGGCACTGGTGCGTGAACTAGTGTCTTCTTGTGCTTCTGTGTCGCAGGAGAAGTAAGCTTGCGGCTATGCATAAAATCTAGAGGTTCTTAACAAAAATTATTTTCTGAAACTTTTTTGTGCCATACCCACAATGTGATAATGAGATTCGCCGTTGTGAAAGGTTCCGGGAAACATCTACCACGAGGTGTTCTTTAACTAAAGTGCATGCTTGACTGTGATTGTGTGGCATCTCAGAAAATAAAACAGCGCGATAGACTAAGCACTAGAAAAAAGGGGCACACCCGCTAATTTGCGAAAATATATTTCCGTTAACACAGCGCAATACATGTACTTATTTATTTATCATGGTGTTGACGAAAATAAATTTTCGTTCCAAGTCAGCGGTGTTGTGCTCCATCTCTCGCGCTATTTTATTATCCGAGGGGTTCTTTAACATACGCTGACGTCGCACAGTCGTTTTCACTACATTGCGTTTCGAATCCATTGAAATCTGACAGCTGCGGCCGTGGTCGACCCCGTGTCTTTAAGTTCAGCAAAGGGGCATCAAAACCAAGGCCACCGCAGCGGCATAATCTAACATCTAAAAACAACAAAACGTAAAACCTGCAGCTCATGCGTCATCATCACATGGACATTTAATAACCTCGCTATGTTACTGCGTAATTGCACGTTGTCGGAGTACTTGTTGAAATTGTATACCATTCATCGCTCCATCTTATTATCAAATTCTATGCAAGGCTAGTCGTCATTATAAGTATTTTAATTTTCTGCTTAGAGCTGAGACACGACACGTTGCTTAGTAGCAATCTGTATGTCCCTGTACACCGTTTTGGTGCACAGTGCAGCGTTCTCGGAGATTCATAAACGTGAAGCGTCCTACCGCAACGATTGTACCGCAAGCACACCATTCGCGATGACACCTCTGATACCTTTTATGGCCTCTTACGACAAAGATTGAGGATATGTAGGAATTCGTAAACATTTGGTTACGGAAAGACAAAGTGAAACAACGCTCGTATTTATCACTGCCTTCAGAAGCCGTCGCAATGTCTGCAACATCGTAAACGTATACATTTAACACTAAAACGGGGAGTTCCCCTTTTTGAATGATTAAGTACAGCATTTCACAACCGCGCTTATCGTTAGCAACAGGCCTGTGCAGGAACCACACGTGAGCATAGGACTCAGCTGTTCTCGAAGCCAGTGCCAACTTTCCGGTTTTTCTTAAACAACACACCCTTTGGGGCCCTGTTCTATCGAGGTGTGCGGGTCGCCGCGTACTTCCCCGTTAGTAACTGTACGGGTAGCCCCGGTATTGCTATAGGCGGCTCATTACCATACATTGCGTACGAGTCGTTGCAAAAACCCCGGATACGCCCCGTAGCCGCACACACCTACGCGGAGGGCCGGTAATGAATTGTCCTTACAGACAGGTTCGTCCTCACAGGACATCCTACTCACTTAATGAACCGGGAACGGTGAGCTTGAGGCGTTATGGAGGACTATCGTTAAACGAGCCTTAGGCCGATTTCGCCGCACTAGACATTGAAAGAGGTGTTACTCCGAGTACAGTAAGCCATCGCCAAGCAGGGAATAATTGAAAGCAGCTGTCGGCACCTATTTCGCATGATGTGACGCCTTTGACGTACACAGCCGATTCCCAACGGGTACCGTGCCCTATAACATTATCGTCAGGCGCCTGACTCGTTCACTCCCTGTTAGTTTATTATGAGAGCCCAAGTGATTATTTGAAAGAATCCATGAAGCTTCTTGGAACTACGCATATAATCTAGACACTGCGGTATAATGTGCTCAAATCGCTCAGGCCTAAATACAAAATGTCATAGGCCCTTTATCAACGATATGGTGAGCGCAGGTGCAGCTCTCACGAGACATTCATTAAATTACTTTGACACTATCAGTCTATTGATTGATTGGTTGGTGTTGAGGAAAATAGTATGTGTATTTTTCACAAAGGCTATGTGCGTTTTCGGAAAAGATAGCTGAGACAGGTAATAGAAACGTTATAACTGACCAAAACACAGCGACATTGATTCAGCAACAGCGTATACGAAATCGCTATTGTACGGCTTAGCCTGTTCACAAAATATGCATATATAAGTTGTTTTTTTACCCAATGATTTAGAAGTTATAAGAAGCGCAGGTGCACTTAAAACAAGAAAAAACAAACACGTTTATTCGATGATTGCACCGGGCACTCAATTATTTCCACATATAGCATGACTTGTCAGTGAGATTTCTCTGCGCGTGTTTGCTATTACTCGCTTGTTGCCTTTACGTATACGTCTATTTTCAATTAATGGAGTGACGCGTAGTGTCTCAGTGCTCAGAGCGATGGAGGCGAAATTGCCGTGTGCTCAGACTTGGGTGCTCGTTAAAGAACCCCAGGTGGTCGAAATCTCCGGAGCTACTACGGCGTGTCTCATAATCAAACGGTGGTTTTGGGACGTTAAACCCCACATATCAATTGTTAATCTTAGTGCTCAGAGGCAATAACTCGACGCTCGTCCGAAGCGACGTGTGTCGTGCCAGCGCACCTGAAACCGCATTGAGGGTTTCATGCCGAACGACGAAAAGATTATATCGATGATATGCTAAGGAAGCAGCGCAGCAGTGACGGTTCTGGTTTCGCACGCAACTCCGTTGCTTCTTCAAACCAAGGATACGTTGCCAGGTGACGCGCGAGAGCAGAAGTTGCTGTCATTCGCTGCATAATGGGAGCGAGCTGTTCTTTCACATGAGTATAGCGGTGCTTGTGCGGTCCTTAGAAAAAAAAAAACACCTTTTTTGCATACCTTCAGATGTATGACAAGGCGCGCATGCATAAGTATACAGCGATGGGCCTCTCGTGTGCCTGAATATATGCAAAAGCGTGCTCGTATGCTCAGAACAACGCAGAAGAGGACGAACGGAAGTGCGCTCATCTCTTATCCAGAGAGGGCACACTCGCCTTCCATGAGTATATGTGTCCCGGAGCGCAAAACTTGTTGAACACCACGCAAGCCTACAGCTCAAAGATCACACAGTTGAGCACCTCCGGCTTGTTTATCGAAGGGTCCGCGCAGGCTTTTTCTGCTGTGCCCAGAAAACTATATACGGATGTCTTCCAGGCCTGCGCGGAATCTTCTCTACGTATGTAAAATGCGCGTTATGGAAAACAGGTAATCAAAATAAAAGTAAATACACGATGTCTATTAGAGGGCAGTCTTCGCATCGTATACTACTGTTGTTTCATTGAGTCTACTTGTTTAGAAATTCCGTTTTATATATAGAGAGTACTAATACTATTCTCCCACAGATGCGTTCTGGATAGACTGTGCATGTAACAGGGGTCTAAATATGCCTTCGGGAATCAATGAAAAAGCAAAGGAAGGAAGGAGACGCGCATGCTCAATGTAAATAAATATGCAAGTTGACTTCAGCTATAGTAACTGCCGTAGAAGGATGCTGCTGGTTGATAGATAAGGCTGAATAGAAAGAGAGACGTAAAAAGCATCGAAGTGGCTGGGCACTGACGATGTTACACGTGGTTCGTTGCCCCACTCATGGGAGGTGGGCAAAGGGAACAGAATGAGAAAATGGAGAACGAAAGAAATATCATGCGATATGTGGGCACTAGTAGCAGCGTAATAAATCGAAAAAAAATTGGTGAAAGGACATCATCTCAGAAAAGTTTATGCCTGCTGATAATCATGGTTTAGCGCAAAGACACATTGCGAATACACCCAAACGTATTTCCGTGTCTTTGTTATGAGTCTTTGTGCTACACTATATATATGTGCGCACGCATAGCAGCGTTATAAATCGTAAATCATTCTGTGGAAGGACTTCTTGGAAAGTTTGAGCCTCCTGAGAATAATGGAATAGCGCAAAAACACATTATGAATACACCCAAACGGATTTTTTTGTCTTTGTTATGAGTCTTTGCACTCCACTATTATTATTAACAAGTATAAAACAGCTGTATATGAAGACAGCCGAGGGAGGAAGAAAGCGGGAAAGGGTGTTTGAGAGAATCGCTTTCTTCTTTCTTTCTTTCTTTCTTTCTTTCTTTCTTTCTTTCTTTCTTTCTTTCTTTCTTTCTTTCTTTCTTTCTTTCTTCTTTCTTTCTTTCTTTCTTTTCTAACGCACGCGGCATGTGAAGTCCTCCAGCTGAAAGCTCCGCGAGTGTTATATACCCAACACTTCGGTTCCTGTCGAATGACACTTAATCCCTCGCAGAACACTCCCAAGCTCTCGTTGACGCTCATCTGTTCGTTCCTCGAAGCGACGTGGTGTTTCGTAGTATGTATAGCGAACAAACACTCTACAGGTGCTTGTCGATCGCCGACTGGAAAACAAAGACGCAACAGTCGGTCGACGCATCGCCACTTTCGTTTTACGTGAGCGTAACAGGCGTTCCTCGGGCAACGCCACTTCACGAATATGATTCCTTGAGTCGATGTTAATATTATGCCTTCAAATCTTGTGACATCACCTAAAATGAAAAAAAAAATGAAGGGACATGGGGGGAAAGTATAAGGCAGCATGTCGTCTGAAGAGTGTATGTATGCTTCCGTGTCGTACTCGACCAATGCGGTATTGTACGGTGCAATTTGTTTTTTACACTTTGTACTGCAGCTAGCGCATGACGCTGTACATAAGTCTTACTTTGCTCGTGCATCCATGCGTCGCTTGCGCTGCACCAAACAGCCTTGACGAGGAAGAAAAGAAAGTCCAATTCTCAACACGTGTAGCGGGTTTGATAATCATATTTCGCCACTGTTCTACTGAAGATAAGTCCTGTGACGCACATTAGGTAAAAGTTCTTTTCGAGGAAACTGGCTTCCTCGTCTGTCTGTGAGAATGTAATACCTTCCTGTCCTATTGTCTTCTTTGTTTCCGCGTTACGCGGACAACAAGCACGTCACAATATTTACCTTGTTCGAATCAGTGAACCGTTGTAAGGGTAGCTTTTTTTTTACTGGGGCGGGAGTCTGAATGCACGTGATTACGTAACTGGCTGTTGTTAGGACCGGCGCCAGGTCTGACAATGGATCGGCGTTCCTTTTGATGTTCCTTTTGAGTCGCCAAACGGGGGGGCGGCCGGTGTCCGCCATGTATTGTTCCCACCTGGCCGGAGGGTGCGGCGTCCTGCCGCCGCGGCGCCGTGAGCAGTTCGGGAGACCACCGGTGCAGCTTCTTCTTTGGAAGATGACGGCGGCGGCGGCGGCCGGGAATCGTCCCGCTAATTGAACGAGTCGTTCGGCACCCTTGGAAGCTTGTTTACGGCGGCCCTTTCGATGGATGCAGTCATCAACTCCAGACCCCTCGCCCAGCGACACACCTTGACGGGGGGGGGGGAGCCGCGTTCGTGCCACATGGCCGTGCGGTGACCACGCTTCAGTTTTGAACGTTCGCGTGGACCGTGCGTGCTCGTCACCCTCGCGGGTAATGTGTGGTCCGTGATTGGACGGTGCCATCTGTACGCGGTCCCCGATCTAGGGATCTGGGGAGGACAGACCCTTTATAATGAGCCCCCACGGCTCATTCGGTGCTTTTTCGAGTGGAGAGCTCGCCATGTACGAAGAACGCCACTATATATCTAAACTTTCTTATTGACCTCTCTCTAATGTAAATAAACGTCTGTTCTCTGTTTTCCCATATAAGCATTGCTTCTCGCTATAAGGGACGAGTCCGATGGGAGCCAGCTACCAACGACGAGACCCACAGGACCCAGACCACAACAACTGGATGGCAGCGGTGGGATCGAGCTCATCGACCAGGAGGCAATGCTGAGACCTGCTGTCTGGAGGACCTAGAGTCGGACAAAACTGCTTCGTGGCATCTCTGACAACACGGGAAGGAACGCGTCCGAATTCATGACTGCATAGGGTGAGTGCACTGCTTTTCTTTGCTGAGATATCACCAGGCTTTGCGTAGGATTGTAAACAAAGCAGTGATTTGGTAACGGTTGACGGAAGTATTGATAGTACGTCAAAGTTGTTTAGTTAAAAGAGTTAGCAGCACCAAGGACCGCCATGAATTTGAAGGGACTAAAAAAGCCAGAGTTGTTAGAGTTGGCCCGAGAGCTGGGCCAGGTAATTGCCGAGACGAAAAGAAAGCAGGAGATCATTGACGCCATCGAGAAGATCGGGGCAGATGACGATGAGCTGAGCGAATGCTTGGAGGCTATTACGCAAAGGAAAGAGGAGCAGAGGCTCCGTGAGGAAAAAGAGGAGCAGAGGCTCCGGGAGGAAAAAGAGGAACAGAGACGTCGTGAGGAGAAAGAGGAAAGAGAACGTATCGATCGTATGGAAATGAAACGCCTAGAAATTGAACTAGCAAAGGCTCAATCAATGAACGGAGCTAGCGCAGTGGCACGAGAAAGAGAGCGCCGAATGACAGATTTGATGCCATCCTACGCGGTAGGAGGGGACATGGGTCTTTTTCTGGTGCACTTTGAGCGCACGTGCGAGAGGGAAAATTTTGCTAAAAACACGTGGCCCCAGCGCTTGCTTACGCTGCTGCCGTGTGAAGTAGCTGACATTATAGCCCGTATGGGTAAAGAAGACGCAGACGACTATGACAGAGTCAAAGCGAGTCTGCTCAAAAAGTACAGACTGTCAGCGGAGGCGTTCAGGCGAAAATTTCGTGAGATCGAAAAAGCCAAAGACGAGTCATACCCAGAGTTTGCGTACACCTTAAAGGTAAATCTGGAGGAATGGCTTAGAGAGGAGGGTGCGCTTGGCGACGCGGAAAAGACTCTGCAGTGTTTTGCGTTGGAACAATTCTTTCGGCGTCTACCTGAAAACATTAGGTACTGGGTTCAGGATAGACAAGGAGTAGATACTATCACGAGAGCGGCAGAGCTCGCAGAGGAGTACGTAAATCGCCGTGCCCTCGAAGGCAAGGATGTTCCTAGGAGGGAGATTAGTAAATATCGGGCCGACAAGCCTCCGCGATGGACAAAGTCGGGTCGGTATATGCCGAAGGAGGGTTTAGACTCCAAAGGAAGCGGTGATGAGAAAAACAAGAGAAAGGAAGAAGCACCCGAGAAAAGGGCGGAAGGGCAACAGAAAAAGGCGTTCGAGGCCAAGAAGCCGATAGTTTGCTATAACTGCCAACAGACGGGGCATATTTCTTTGGGTTGTAAGAACCCGAAAGTTGTGTTAATGTCACTCTGTAGTAATGACGAAAACATGAAATTGCTAGAACCATACATCCGAGACCTAGTCGTGAATGGCCAACCGTGCCGCGTGCTCCGCGATTCGGCCGCCACTATGGATGTAGTACACCCGTCCTATGTCGAGGAGAGTCAGTTTACAGGAGAATGCGCGTGGATAAGACAAGCAGTAGAGACAAACAGTGCATGTCTCCCAGTAGCAAGAGTCCGCATCGAAGGCCCTTTCGGTGTTCTAGACACTGAAGCTGCCGTTTCGGCACATCTCCCAGTGCAATACCCGTATTTGTTCTCAAATAAATCAGAGTACTTGCTGCGACAAAAAGGAATTGGGTTCAGTGAGGGTATCGTACAGGCCTTAACTCGATCCAAAGCAAGGGAGCTCGCCGCTCAGACAGTTTGTAAAGATCCGGTGGCAGACGAAACAGCTTCAGCGGCAGAGCCTTCTTTACCTGGCACGAAACTGGACCGCCCTATAATGGAGCCTCAAAACACAATATCTAAAGAAAGATGTAAGAAACCGGATGAATCCGAGGCATCTCGAGAAGTAGAATGCACTATAAAGCTGTTAAATGTAAGTCCTACAGAACTGATAGTGGAACAGGAAAATGACTCCACTCTCCGTAACTTAACGCCAGACGCGAAGGAAGGGGTGGCTAAGCAAAACATTCAGTTCACCAAGAAGGGGGGCGTCTTGTACAGAAAGTACACAAGTCGAAAAGGAGTTCGGTTTAATCAGCTAGTCGTACCGTATCCTTTCCGCAAGGAGCTGCTGCACCTGGTCCACGGAGGTTTGTGGTCAGGGCATCTCGGCATCAAAAAAACAAAAGAATGTTTGTTACGGGAGTTTTACTGGCCCGGCTGCTTTCGGGAGGTGGAGGCATTTGTAAGAAGCTGCGACACGTGCCAACGCGTTGGCAAGCCAGGGGATAAGGCTAAAGCACCTATGAAGCTGGTCCCCATTATCACAGAACCGTTTCGCAGGCTAGTTATAGACACAGTGGGTCCACTTCCTGTAACGCAGTCCGGGTACCGGCACATACTCACAGTGCTCTGCCCGGCCACGAAATTCCCGGAAGCAGTACCGTTAAAGGAGCTCAGCTCGGAGGAGGTAGTTAAAGCGCTTTTATCTATCTTTGCACGTGTAGGCTTCCCCGCAGAAATTCAGTCCGACCAGGGATCTGTTTTTACAAGTGCACTAACCTCGACATTTCTAGAAAAGTGTGGCGTTAAAATCATCCACAGTTCAGTGTACCACCCTCAGTCAAATGCTGTAGAAAAGGTACATTCAGTCATGAAACGGCTGCTACGCGCCCTTTGTTATGAGCAAAAAGAGGATTGGGAGGCTTGCTTGCCCGCAGCTATGTTCGCGCTTCGGATCGCTCCTCACGAATCAACAGGGTTTTCGCCTGCGGAGCTTGTTTACGGACGTGCTCTTCGCTCCCCACTTCGCATTGTTCGAGAATCTTGGGAGGGCCGGGCGGACGACCCTTCGGTAGTAGCATACGTGCTTGAGCTGTTAGACCGACTTCACGCAGCTCAGGAACTAGCGGAGCAGGAAATGCGCAGAGCTCAAAACAACGCTAAGCGCTATTATGACAAGACAGCCCGGACGCGAAGCTTTCGAGTAGGGGAAAAAGTGATGATACTGAAACCCTCACTGAAGAATAAACTTCAGGTCCAGTGGGAGGGACCTGTTGAGGTAGTTCAGAAATTGTCAGACACAAATTACTTGGTTACTGGACTGGGAAGGCGTAAAACGCAACAGGTGTACCACACTAATCTGCTCAAACCGTACCAGCAGAGGCATGCCGTTGTAAACATGTCGCTCAATCAACCGGAAGAAATGCCTATTGATTTCCCGGAGTTAACAACGGAAAACAAAGACATTGGCGAGACTATTAGTAACCTGGTAGAGCAGGCGGAGTTGGAGCCAGATCAGAAAGCGGAACTGAAGGAACTATTGTTTGACTTTAAAGAAACATTTTCAGACACACCTGGCAGAACCAAAGCCCTAGTTCATGATATTGAGCTGACATCTTCGGAACCAATTCGTTCTAAAGCTTACCGCGTTTCCCCGAGGCAACGGGAAATAATGGCCGCGGAGATAAACCGAATGCTCGAGCTAGGAGTGATCGAGCCAGGAGAGAGTGATTACACCTCGCCTCTGATCTTGGTTGAGGTCCCAGGGAAAGAGCCGCGACCGTGTATTGACTATCGGAGGCTCAACTCGATTACAAAGGACCAAACTTATCCAATTCCGCATATTGAGGAAAGGCTTGAGCAAGTCAGCAGTGCCAATTTCATCTCGACTTTGGATTTAGTCAGGGGATACTGGCAGGTGCCTCTAACTGAAAGGGCTAGTAGGCTTGCGGCGTTTATTTCCCCGATGGGAACATTTCGGCCGAAGGTCCTTAGTTTTGGATTAAAGAATGCCCCTTATTGCTTTTCTGGCCTAATGGACAAAGTGTTACAGGGTATGGAGGACTTTGCCCTCCCGTACCTAGATGATATTGCTATTTTTTCTTCTTCCTGGATAGACCACATGAAACACTTGCGAGCTGTGCTATGTCGTCTGCGTGAGGCCGGCTTAACAGTGAAGGTTGCGAAATGCCAATTGGGGCGCGCTGAGGTAGCTTATCTAGGGCATGTAATAGGCCAAGGCTACCGCCGGCCGTCAGAAGTAAAGCTGGCCGCAATAGACAACTTTCCCCAACCACGAACCAAGAAAGACATTCGGTCGTTTCTTGGATTGGCCGGTTATTATCAAAGGTATATCCCGCGTTACTCTGACATTGCAAGTTCCTTGACAGACGCTCTTAGAAAGACTGAACCCCAGACCGTAAAATGGGATGGGGCCAAGGAACATGCATTTTCTACGCTAAAGAAGGCACTAAAAAGTCAGCCAGTGTTGAGCGCGCCTGACTACTCTAAGCCGTTCATTCTTCAGTGTGACGCCAGCGACCGGGGTATGGGTGTCGTGCTTTGTCAGAGGGGAGAGAACGACCAGGAACACCCTGTACTGTATGCCAGTAGAAAGCTTTCTGTTCGTGAGGAAGCATACAGTGCCTCAGAAAAGGAATGTGCCTGCGTTGTTTGGGCTGTGCAGAAGCTAGCTTGCTACATCGCCGGTTCTAGGTTCACAATAGAGACTGACCACTGTCCCCTCACATGGCTACAGTCCATGTCATCGAAAAACGGCCGTCTTTTGCGCTGGAGCTTAGCTCTTCAACAATACACCTTTGATATCCATTACAAGAAGGGTAAACTCAACAGCAACGCAGATGGTCTGAGTCGTTGTCCCTAGTACCCCGAGGGCTTCAAAAGATTTTCTGCTTTCTATCCTCGATTTGAGGCCCACTAGTTTTCTGTATTTATCCAAACATGTGTCAAGTGTTTTGTTTAATGTCTTCAAAAGTGGCTGATGTGGTGTTGCGACTCGGCGGGGGCCACAGGAATAAAGTTGAGGTAGAAGGAAATGACTTCCACAGGTGAATCTAAGTCTGGTGATTCTGAGTAGGGAATTGCCGTGTGCTTGCTCGTGTGTGGGTGTGCTTTCGGCGCAGTTTCCGCAGTTCCTCATTGGTGGTGGGCGGAAGATATGGTGGAGAGGGGTCACCTCATCCCTGCGAGCAACGCCCTCTTGGTCAAAGATCATCGGATCCAGTGTTCGGGACAAAAATAATAGAGGAAGAGCCGACAAGCTGCAATACAGATCCCGCTGCACAGTACCTGCTGGCCACTGCACCTCGGGATCTTCTTTCCCCGGCGGAGAGGCTGTTAGGACCGGCGCCAGGTCTGACAATGGATCGGCGTTCCTTTTGATGTTCCTTTTGAGTCGCCAAACGGGGGGGCGGCCGGTGTCCGCCATGTATTGTTCCCACCTGGCCGGAGGGTGCGGCGTCCTGCCGCCGCGGCGCCGTGAGCAGTTCGGGAGACCACCGGTGCAGCTTCTTCTTTGGAAGATGACGGCGGCGGCGGCGGCCGGGAATCGTCCCGCTAATTGAACGAGTCGTTCGGCACCCTTGGAAGCTTGTTTACGGCGGCCCTTTCGATGGATGCAGTCATCAACTCCAGACCCCTCGCCCAGCGACACACCTTGACGGGGGGGGGGAGCCGCGTTCGTGCCACATGGCCGTGCGGTGACCACGCTTCAGTTTTGAACGTTCGCGTGGACCGTGCGTGCTCGTCACCCTCGCGGGTAATGTGTGGTCCGTGATTGGACGGTGCCATCTGTACGCGGTCCCCGATCTAGGGATCTGGGGAGGACAGACCCTTTATAATGAGCCCCCACGGCTCATTCGGTGCTTTTTCGAGTGGAGAGCTCGCCATGTACGAAGAACGCCACTATATATCTAAACTTTCTTATTGACCTCTCTCTAATGTAAATAAACGTCTGTTCTCTGTTTTCCCATATAAGCATTGCTTCTCGCTATAAGGGACGAGTCCGATGGGAGCCAGCTACCAACGACGAGACCCACAGGACCCAGACCACAACACTGTGCAATAATGAATGCAACGATCGCAATCTGGCAATGACGGTGGAGAAACAAGAATGACGTCGTAATAACGCTCATGCATGTCGCTTGCGTTTTGCCTGCAGATATGTCACCGTAGCAAAAACCAACGACTAGATGACGAAGTGGTCAAGTGACTGGTCGTGCCACTGGTACGAGAGGACACAGTTGAGAAAATGGGAGGACACCTTTAACACAACCAGCAGGCTTACCAGATGGCGCGAGCCTCAAACCGCCAAATTGGACTTCAAGATAGCCCAAACATAGTCCAACGCGTAATATTGAAGTAACCCAAAAATAGCCCAAGCCAGTTGTGTTTTTTTTCATCATTTTTTACGCTTGTGTAATTAATTTCCCGCAAAACTATATGCCTATTAACTCACCAATTATCAACCAAAATTTTGTTACTCTCATATTTACGATAATAATACAGCCCCGGGCCATCACTCAGATAGGACTTATGAAGGGGGCCTAATAAACGTTACATCTTTTTATATAAAAAGAGAGCACATAAGAAAAAAAGAGGAATAAATGAGGACTGACAAGACTTTCGGCGTCGTTTACAAAATATTATGCGCCGAGGGCCCTTCTTCGTAAATTGGCGAGCCAAAAAAACCTATTGGAACGACTCTGACAACACGCCAAGAATGTCCTGAAGCTGAGCAAAGTGCGCATAGCCATCGCCGAATATTGTTCGACAAGATAAATATCAACCATACCAGGATATTCCATCCTGGAAAGCGAGATTAACTGGAGTAGAAGACTACTACTGAGTCGTCTCATATATAGCGAACGGCCCAAAACATTCATTGTTCCCTTGGAATCCTTCCCCCAGTGTATGCACACGGACTCTGCTCTACGGCATAACGTCGGGTCATTAACAGCCGCGCAAGTGCTTTCAAGACGCCGCTGCGACGGCGCCATAATCCCCCTGACGTAGAAACCAAGTCGGTTCTGATGCGTCGGGTTTTTACGTGTATTCACGTAAAACATCTTTTTAACTATTTTAAATCCAACAATTGATGGAGTAAAAAACAGTGTTTCTTAGTTCACCTACCTTTTGTTTAATGTCTACATTTAAAGGCATTCTTTGCTCAGTCCCAGAGTAATCAAGGGGAGCCGGTGGTTGAGAGGGGGCAGGTGCTCTCTCACCCTCAAAACACGTTAGTGATGACACATTTGAGTATTTTAGTGCCGGAACCCCAAACAGCGCGCGCAAGTTCTTGGGGCTTTGTGTTCTTTGTGTATCCATAGGGGAGGCTGAGATCACTAAGGGACGCGTGCGTGCTTAAGCCGCTTGGGGTCCCCTGTTCGAAAATTCTTCACCATTGTAACTAGCTTCTTGCCTAATCGATAACAACGTAGCCCGAAAATAGCCACATAGCCAAAGAGAAACTTTACACGCCAACTCGAACAAAAAGTAGCCCAATATGTGGCTACTAATTTCCCAATCTGGTAACCCTGACAACCAGCTCGTCCATCTGCTAAATGATCGAGAGGAGTGAATCCAAAGGAATCTCGAAGTTTGCTCAATAGACACGTAGTCACATACGGACAATGCAGATAGTTTAAAATGGCTTGCTCACATTTGATCGCTTTCTTATGTGGCTGGGGTTGAGGCACGCACCAAGAACAGAAAAAGAAATCTGCAACGCGGCTTTCTTGCAAGGTTGTTTTCCAACCCAAAACTCGTGCGCAGACTGCTTTCCTCGCTTATTGTGCCTTGAGTAAGACGACTTATTCCCTCAACAGCTACTAAGGGGTCGTACTGTCTCGTGCGAACCCTCAGCCTAGGGATCGCACGGTGGACGAGACACCTGTTGTTCGCATAGAAAGGAGTGAATGGGGGGGGGGGGGGTGCAGACAAGAACACAATGAGCGAGAAAAGCAGCTTGTGGACGAGAGATTTTTGGTTGGAAAACAAGAAATGCCATCTTGCAAGTTTTTGCAAATGCTCAATGGAGACCGCAGTGCCCAAGGGGCCTGATGATTCTATCACGTTCTACGATTGGTGATTTTCGAGCGTCTTTCAAGTTTATTATTATTATTATTATTATTATTATTATTATTATTATTATTATTATTATTATTATTATTATTATTATTATTATTATTATTATTGTCGTTGTTGTTGTTGTTATTAATATTATTATAGCTCACTGTCATTCTTGTTGTCTCTGCTCTTGGCTGTCTTAACGCAGTTTTACAAAATGTACAGATTCTTCCCTTTTCCATAATTAAACAAGACTCCTACATAGATGTACATACCCCTCTTTATTTTTCACTCCCATTTCATGATTCTCTTGTCTTTTTATTCTTTCCATTCCGCGCTGATTTCTTTTCGTTTGCGCGTTATCACTCTCTTTATTCAATTTCTATTTTTGAAGACTGTCCGTATTGTATTGCTTAGTTAATTGTTCATCTTTGTGTACACCTGCACTGAGACGTCGTGGTTGTTACGGGGCACGTTATTTGAATAATTGATTGATTGATTGATTGGCTGATTGATGATTGGAGAAAGTACCAGCGAAATCAGGCACCTACTACAGATACAACGCGTATGCGTTTGCGTGTCGTCTCTCTTGTGGTTGTTGGTTTGCGTTAGTACTTTCTTAATTTGAGATAAATCAACTCGCCCCAAAAAAAGAAGAACTTATGACGTCGTTGCTGCTTCAATTTATCAATATCCTTAAAACCTTCCTTTTCGGAAGCCAATAATTCAACACTAATGGACATCCAGAGTGGCCCGCTTACGTGCCGTGCATGTGTGCTCCCGCACGGCGAACCTAACATAACCGGCTTATTCCATCAATCATCAAGCCTTAATGCGTTTCGCAACCATGGCAGTGGGTGAAAGCTACTCGCTGTCACGCCATCGAAATATTCAACCACATCTCACAGTTTATTCTTCACGAGCGCTAGACGACCATTTGGTTCGTTCGATCGTTCTTTCGCTGAAGTAACAGTGCTCGTTTTTTTGTACTTTCATTTTTCAGTATCCCGCAATAATAATAAAAAAAGAAACGCCAAATCAACGGGCTGCTAAGCAGAACAAAACAACTTTCACGTCCACTTCCACAGTCGGGATTGAAGTTACATTTATACAGAAACATATTGAACCGAGAACGCAATAAACAAGGGTCAAAGTATTAGAATGAGCGCAGCGATGCAGCTTCATGCCTAAATTACGAATGCAGTATGCACGAGAAATCGTGAAATGCCGTGATGATCATATATATATATATATATATATATATATATATATATATATATATATATATATATATATATATATATATATATATATATATATATATATATATATATATAGATGATCAGAGTTTCTTCCGGCTACCGTAATAAACGTTATAAACTTCGAGAATAGGGCAGTATAGGAAACAAAACAATAAAATAGTTATTTAATCCTAACAGTTTTGTCCATGGTCAACACATAAATTGAAGAAGTGGGCTTCAGTTCACTTCACTTTCGGTGGGATCCGAAACTACAACCTTCGCCTTACGCCCCCGTTCCTCTACATATAATTCTGCGATGGAAGGCGCTCCCAGGTCTGCTTTGTTGAGTATTTTTGTTTTGAGCGTGCAATTCTGGGTAGTGTTAATCGTCGCCACTGGCAGCCAAGGCTGTGATAGCATCATTATTGCGAGCCGCGATCCAGTGTATAAGACATATCGGACATGCGAAAGACCTTCTTGTAGGGGCCCAAGGCGTGACCAACATATTTTTTATGTGCTAGAAACGGCGATATAATTAGGAGAGACTCCTTAGTGAAAGAGTGGACAACATATATTTCGAGACCCTTTAGTGAAGGGGTCTCGAAAACGTGACCTCGGGTGTTGTTTAGCGTGCATCTAAATAAAGAGTACATACTGGCCCCTAGACGTTCGGCTCCATCGAAATTCGGCCGCTGCGGCCAAGATTCGGTCTAGTGACCTCCGAGCCAGCAGTCGAGCCACGGTGGTGCGTGAAAAGGCGGCTACGTTTCTCCCGTTTCTTCTTTCGCGCGTATACACTTGAATTACCTCGCAGTCAATTTATGGGAAGCCGCCAAATCGCATAATACGATGTAAGGCAAGTTCAACTTCCTCGTACTTTTATCTATAGTCGGCTCTAATTTCCCTTGGAGCTTGCGAGAGGCAAGGCCTTCACCCCATTGCATCCGTGCATGCCAGAATCGTACGGTTAATTGGAAACGTGCAGTGGGAACGTTTCGAATAACGCACGGTGCACCTATACCGCGATAAGTGCACGTACCCGCATAGGAAGCGAATTTTTTCCGAGAAATCAAATCTTGACGATGCAGAGCTGCGCACGCGGCTGTTTAATTAACCTGCGGGACTGGTTCCGCGTCCGTCTGTAGACAAAAGACGTGTCCCACACGGCTCACTTTTTCCTCATTAAATGTTCCTCCTTTCGCTAATGCGGGCCGAGTCGATTTCACGGAACTTGCGACGCTCGTTTTTTTTTATTATTCATCCGGATTCTATTCTCAGCTCCTCGTTGCATATTGGAATTGATATGTGGTCGTTCGAGTACTGTTGTCGGAGCAGCTAGGACTGTATAATATTCGCTGGAAAAGCAGAACATACAAGTTCAAACAAAATCTAAGATGATGCCTTTAGTTTTTCTGCAGGGACATATTTTCATTTTACCGCTCAACCGTGAAGGTGATAGGAGCTCTTTTTACTATATGTTTTATAGCTTACATTTTGAACTTTCTAACAATCCTCCATCCCTCCTATTACTTATACCAGAGTCCTTTCTTTGTATTTGCTTAAGGAAGCTTAAAATTACGCACACGCATGCGCATGGAGGAAAGAGAGAGAGAGAAAGTGAGCAATCAAAATAGAGGGGGAGAGAGGCCAAGCTCTCTCTATTCAATCAGTTTTAAGCCACCAATTGAAGCAGCTCGATGATGTCAAAAGAAAAAAAAAAGAAAGAAAAGCAAAGAAGAGGTGGTATTTCAGGCCTCCCTTTCATTTGCGTGGCTTCGGAGTGGTGTACGCGGGATGATGGAAAAGATTCAGGTAAGTATCCGGACTGTAATTTGAACATGCATTTAAATGATAATGTCAGGGGTGAGTGGAAGAGCCGCGCTGCTATATTTCCCACCATCCGCATTTTGTGCTTTAAAAATTTTCATTTCCTAATGGTGCAGTTTTGAGCGTCCAATGCTAAGCGGGTTCAGAGCAGAAGCCACAAATGGCTTCACTTAGCGAAGTCTCTTCAGTGCTTCAGGTCATTCAGCGTCTGCTTTTGCATTTGGAACGAGGAACCGCTTTCCGGCGAGTGGAATATTTGCGCAACGAATTGGGGACGCCGTATAGCTGCTGCTAAAAGCGCAGAACCCAAAGACTTGGAGGCGGACTAAAATAGAGTATGTCATTTGGTACACTGTCGTAAAGCGTGCAAGAAAAATCCATGAGCCTCAACGATCTTTATGCTACTATGCATTGCATTAGGTGCAGACTGAGTGAGCTTAAAGAGCACTCGCTGCTCTCTTACATACATACATACATACATACATACATACATACATACATACATACATACATACATACATACATACATACATACATACATACATACATACATACATACATACATACATACATACATACATACATACATACATACATACATACATACATACATACATACATACATACATACATACATACATACATACATACATACATACATACATACATACATACATACATACATACATACATACATACATACATACATACATTGATATGTGGGGTTTAACGTCCCAAAACCACCGTTTGATTATGAGAGACGCCGTAGTGGAGGGCTCCGGAAATTTCGACCACCTGGGGTTCTTCAGCGTGCACCCAAATCTGAGCACACGGGCCTACATACATACATACATTTGATGTATGTATGTATGTACGCATGTATGTATGCATCTATGTATGTAATGTATGTATGTATGTATGTATGTATGTATGTATGTATGTATGTATGTATGTATGTATGTATGTATGTATGTATGTATGTATGTATGTATGTATGTATGTATGTATGTATGTATGTATGTATGTATGTATGTATGCATGCATGTATGTATGTATGTATGTATGTATGTATGTATGTATGTATGTATGTATGTATGTATGCCTTGGTGAAACGGGCGTGTATATAACGATAGCATGGAGAGTGATACAGAACCAGAAACAGAGAGACAAGTAACGGAATGTAGGGAGGTGTTAACCAGACGTTCTACCCTCTGGTAAAGAGATAACAAATCAATGTTTCGAGTTTTAGTACACGATGAAACAGAAATAAAAGAAATATGTAATCGCATTGTTTCCACACACACCTTCCTCGCGTTTATCTCTGTCAGAACGAATGCAGCAGCCGAGTCGATAAGGGATTGGAGCAAGTGGTGCTAATGCGTTCTCGCTGTCTACAACCGAGGCGCCACAGAGCTCTTCGAGGAGGGTGCTCTCGGGGTGACCCCGGGGAGGGCCTTGCGAAGATGTGACAATGCGACAAGCAGTGCTTTTGGCTTCCGTCGTGGCTGGCAGACTTATGAGAGGGCAGGCTATTTTCATCGTTTATTCGCTGTCTTTCACCTAAATACCCCGCTGTTCGGTTTTTCCTCCGCGTTTGTCTTTTCTCGGTGATGTTTTTTCTTCACCCTGCGTCGCCGGAAAAATAAAAGTAAACAAATGTAGTGGCTGTTTCTCTGTCTGCCAGAGTTTTCTCGCCTTTATCGATCGTTGGATTTCTTCTCGGGGATTTTCATTTCTGTTTCGCTGCGGCCGAATGCTGTTGCTAACTCGATTTGCCGCGTGTACGGCTTCTGCAAACGACGCCTGTTTCGAACGCGGCTCTCGTCCGTCGTTTGAATCCACCTCTCTATAGCCCCGGGCCAGAAAAGACCGACCTCATCCAATCTTCCCACCCCCTCCTCCTTCAACTCTCACCATCAATGTCACGGACGGGAATGAAATAAAAAAAGTGGTTCTCTACGTCATGATTCTTTATGTTCTTTTCCATCCGCCTTCTTCAAAAGTAGGCATGTGGCAAAAACAGAAACAAAAAAAAACGGGGGGAACGGAACAACTAAACAACCGAGTGAAAAACATGTCCGCGGCTTCGCGTCTTCCAATTCTTTTACGCCAGGGTTTACCTTCGCGGAAGCGTAGCATCTCGTCGAATGGTTGGCGTTCTAGTTTTGAGAAGCGAGCCATTTTTCGTGGCGCTTCCCATTCGATTTGCGACTAAGTCAGGCATTTTGGAGCATGCATCGGCGAGACCATAATGCAATGTGCTCGTTTTCCTGAAGCAAGGATTTTCTTTGTTTATTACGGAACAAACGAATCCTTTCAGACGGAACGGCAAAGTTCCTTTCAGAGAAAGGATAAACGGTGCCCTGGCGGTCGCATTATGGCTTTGTGCGTCGTTCGTCGCGGAAAAGCTTGCCATCATGAAAGCCTTATGCAATATAATTCTTTTTTTTAGCATATAAGCGTTTCTTACTGGTCCCTTTGATAAAACAGGCTACATAGAAGATAATGACAAAGTCAAAGTGCCACTGAAAGGCGACAAGCACAAGAGATAACAATGTACTTATTCGTCATACGCCTCCGATAATAAACGAGTTATAAACAGTCTGTTGTAATTAGCCCTTATAACACGTAAGTGAATGTTGCACAATAAAGGCTCATATTAGACTTGATATTGGGCTAGTTGGTAATATGTCATATTTCCAACTATGTCAGCGCCATTTTTGGGGTGTATAGTGGTCAGTGCGTGCTTGTGTAAATGTCTATAGGTGAATAAGAGGGCGCTAGTAGAGCTCATTTTGTATATGAATGTAAATATTAAATGCGCATCACGTCTAGGTTAACGAAAGGGGACTTGTGTATATATATATATTGCCTCCGGCCGCATACATCAGTGCATGTGTGCGCAATGCACGCAAGTTCCTCAACAATATGGTTCTCAGGGCAGTGAGAGCAAAGTCACCCACTGTGTTATAACATGAACGTGGTGCACATTCGGTGAACGGGTATAGGAGAGCCACGAGCGAGGAAAGATGTGTCATATAACCGACGCAATCAGCGTCTCATTATTATTTGCCCCAGCACGGCTAAGCCGGGATAAAGCATTCTATAGCGCGAGCTGTTCACCGCTGTCACCGCCTGCGATTTATACTTTGGTGCAACAACGACTCCCCGCACACGATTGCCGCCTCGACCATTACACGATGCCCACGGTGACTGCCAGATTTCATACTCGTGGATTGCTGCAATTTTCTCGGTTCTCTCTTCACATAGAGGCCTGTGTTCACTCTATTCGACGAATGATGTTTGACGTCGAACAACAGATAGCATGCATCAATAGCCAACATGAATTAGGCACGGTGTACTGTGTACTATCACTTGAGGGAACTTCGGGAACCTCAAGGGACCCAAGAATATAGTATACATTTTATGTTCCCTAACCTGAATATTCACTGGAATTCGGAGCAGCATTTGGCACTGCAGAGATGAAGTTAAAAGTCTAAAATGCAATTTATTTTGAAAATAATGCTGTCATTCTCAATCTCAATTTTGTTGACAAAACTAACTAATTATTACATTCTCAATTTCAATGACTAAACGTATATAATTATTACAAACTTTCTGGACCGTTAGCCTACATTGGCTAGTGGTCTGGTCATATCAGAGTACATAACAGACCAACAGAGCATATATATATATACACGCACACACATATATACACGCACATACATACTTACATATGAATACTACCCTACCACTTAAAGGCCGTTGAGGAGAAACGGGCGAAGATTAAAAGTGAAGAGCCGACCCACTAAGGGGAAGCTCTTCCCTCACGTGCGGCGGCACGGACTCCTTTCGCCTGCCGCGGCGACGATTTCGGATTGCCCGACATTAGTCGAGAACCGGTCAGCACAAGATCAAAACCAGATGTGAACTTCCAACTACTTTTAGCTGTGCACAGTGTGGTTTCGTTGTTCACAGTTCAGGGTTTTATTTGCGTTCTTCGTCATTATTTCAAAACTTTCTATAACGTCGTTATTCTTTCTTTCTTCTCCTTCTTTTTTAATTTCCTAGTTTCCTTTCACTGTAGCAGACATCTTTTAAATTGAGAGAGACGCGGCAGGAAGCATGCTTGAGCATGTACGTTTGTTAAACTCGTCCTTTGACGAATGAAGGACCCCTCCCGAAACTGTTGGGAAATAAGTATATCTGTCATTGTTGACAACTTCCGTTGTGTTATAATTCATATCTTATATATGAATATATATACATGCATATCTACATATGCGCCCGCCGGGATGGTTCCAGTGGCTAACTTTACTCGGCTGCTGACCCAAAGTAGCGGGATCGAATCCCTGCTGCGGCGGCTTCATTTTCGATGGAGGCGAAAATTATGTAGGCCCGCGTGTGCTCAGACTTGAGTGCACGTTAAAGAACTCCAGGTGGTCGAAATTTCTGGAGCCCTCGTCTACGGCATGTCTCATAAACATATGGTGGTTTCGGGACGTTAAACCCCACATATCATCATATCGTCATATGTATATAAAACGGACGCCCTTACACGCACACACATAATACATGCACATGCACACACGCATTTGGACGGACGCCCTTTAAGCGCTAAAAGATACGCAGCTATTCAGAGTCTACGTTTCTGCGCACTGTTTCTGCACATCTTGTTGCTGTGACACAGAGTCTTGCAGCTTTCTAATATATCCGAGAGCCCCGGCTAAAGATACAAAATTTCAACCTTCAGCAGCCATTACAACTTTTTCATCCCAGTCTTCTATTTTCGGTTCCGTTCGAGCAATGGAAACAACTTCCGCATTTGATAGTTCTGCGCAGCTACTGTGCTGCGCTCTCTTTTGACAGATTTGCGAAATTTTGCAGGCAATTTCATTGTGCACAACAAACTTCGATACTTAGAAAACTGGCTCAGGATACATTTAACTCACTGGAATTCACCACTCGAAGAAAGAGAGCATCCTTTTGCAGTATATAAGTATGCTATTGCACACATGCGTATATGCCAGTATAAGGCATATAGAAAGAAAAATTGAGCTAGACACGTCAATGCAGGGTATATGTTGCAACATCGGCCGACAGATTTGACGAATCTCCTTGTGTTCCTGAAGCATTGCTTATGTTAGAACAGAGAAAGAGTAGGAGTCTATTCTGCTCGTGGAACCCGCACATGAACCGATTGTTACGTCACTCGCCCCTTCATTTCGTCTTTCGGCAAATGTGCGCCACTTACGCGTAAGTTGTCGCTGCACGATCCCTCATGTAGGTATTAAAAAAGAACGCTGATAAGTACCATGTAACAGTATACTCGCGATGAGCAAACACGAATATAGAGTCCGTTAAGAAGTCCCGCACGACGCATAATACTTAGGTATTTCCGATAAACTCGCTGTTCCTTCTCCTTTCAACCAAATTGAAGTAAGCACTGAGTCAGCTAGTGGTATAACTTGACGCAGTGCCGGCATGCATGATGTGTTCCTGGAACGCGCGTCGTTCGGCTGTATGCCCTATAGCTAACGGAGCGAAACTGCACACGTACTCCAGTAATTGGAGGGATCCCAACTGAAAAGCCAAGCGTCTAAACCCCGATTGAGCACGTACAGCTATGCCTTCGAGTTAGTTCTTTCTTTTTATTCTTTCTCAGAAGAGCCGCATTTTGAAAATTGGTCCCGCTTATATAGGCTGCCTACTTATATTGGCGAAGAAAACACGATGTCTCAGACGTGCCTGTCTCTAGATCAATCCTCTAAGGAAGCTGTGTGGGAAAAAGAGAAGCCGAGTCTATTCGTATTTTGTTTCATTTGAACTTTGCCAATCTTTTAATAGAAGCTCTAGAAGGTGCCTAGTCTCCGCCAGGGAGGTTTGTTTGCGTTGTATGCGGAGCGTTCGGGTGATTCGCAACGAAAGCTCAACAGAGCAAGCCGGTCGTTTCCGCCGCGATAAGCACGCCCGCTTCTCACGCATGAAAGGGTCTTGTTACCTCAAGTGATGCTTCTGGTTATGCTCCTGTTGAAGCGCAAAGGGAAATACGTTTCCTGACTGAGTAGAAAAACAAAAAAGGGTGTCTTTTAATGGAATGCGGAACAGTACTGAAATTGCTAAAATGGCGTCGTTTATAATTCAAAACCACTGCGAAAGCATGCGATTGCCGTCTGTATAGGACCAAGGAGTTCGCGCTGCATTTCTATTGTATTTTTCTTATTTAGTACTTTTTTATTCTTTAGAGTGTCCTGCATTCGCTACGCCGTGGACATTGCTTATTAAGGAATATAGACTCACTGGGTCCAAGTGCACGACTCTTCAAGGTTGCCTGTGTACGAGGGGGTGTGCTGCCGGACGTAACGCTGCACATCGGGGTCCGCTAACCTGTACTAACTAAACAGATATGGCCTCCCATTTAAAGCTTATTTTCGTGCCAGTACTTGTTGTTGCCCCTCTCTGCATCACTTGTTGACTTTCCTATGTTCCCTTGCTCTCTCTTTCCTCCTACCTTGACTTCATCTGTCTATTCTGTCCTCCCAAAACCTTTGTGCCCCTTCTCATGGTTCTATGCAGCAATTTTTTTTTTCAGAGGGGGGGAGGGAGGGGATCTTTTTGACTAAAGTGGGGGCCGGGCAGGCAAATGGCCATTTTGCGTAATGTATGCATGGCGAAAAACAATATAGAGGAGGGGGGGGGGGGGCATGGGCCTGGAGTGCCACCTTCCGAATGTACGCCACTGCCCCCTTCTAGGTGGCAGTTGCAGGCTTTCTCTTTCCCTATTTTTCCTCTCCATTATACACTCTGCGATGAAACGTGGGACGCAAAAAAGAGTTAACGTCGTATACGTGGCACGTCAGAACTCTTCGAGAAGAGTCACACTTATTCTGCCGATAGCTAAGCTGTTTTCAGTCGAAGCTTTCGCGTCCCACCACTGCTCCACTAAAAATGAGGGCAACAGTTAGTCAAACAAATGCCGTGCGCGTTACCATAGTCACACCACGTTATGCGCTATGGTCTTAAAAGGTGCTGGCTAAACTATCACCTCGAAGCTCAACAAAGAGTGTTTAGTAAAGAACAGTGGTACAGCGTACCTGAAAAACTCGCAAAACGTTGGAACGCGTTAGCCTGACGAAGGTAAAGTTACCAGCTTCACTGTTTCAACGGTATCCACAAACCAATTGAAAGCTGGTTAGTTTTTTTTTTCTTCCGCAGAGGGCATTTGATTCGCTGAGACACGCGGAGAGGGCAGTGCCTAAACGCCACACCCAGGACGTATAATGCTTGCATCTGAAAGGGAATGTCATCAAAGAACGTGGCCAGTATCTCTTGCTGTGCTGCAGGGACACCGTGGCAGTGCGCTCTTTCGTTTGTTTTTCCCGCTTTCTGTTGTTGAGAACGACGACGAAGGTACGACGCGTGATTCATAGTGGTTTTAGTTCGCAAATACCCATTACCACCGAACAGCTGGTATTAGTTCTCTTACAAACATAACTCAAGCCGTTCTTGTGAGTGCGGAGTACGACACTGCATTGAAGCGACCGCGAGCCACACCCGGTGAGTACGGTGCCATAGACGGACAAGAAGAAAGCGTACAGCATCGACCAAACTTCGCAAAAAAAAAAAGACATCCAGGGACAAATAATAAAACAAAACGAATTCTCGCGGAGCCATCTTACTCATACAAGGACGGCGCTCCCTGCGAAGCGCGGCAGTGATCGAAAATCTATACTAAATTGTGCGGAGGAAAGATGTGAGGTTTCACAGAGAGGCCGCGCGGGGGCGTGGCGTTTGCGTTTATGGGGCCGGCGCGAGAATCTCGTCTCGCCAGGCAACCTCGACGAAATCTAAAAATAATACAAAAAAGAAAGTCTCGTCGAGCGTCGCTTACGTAAGTGGTTCACTTGAGAAAGGAAAACTATTTGCATGCGGCTTGCAGACTACTTCGTTGAGTCGTTCTCTATAGCCTTTCTTTCTTTCTGCTGGGTGGAAGGTTGGGGCTGCTGGCAAGCAAAAAACGGCAAAAAACAAAGTGCACGAAGGCATACACGAGCAGGTGCACTTGCAGCCCGTCTAACTGTTGAACGATAAAAAACTGGAGCTGCCTTTCGCCTTTCTACAGAGCTCTTGGGGTTTACCAATGTCGTGAGGTTGTGAACGCATGTTGGATACACCAACCTCCTTTTCTCCCTTTTGGGAAGGGTTAAAGGGAAAATTCATCTTTATTTTGCGAATTTTAGGAAGCCCATGTTTTCCTTTGGTATACGTTATGTCACCCCGCGAGCTTCAGCCGCACATGTCCGGCTGCCTGCTTTCCTAGTTGACGTTTACACTGCTCTCAATTTGAGAAATTGCGGCGTCTTGCCCAAACACATACTCGCTTCGACGACCGTGAGTCGAGGTTGGGCTGCTAAAAGCGAGAGCGCCCGGCGTTGAAGAGGAGTGCCGCTGGCGTATCGTTTAATCGTTACCTAAACTCGAGGCTGCTAGATTATTTTTTATGTGGCTCGAGATAGAGCACATGGGTGGGCTCGTTTATTTTTGTCATCCACTGACGCGATCTCAATTTCGTCCCCACCCCTCATCAGTGCGCCTGTATTGAAGAAACGAAATAGCTCTCAGGTAACTCTTGAATTGACAGAAACAGTAACAAAAAAATGGGAAGCTCGACGCCTGCTACGGAAACGTCCTTTTTACTGAATTTCGACAGCCTGAAAGTGATTTCATTACCGGGTTATGAGGGGATAGTGGCCATGTACTTAAAGGACCCCCTCATCACCCCTCAATAAAAAATGAGGGACTGGTTTTCTCCTCACCTTCGCTACCCTTCCTACACCTCCTCCTCGCCACTTGATTCTCAAAAGCACGTGCTCAGTGTCAGAACTAAGCGTTGAGCCTACGAACGTTTCGTGCATGTTTACTACACGCTGTTATCTCCGCTTCCGCAAACGGAAACACACACACACACACACACACAAAACGAAGCTCGGCCAGTTGATCGCGCACGATTTTAATGCGACGCAAGGAAGAACGGCCGGGCAGTGCGGCAGACAATTCACACCCGATATTTCGCGCATTTGGGACAATCTCGTGCCGTAACGACGTCACGAGAATCATTCATTTTCCTTGCGTCACGAAGTGCGAGAGAAAGAACATTGATTGATTTGATTGATTTGTTGGGTTTAACGTCCCAAAACCACGATATGATTATGAGAGACGCCATAGTGGAAGGCTCCGGAAATATCGACCACCTGGGGTTCTTTAACGTGCACCCAAAATCTGAGCACACGGGCCTACAACATTTCCGCCTCCATCAAAATTGCAGCCGCCGCAGCCGGGAATCGAACCCGTGACCTGCGGGTCAGCAGCCGAGTACTTTAGCCACTAGACCACCGGGGCGGGGCAAAGAACAAAATGCTGGAAGAGAATAACCCGTACGTACGTTGTTATTTTTTTTCTCCTATTTTCAGAAATAGTTGAGGGGTTGGTTTGACTTTAGTCAGTGATTCGCTGGTTTAATCTGTACACATATATTTTGCTCATCTGCACAACACGAGGCAGTTAGAAGTCAGCGCTCTTTTTTCTCATCTATGCAGTCGAAAAAAATTGAAAGAATAAAAAAAAAATTTCGTACACTGCGCTAATATACCGTCATGTAGTATTACGAACAAGATCAAGCTTTCACTTTAGTGAGATAAAGTACCGCGTATGAACCGGAAAAAACACTGCAGTACTTTTTCGTTGCGAACCATTGCGGTTATCGCAATGCAGCGCATGCGGTTTAGGTGAGACATCCCAAACTGCCATGCGGGCGACCTTTGCACAATAGATGAAGGCGCCACCGGGCAGGTGAGCAAACGGGAAGGGTTAATGCTGAATGAAACTTGCGTTGAACTGCACCACGCGTGAGATAGAGAGATATAGTGATGATAATAACAAAAAAACGACGCAAATTATACACCCACGGAGAAGCGAGACGGAGAGGCGAGGGGAGGGAGTTTAGCGGCACGGGTCATTAATTGCGCACCGCCGCGGCAGCTAGAGATACAGCCTCAACGTGAGCGTAGGCATAATTTAGGGGCGTCCACCACCGCAATGCCAGGGTCAGCCCGCGGCGCGACCAGGCAGGAAGCGTGCGGTGGCTTGACTCATTTGCGAAAAGAGAGGACGTGGTTCATTGTTTTTTTTTAGTTTTGCCTTGGCTGTTCTGCATCTTGTTGCGGTGCAGAGGTAGGGAACACGAAGGTATAGGTGCCGTAGTTCATGGAAATATTGTGAAAAAACTATGTGGTGAAAGCATGGCTTGCAAACAGGCCCGACTGTGTAAAGGTAGGAAACAGACTTGGTGGCTCTTATTTAGACAACTAGAGGGGGGACGGGGTGTGTTCAAAAGGCAACAACCTTGTCGGTTAATTGGCCAATCTTTCATTTGTCTTGTACCGCAAGCTTGACATTTCAAGTGCAGCAATTGCTAATGATTCAAAAGATTATGCGTGCTTAACTCATATGTAATATTAGGTAATATATCTCTTCAGTATGTATTATTCCAAGGTTTTATTTATTTTTCGGCTGGCCTCGACAGACGCGTTGACACTGGAAGAACTGAGATAGTCAATCTTTCTAAAATATGACCAGAACTTGTAAGGGCATTGAACTATAATTACTATTTCCATATTAGCATTTCGTACCAATTAAACAACCTCGGGTGGCCAAAATTTCTGGAGCCCTCCTCAACGGCATCTCTAATATTCATATCGCGAATTCAGGGTGTAAAACCTCAAAAACTATTTATTGATTTTACATACACTCAAGTGTATGTAAAATTACTGTATGTAAATAGGTGTATGCAAATTAGGGTAAAATTTTGAAATTTGGCACACCACCTCCAAATAAGGTTTGTCGTCGTTGTATTCGGTACATATATAGGACGTGGGCCGCAAGCTACAAAGAAATAAAGCGTTGATAAGATGGTCTGCACCATATATTTATAATTACGTGTAATTACGTCGCACTGTAGTCGAAACTACCAGAAGGGTTGTAATTTGTTGGAGATAGTGCTACTGAGGGCCATTAGGATATAGAAGAATACAAGAATACATGGCTTCTGATTGGCTGATACCGGCTGAGCCTCCCACTGTAGAGCCACATTAAAGATACAACGGAGTGGCAGCTTTCACTTTACATTCTCCTTTATTTGACCGATAAGTGCACAAAGCCCATTCAGAAAATCATAAACGATGCTTGGCGCGCATAAATAAGGCCTAACGAGTGTACATTCAGCCACGGCTGCTGAATTCGGTGAACTCCGCGTTCGAAATGGGCCGGAACTGCGAGATTTGCATCCAGTCTCTTTTCGTCGCATTCAAGATGCGCTGCGGCGCGTAGAGCTCGCTTTGGAGCTGAGCCAGCTCTGGCGTTGGAACCGAGTGACGCTTGCGAATGTGTTACTTCAACGCACACAGCCGGCCGCACGGCAGCATTTCGCGACGACCCGGTCGCTATGGCAACTAAATGTCTTATGAGTCAGGCGAAACCTTTACGAAGAGTTCCCCGCCTCTTCTGCAAGTTTTACCGTCACCCTATTCTATAGTGGACATTCCCACGCTGCGCTTGAAATACGGCGATGTACGAAGAGGACGTCCTTCTGCCGACATACAAGTTACAAGCGACGCGTCCTTGTTAGCCAAGACTATCCTAAAAATTTAAAAAATATATATTAAGAGATGGTTTGATTCCGTCAAGAAACATTGCATTGTAGGAAAGCCAAGCTCAATATAGAAGTGGGCCAAGTCAATTTTCAACATAGATCTTCATTTGCAAATTGAGCGAAGTCAGTTTTCGGGATGGGCCACACAAGCTTTGAAGTGGTTTCGGACGTGAGTCAGTTTTATTCTCGAATCGCGCAAAGTCGATTTTGGGGGTGGGTCATCCAAATTTCAAGGCATGCAATGCAATGAAGAGAAGGAGGAAGAGAAAGACAGAAGGGCAGGGACGTTAGCCATTTCTCAGAACAAGCTGGCTACCCTGTGCTGGGGAAGGGAGTTGAGGGGAATAAAAGATTGAAGAAGAAAAATGTCATGAAAAACGTAGAAAAAGAGAAAAAGATTAGTACGATATACGGCATTTCTGCAGGTATGCCTGTAAGGTTTTCAATGTAGTTGCGCTGAACGAGTAACGAAACAAGAGGACAAGACAGGTGGTGTGTCCTCTTTTTTAGTTACTCGTTTGCACAATTTGCACAGCAAAACTACATCACAATGGCGTACCGACTATTTCAAATGGAAGCATTGCTAAACTTTTCTGTCCAGTTAGCGACAAAATCAACAACGCTCTCAAAGACTCGACGAAGGTGTCGAAGAAGGTCCCGGCTAATGTCATAAAACCTTTTCCTCCTACAATGGTCAAAGTCCATTTCTTCCGACAATGGGCACAGTCCTCGCCCTATCCCGATCTTGGGCATGCTCAAAGCCAACTCTTACCCCGGTTATACCTGCAGGCTTATATTCAGTTGATTTCAGCCAAGTGCATTGCAGAGTCGAACTTCAGATGTGCCGTGGCATGTCCATGGGCATGCCTGTTGCACTACCTCCTTGCACTCCCATTCATATTCAGCAGGGACATTGCCAAACACTGCATTAATAGTTGATTTGCCCTGCATGTCCATTATCCCTCTTAATAAAGATTATACGGGGGACCCCTGACCACCCAGAGTTCAAAGATAAAAGAGTAGGCCGAGTTCTTTTAGGGGCGAAGCTCCTTATAGCGGCACCCGTTCATCCCTCGTAGCCGTTGTAGTATGTAACGAGTATAACATTTTGACCTCGAAGGTGGTGCTGGTGAGAGATTTTTTCTGTGTGTTGTTGAGCAAAAAAAATAGTGCTCAATGTACATGCCAAAGGGGAATGAGAGACAGGAACATTCGCCTTTTAGTTAACGCGCACGTTGCGATCCCCATTAGCAGCCATTCGCATGTACACTGAGCACTATCTGACAAGAAAGGGTTGCTACGTTATACTCTCTGGCTGTAACCTCCTTTGTTCTAGAAAGGTTTAGCAAGCGTTGAGCCGCAGTGCCATGAATACAATGAACTAGCATATACCATGATCATGAACTCGATGTGGTGAAAGGTGGGAAGTAAATACGAAGCGCAAGACGTAAGAACGTGAAAGCTGAATTCTCCTGTCTCTCAATTTCCATTAGCAGCCATCGGCATGTAAATTGAGCACTATCTGACAGGAAAAGGTTGCTACGTTATATTCGCTGAGGGTAACCTCCTTGGTTTTAGAAAGGTTTAGCGAGCGTTGGGCCGCAGTGCCATGAATACAGTGAACTAGTATATACCATGAACTCGAGGTGGTTAAAGGTGGGAAGTAGACCCGAAGCGCAAGCCGTAAGGAAGTGTGCGTGTGCCACCTCTCGTTTAGTCCTTAGAATGTCCGCTGGATGGTGGTGCTTCTATATGGGGAATATATGGTGAAAAGATGCGAGATGGTGCTACTCGTAGTGTTGAATAGATGGACGAACGGACACACAGACAGATGCATGGATGGACGCATGAACGGACGCAGGGGCGGATGCATGGACGAACGCAGGGACGGACGCACGAACACACGCACGCACGGACGGGCAGATGGACGCATGGATGGTCACACAGACGGGCGCATGGACGGACGGAAGCAAGAACGAATGGACGGACGAATGCTTCGCCCCACTCTCCATCATTCACTCCGTGGATATGCTGCCAATTTTTTTCACCTCCACTACCCTTCCTGCAGGCGTTGTCTTTCCCACGTCCCTTATTTCTTCGTAAAACACGCGGGCGATGCCACCCACCAAGCCTTGAGAATTATACGCGCTTTTCGGCTAGACGTTGTTATCTCCGCTTGCGTAGTTGAAAACGCACAAAAGTAAGTGGCATCGGTTAACCGCGTATCCGGTAGCCATACAGGACGACAAGCAATGGGCATACGACTGCATGTCAAAGCAGCTTATAGAGGAGACAACTCACAATAGATATCCATCATACATGTACCCACCAAGGGCTTATTTTCTCACGCCATCACGTGAAACGAATGCTGGTGTGACAAATTGTGCCGAAAAAACGGGAAACACCAGGGTGGGATAACGCGCTAGTTATCTATATTTCCAGAGGTTACTTATAGGAGCGCCAAGCACGGCGCTCTTTTCTCACTTGACTTTCATGACATGATTAAAAAAAAAACTGTTTGACAGTAACTACAGGACAAAACAAGTCTGGGCGAACACACGCTACGAAGTTGACACTACAATAGCAAAGTCGTCTCTACTTTGTGACGTGTGTGTTCCATAACTTCTTTTGTTCCATTGAGTGTATAGCGACCCGTCACGGTGGTCTAGTGGCTAAGGCATCGGCTGTTGACCCGCAAGTCGCCGGATCGAATACCGGCTGCAGCGGCTGCATTTTTGATGTCGAGGCCGGTTTGCTTCGATTTAGGTGCACGTAAAGAACACCAGGTGCTAGAAATCTCTCCGAAGCCCTCCTCTACGGCATCTCTCATAATCATATGGTAGTTCTAGGATGTTAAACCACATCAATCAATCAATCAATCAATCAATCAATCAATCAATCAATCAATCAATCAATTATCTGTAAAACTGTTTTTAGGGGCGAAGCTTCTTAAGTCGAGGGTCGTGAGTCCTCGATGTATGTAGTAGTATACAGTAGCAGGTAGCCACCTCTCGTTTAGTACTTGGAATTTCCGCTGGATGGTGCTACTTGTACATGATGAATATGAGAAGATACTAGATGGCGGTACTTGGAGCGTTCACTATAAGTGGATGGATGGACAGACGGACGTACGAACAGAGAGACAGACGCATGGACGGACGGAAGCACGGACGGGCTGATTGGCGCTTCGCCCCACTGATCATCATTCGCTCCGTGGATATGCTGTAATTTTTTTAAATCGTGGAGGAGGAGGAAGAAAGTTTAAGCGGAAAGACAGGGAGGTTAGCCAGTTCTTAGACCGGCTGGCTACCCTGTACTGGGGAAAGGGGTGAGGGGAATGATAGATGTTAAAAAGAAATGTTGCGAAGAGAGGGAGAAATTACAAAAAAATGCGACAGAGGAAAGGCAACATCAAAGAGTATAAGACACTAAAGTCTGTCTCTGAGGCCAGTTGTCCGCAAAAAGCGCAGCAAAGCTTTCAAAGCCTTCTGGGCTGAGGATGGGCTTGGCCAATGACCCAGAATCCTTTGTTCCGACAAAGGCCGATTGTCTAGTCTATCCAGAGCTGCAGTGAGTTCTTGTCTTTGCACGTTGAAATGGGTGCACTCACACAGAAGGTGCGCGATGGTTTCTTCGCAACTGCAGTAAGTGCATTTAGGAGAGCTGGCCATCCCGATGAGATAAGAGTATGCGTTCGTGAAGGCCACTCCAAGCCACAGGCGGCATAGAAGAGTCTCCTCAGCTCGAGATATCCTTGGGGGAAGACAAAGCTGCATATCGGGATCCAAGTTATGCAGGCGCGCGTTTGTGAAGTCTGTCGAGTTCCACTGTACCAGTGTGAGGTCACGTGCAAGCGAACGAAGTCTTGTAGCTGCGTCGGTTCTTGAGAACGGGATGGCTGTGTATTGGGTACCATCGTGTGCAGATCTAGCGGCCTCATCTGCGCGGTCATTGCCATATATAAATCGTGAAAATCCAAATAGCCCAGCACCTCACTTTCCTGCCATGACTTTATTTTCGTGACTGCAAGCAATGTGATTTCATTCGATGGCGTAGATACAGTGCAGACCTTCTTCAGGCGTGGCATAGCGTGCTATAATCTTGGCTGACGTTCGCGAGACGGTTGTCAAACTAGAGCTGATGACTGGTCTCTTTTAAAATTTTAGTTTTGAAAAAGAAAATAGTTTTTTAACTTTCGTATTGACTGCAACAGGGAATTTCAAGGCGGCAGCTATCGTTTGACCAAATCAGAAAGTATCTGTCAGTTGGAAACTTCAACAATTATTATCTTCTATAACACGAAATTGCAACGATAAGATTAGCCATATAATGATAACTGTTTATTTGCTTTCGATTAAGGTATAAAGCTGACTTTTGATTGTGCCAACACATGGTGCAATTTGCGTCTCAATATGGGCAAAAATGACAATTTTCTGAAGTTCGTCATTTTTTCTTGTAAAAATTTGCAACATTAGAGGTCTAAAGATATTTTTTTTCTCAAAATGTGTCTCTTGTGGAGTAAGTATTTACAGCTCCGATATTCATCCTGTGCAGTATTGCAATAAAAAATGCAAACACATTTTGCCTTAATTGTTGGAGGCGTATGTGGCCGAAAAATTGTATTAATACTATCGAGCTTCAAATACTTTAAACAAGCTCGTTACCTTAACTCGTAGACCAAACTTGGCGTAGAAAGAAAGAGCGGTACTTTTAAAATAAATTGTTCAAAAAACAACACCCAGACTACATTTCAGGATGTTCAGAAGGCAGCCACGTGACCGACACAATTTTTTTTGCGAAATATGATGGCTAATTAACTACTTCTCACTGTCAGATACACTAGCATGACTTGTTAGCATGGTCGGAGATGGTCGATAATTGACCAGGTATGCTTGATTTAAAACGATATATATATATATATATATATATATATATATATATATATATATATATATATATATATATATATATATATATATATATATATATATATATATATATATATATATATATATATATATATATATATATATATATATAAGGGAAAGAAGTGTATACCTAAGGGCTCGTTTTTCCATGTTTTAAAACAACAATAATGAGATCTAACAGACAACAATATATATATATATATATATATATATAATATGGTGCAAATTGTGCATGCACCTATGCACACCGTGCGCATGGGTTTCGGATGATGCTCTGAAATTAAACGCACCCGCAAGCGAATGCCTAAAGAGGAAGAGAACGATGAAGCGAGAGCGGCTCATCATGCATTGCGGATGTTTACGTAGCCCGCGCATCGGAGAGTGCTTTTATGCGTACGATGCACGGCTGGGACCCTGATAGTATCGCAACAAAAATATATGACGCTACGTGGGACACACTGTCAGGCCAAATTGATCGCTTCGGTGAGCATGATCGATTAAGACGGGACCATGTGTGGCGCGCTTATGGAATATTCATCTACCGAAGAGCTACAATGTTGTGCATATTTGCATACAGGCACAATAAATAATAAAATAATCAATCAATAAATAAAGAAATTCCACGCGATGTAGCCCGTACATAAGCTCAGAACAAACCACCGTAGATATGCGAAGGAACAAGCTTAAAGCATAATCTATAGAGAGAGAGAAAAAGAGAGACACGTTCAGGAGGAAGGGTACAGGAATAGGGCTTGCCCTTGTATCTTCCCTTGTGAACATCTTTTTCTTCTTTCACGCAACCTTTTGATTTCAAGAATGTTAAACAAACTGTAGGCGAAGAATGGCTTTCTTTTAGGAAACCTTGGCCATCGTTTCATGAATGCTTTCTCCGAACGAACGCTATATGCAATGTGTGCTATTCGGTCGCTCGTTTCACCGATTTGGGATGCGCTGCTTCTGTTTGAGTTTCGCTTCCATCAGTAACAGTGTCCTTATGATGTCGTTTCCCCAAACACCAGCCCGGGGACCTGAGTCAACAAGGGCAACGTGACAAACCTGTCTCCTCCCGACCTGGGCTCGATACGAACATACACGATCACGCAGTAGTGACGCGCGCCCTTCTCGTTCATGACGTCAGCGGCTGCCTTGTTTCTCTCCTCCGCATAGTTACCGCAGACAGTTTATTGAGCTTGTCGGGCACATCACATGGTGGCCGGTTTTTTTTTAGATACTCTTAAAATAGGGCTTACTTACCTTAGTGGAACGCTTGAGAAGTGTTCACGTGATCAATGTTCCAGGTGGACTATCACATTTGCTGAACGAAATTCCATCTTAAGTGCACCCTTGTTTACGGTTTCCTCGCGCAAATATTTTGATGGTGTACACGGACGCACGGCAGTTTCGCTAAGAAAAACCGTGTCATGTTGGCGTAAGCGCGTTTCGGTGATGCCCTACGAAAAATTTGAGAACGGCGCATATGGCTTCCATTGATGCGCTATGACGTAATCTCCCCAGGAGATTTAGATAACCTGATGTAGGTGGCAAGAATGTTCGGTGTAGTGCTCAACATTTATATATGTATGAGCACAGTAGGCTGACCACCTCGTTAATATTGATATTAAGAATAGATATTTTCTTGTATGCTGGCAATAAGGTATTCTTAAATATTAATGTTAGATGTAAAGATACAAATGCACAAATAAAATTTCGAGAGTGTAGGCTGGCTATGTATCTGCGAAGAGTGCAATGCCTTCGCACTGATTAAGAAATGTACAAGAAGAAAGGGACGTAGTTGCAGCACATCATATCAAAACGACATTTACGTTTGCGAAACACAAAAACTGACATCCAGCAGGAAGCTGCAAGAGAAATTTATAGGAATTTCACTAAAGCCAATCTTTATGCTTCGCAAACAGTTCGTACCAGCTCTAGATTTGAAAGTGAGGTCAATAGCGGTGCGATCACTCTGCCACATGGTCTAACACGGATGCGTGCAGCTCTTTTAGGCAGAAAAATAATCGCGCTTTTCTCTTTTCTCGCCCTCCTTCTCTTAGGGCCTTTCTGCCCTCAGTCCCTTCCCCAGTAGCACGTGTACGCCGGCAGGATTCGCTGATCTTTACTAAAGAGCGTTCTCTTTCTCTCTCTCTTTCTACACTAATTCTCTAAGCTGGCAAACAGCAAATCATTAGCACGATAGCTTGCCAAGACGAGCACGGAGAAGTGAACCTTGCAAGACAAGCTTTGAATTTGAATTCGAAAAGCCGACAGTTCTGCGTCGCTCGATTTTCTGCTATTCTTGATTCTGTTCGTCGCTTTCGTTCAATTCACGCGCATATGGTGAGCAAAGAACGAGTGGCCGAATTTTCAAACCTCTTCGTATGTACTTCTTGCCGTAAAGTTCTCGTATTCGCTAATGGTATGCCTAAAAACACGATTGGTTGGCAAACGATTTTGGTGGCCTTTGAAGCGCAGTTTTGTTAAGCCACAAGTCTACAAAGCATGGTGGCTAAGCATTTTAAAGGTAGAATACAGTAAATGATGCAAAACCTTCATCCGGTGCTGATGAATCTCCGTATCACGTAAGGCTGCAGTATGAAATACTGGCAAAGAAGTCGTTCCTAATTATGAGTACGCCTGCCGTCTTAGTCATTCACATTCCACATGCTTATAACATAGCATAACCCGTCCGATCTGTGTTAAAAAAATATCAAGCGCTGAATATATGTTTTGAGCAACCTCAATTATGTTAATAAGCACCCGTCATGCATATAACATACGTATTAGACGCCTCATTTGGTCTTACTCGGTTTAGAGACCCTTATGAGGCGCAATGATCACTGGCAGGGGAATAAGTTATGACGTATGCTAAACCTACGAATCTTCTCGCTGCACCATCGTCTGAAAACTGCTTTTTTTTCTTCTTTTTTACTTCACTGAAATGAAAATAAAGGTGATAAAGAAAGTTCTAATTTTCGATACAGCGACGCAGCCTCATTAAGCCTGCTGAAGCTTCAAGCAGTGCTTGAAAAATGTATCACCGCTGGAGGCTCGAATGAAAGGAGCGGCGCTTCAAAGAAGATTTGAAACCTGAACATGGCGAACCTCTTCAAGAAAGCGTCAAGGGTGGGCACGGCAGGGAAGACGTTTACAAAATTTAACATCCAGCATGTTTTGCTTTGTTTTGTTTTCGTATTTCCTAACATTTTTATTTACCGGCAGCCGCGACAGCGCTGCTACATTTTTTTAGTCGTTGCTGGCAAACTCAAACAATACACAAGCAAAGTTTTTTTTTTAATTTCTGCAAGAACTCGCCTGGCGAGAGAATTACCTCATCCAATTTAAAGCGAGCAGCGTTGTCAGCTTCAAACTTCGCGATAGCGAGCTTCACTGCAAAGGCGCTGGCCTGAACGAGACAATCTCGCTGCCTGTTTGGGTTTATACTTGTTACTACTTTTTTTATCTCTTTTTGTAGTTCGTGTGTGTTGTGCAAGTGTATTTCACTGGTGCATTTCCTGGGAGTCAAATTATTTCCACCCGGACTGGCGTGTATGTGCATTAGCTGGAAAGCGTCTCCATTCAAGAATATCTATCTGTCTTCAAACCATAAATTGTCTTTGGTGCACTGCCTGTAAAGGAATTTCAGAAATACATAAAGCTGGGAAGAACAAGATTTACGGCAGAGCCGTCCCGCGCGAAATTCTTTCCGGCGACGGCAACATTTCATTTCACTTATTGCTACCCTCCGGGCTTTTCGACATTACAGAGGTGCAGCGGTATGTAACGGTACAGCGCGTCCCATCACCAGGTGAGTATTAGCAGCAAGCACTTCATTCCAACTCGGAATTTATAAAAGCTTCTGCTACTGCTTATTTCTCTAGCTCAGTTGCGTACACCATGTGTTTAAGTAGCGTCATGATGCTGAACGAAAGCATTCTGTCAACACCAGCGTTAATTAATAAAGACGGAACTTGGGAAAAGGAGAGAGGCATTAAAAATTGATCGATCAATTCATTCATATGACATGTAAACATCACATGTAAGAGATAGAGAGTGGTGCATCCGTGAGTAAAACTATATACGGGCCATTGCCGTCTGCGCCGTCTAGTAGTGAGCTGTCTGCTGCCGAGAACATTTCCTTGTCAAACTCCGTAGAAGTAATGCTTTCGGCAGCAATACGTCAGAGCAGTGTTCTCGACAGTAGACGGCTCACGAGGAGAAGGCCTAGACAGCAATTACGGCATTCGCCCGCGTGGTCCGTATACTTTTGCTTATGAGTGTATGTATACGAGTTGTATATTTAAGCAAACAAACAAACAAACAAACAAACAAACAAACAAACAAACTAACTAACTAACTAACTAACTAACTAACTAACTAACTAACTAACTAACTAACTAACTAACTAACTAACTAACTACTACTAACTAACTAACTAACTAACTAACTAACTAACTAATATCACACCCACTTGTGTCCATGTGGCAGCAAGGTATGCTGGAACTTCTTCAATAGTTTTTGAAGGGACACTAAACAGGAAGATAATTTTTCACGTATAAGTAAGGTACACAGTCCTGAAAACACCCCTCTTATACCATGGGTGGAAACAGCACCCTTAGATTCCCGATTAAAACACCGTCGCGTCATATATTTTGAAGGCGTCTACTGGGTCCTACATAGCGTCTTATTGATAAATATTAGGTATTTTGTCATCTGTGGAGGTGCCGTGGACCTAGCATGCGAAGTCTCGGAATTTTTTTTTTGTGCCAATGTTGCGAAAACACGAAAAATATACATTTTAAAAATTTGACGTCACGCGTGGAGATTTCGGCGTGATATTCAAAAATGAAACTTCAACCTTGATTTTCTCCGATAATAATGAACTTATGATAGTGAAAGATATGGCATTAGAGTTTTCTGAGTCTGAGGTGCAGTTTGTCAATGTAAATCAAGTCATCGTTTTTATTTATTGTCCATTTTTGTATAATAAGCAGGTGCCACATGTCGTGATGTAGCAAAAGAGACAAATGATGTTGGGTTGGAGTGATATCACCCTAACCACTGCTAGGCTTCTCGGCATGCTTATTTCTCTTCATTCCCCCCACCCTCCTTCCACGAGTGCCTTGGTTGAGATGTCCTATACAAAGACAGTTATCGAGCACTCTTCCCCTGTTTTCCCTCCTTTTACTTTTTCTTACCGATGCATTAAGAATCGCTAATGACGAATTCCATCGGGAAAACAGGAGCACTTAAAAGCAAGCTAGAAGTTCTCTCTTCAGAGCCGGCATGTTTCAGAGGTCGAACAGGAGCGAGAACACTGCCATTCATTGGTAGAGCTAGAAGGCGTTTGCTGCAACAGCCAGGCGCAGTTTGTTGTACTCTCGCCTGAGAAGTAGAGCAGGCGCAGTCGACGAAAGTCCCGTGACTGAATTTTCCTTCAGGCGGGAGCGTATCGGCAATGGCGGCAACCGTGTGTAGTTGGACACCGCTGTTGTTTGCCGTATCGGTATGGAAATAGGGACCCTAGTATTGGTGCCGTTTTTACGGGTGGCGATGATGACGGCTAGGAAGAGTACATACAGAGCTACGTTCGCTGAATACGTCGTTGCACAAATGTACTATACGTAAGTGCGAATGATGATAATGGTGGAAATGCGACTGACAGATTTTAAACGTGCTTCACGGGTGTCCTGCAGACAATGCCGGCGTTGCGAATGTTTTGATTACATGGTATATTTCATCCCACTCGTCACCCTCTCACTGGCACTCCTGAAGCGTGCCACATTCCAGTGGCAGGTATACAGTGGCCCAGCTCTTTAAGCCTCTACTCTTCCATTGATTCCTCCCTACACTACCCCTATGTTACTGTTCTCTCGGTGGAATTCGCCATGACATGTGGTGCCAGGGCACTGTTGCAGCCGATGCACAAGCGCTACAGCAACCGTGTCGTAACGTTAGCTTGACATTTACTGGCCACTGCGCCCAGATTCAGCACCGCGTTTACTGACCATTACGCTCACTCAGACCAGTGCATTCACGCTGTAATGCTAATTCGCTTACTGTCAGTGGGCGCACAAAATCATGCCAGCGGCGGAAGGAACAACGCGGCTCTGCTTCCGTTGCTAAGATGGGCGCTTACGGTTCGTCGCTTTCGCATCCAGGCGCTTCTATAGAGGCCCTTTCCTCCCGAGCGTGGGCCGTACATACACGTTAAAGTACAACACAACAGCGGAAACGCACTTTGAGAAGGCTGTTGTATTCCTGTCGCAATAAAATATTCTAAAAATGATAAGGATAGTGTTGTGCGAGGTCATTTACTGGTTTTTACAGAGCGTTTTTATTTGTGACATCAAGCATTGCGGCAGCCTCGACACAACCTTTACAGTGAACTAGACTACACACATTGGTAGTGGCCGAGGAAGGAATGGAAGGGGAAAAGAGAGAGAGAGAGAAAAGGCGAGATTGTTAAGCAGTTTAGAATAAAACAGCAAGAACATCTCGGGTTTGACGTCCCGGGACCACGATCATGAGAGACGCCGTAGTTGGAAGATCCCGAGATTTCGGCCGCCTCGTGGTCATGGTCTGCACTGACATCGCACAGTACGCTCCTCCTCCGAAATGCGACCACCATCAAGCCTGTGACCTTCAGTCAGCAGCCACGCACTCAACCTCTACACTACTGCGGCAGACCAGTTTATATCCTATCTTGCACAGGGGAAAAGGATGGGGTAGATTAAACAAATAAGTAGTTAAAATAGAAAAGTACTGAGAGAGACAGAGATAGAGAGAGATGCAAGGAAAGGGAGTGAGGTTAACGAGACGAACGTCCGGTTCACTACCCTTCGCCGGGGGAAGGGATAAAGAAGAGAAAAGAGATATAAAAAATAGATGGAAGAAAGATACACGTAATCACGAGCACACCTTGTGGAGCGCACCCAGTCTACCGGCGGTCACTCAGATTAGTGGCGTCCAAGTACTGTAGTAGCGCTTTAGTCGCTTTCTGCGCTATTGAAGCACACGTCCAAGGTCCCAAAATCATGTGCACAGAGAATGGTCTGGAGTCCAGTTTGTTCAAAACCATATGGATCTGGCGTCGCTGGGTGTCGTAGCAAGCACAGTCACAGGACGTGTTCGACGGTCTTTTCAGCTCCACAGCAGTCGCATGTCGCCATAGCGATGCGAAACGAGTGTGCCTTTGTGACGACGTCTACGGCATCAGAGCTTGCCTACAGAGCCGCTTTACAATATCCCGTTCAAGGAGATCCAGAAAAATGGGTCATATTTTACGATTCGAAGGCAGCAGTTCAGAATTTGTCGTTTCCCATGAGTAAGAGTAATCATGAGCAATTGGTGCATGAAATTAGACATTGCCACCTACAGGTCTAGTGAGAGGGCATGATAATATATATCAGTGGCTGTCGGGATCTATCGGTATTACTGGAAATCAATCAGCGGAAGATGCACCCCGTTCAGCCCATGAAGGAACGAGTGTGGTTCCGATTCCTCTAAGTAATACGGCAAGACAGCTTTACTTGCTGCCTCGAGATTTTAAACGCAAGTTTTTGTCGTCTACCAGCTTCCAAGTGTGTCACTTATATTAATTGAATTTTTCGCTCAAGCTACAGCTACCATTGTAACTTTCTCGCTCCGATTCGACAATGATGTGTCGCCTTTCGTTGGGTGTCGCACTCAGAAAAAGATCGAGAGAAACAAAAGGTCGTATGGGCTTCTTCACTTCCTTGTTGCGACCACAGCAGCGCTCCGACGAGAGTGAGTTTGCTCTTATTACTGAAACTGAAGCCGCTTCCTTCCTCCGAAAACCCTCTTGCTGTTTGATCCGACCATTCTCTTTTCTGCGACTTCACGCTCGCAACGGCGCTTTCGCTTTTTCCAAGCACGCTTCCACATCTCTCTCGGATGCCGCACCACAGCCGCTGACCCTGAAAGATTAAACGCTCTGGCACAGTGTTGTTCTCCTTCTCCGCAGCGCCCATTTGGGACAGCACGCCTTGAATGAGTTATAACCGCCGCAGGACGACGACGATGCCCAGCGCTTCCATCCCGGTGATGGCTTTTCGCGTCCACTTCTCACGGCTCTTCCCGCAGCGGTGAGGAGGTCGGAAATAAAATGACGTCCGCGAGGCGATTGATCGTCGGTGTGTGCTCGCTCGCATTCCTGTCGTACCAGGAGGAACGACACTGTACGCCGAATTTAATTTGGGTCCCGTTGTAAGCGCCATCAGTGACGCGCGCCAAACACGAGCATTGGTTCAAACTTAAAGTCAGCAGTCAGCAGGCGTGGCACCCTCGTAAGTTCGGCAAAGAAAACGGTGCAGTGTTAGCGAAAGTGTGAACAGAGGACTGAGCTAGTTGGTAAGTATTCATTTTAAAAGGCTCTCTCTCTCTCTCTCTCAGAGAGAGAGAGGTGGAGCGAAAGGCAGAGAGGTTCACTATTAGAAAAGTTTCGGTTTGCTACCCTGCACTGGGCAAGGGAAAAGAGGAATAGAAGTGTAAAGAGGGAAAAAGAAAAAAAAAGAAACGAAAAAATTGGCTCCGTATCTGCATGTAATCTGCAAACATCGTCGAAAGACGATAGTCTTGCGTGTGGAGAGAATGAACAAAACATTTATTTGATGTTCTGCGCAAGGAAATTGGTGAATTGTATTCAGGAGGCGCTGTATGAGAGGGCCTCGAGCGTGCAGCGGAGGCGAACGAGCGCATCAAGTCACACCACACGTGAGACATGAGCCCCATCTGGCAGTCTTTTTTTTTTTGAAAACAAAGCGCGTGGCTCCGAGACGGGTGTGCGCGCCCGTCTCAGAGGGGATAAGGTGTAGTACGCAAGGCGACGGGTAGGTGGCACCACCGTCTCGTCTTAGCAAAGCGTTGAAAACACTCCCCGTTCCGTGCAAGCGCTGCATGGTTAGCGCAGCGTGATAAGCGCTACTGTCCTTAGAATTCTTTATGTATGCATTTTCTAGTAAAAGACGAACATGCAGAATATATACGTGTTCTTATGGTGCCTCAGATATGCGCAATAATTGCTTTTTAATTGACAAACACGAAAGTGTGAACGCTGATTCTTGAGCAACATTGGTGGGCGCTGCGGAAGGGGTTGGCCGTTCGGGGTATCGGCTGGTGCTGTTTCGATGCCCGGTTAGCGGTAACGGTGGACAAGAGACAAATGTACGTACAGACAGACAGACAGACCGACAGACAGACAGACAGACAGACAGACAGACAGAGAGACAGACAGAGCAGAGAGACAGACAGACAGACAGACAGACAGACAGACAGACAGACAGACAGACAGACAGACAGACAGACAGACAGACAGACAGACAGACAGACAGACAGACCAATGATTTTGCGTGGAAGGTCCCAAAGAAAGACTATCGTCTTTTAAAAAAAGGAAGAAAGCTCGCACACACTGAAGCATGGGATGCCATAGTCGTTTTGCGAGTCCGGTTGACGGCATAAACTTCAGCAGTGCCTTAATCGCTGCTGAAGTTTCTCAGTCAGACATAACACCATTTCAAGCTACAGCCATTTGTGCAAGAACCAAATGTCGTCCTACCGTGATCGAGAATGTGATAACCAATGAATAAATCTATCTATAACAAAAATACTTTTGTAAAAGATATAAGTTTAGTCACTGAACGACAAATACGGAATTCATGCAAGCCAAATTGCATATGGAGAGTCACAGTCATGTTTATTAAGTCGAGAGCTTTGTATGCCTTTTGCCAAAATACCATGTTACAAAAAGCCGACATAAGCATGACCTGAAAACACGAGTTAGGCGCTCACTTTTTGTCTCAGTGACGTACTTGTGAATAACATAATAAAACAAAAACACGACTTGACCACGCAAGCTTGGCGTCCTCTGCGTCTTTATGGCGCTCGCTTCACTAAAACAGCTATAAAAATTCACAGCATATCTGTGGAGTGAATGATGATGAATGGGGCGAAGCGTCCGTTCGTCCGTCTGACCATCTGTCTGTCTGTCTGTCTGTCTGTCTGTCTGTCTGTCTGTCTGTCTGTCTGTCTGTCTGTCTGTCTGTCTGTCTGTCTGTCTGTCTGTCTGTCTGTCTGTCTGTCTGTCTGTCTGATTTAGGCTTGTTACATGTTTCGCGCCATCAGTGACTGAGAGTTGAGTGGTAGATCTTTACGCTTGCGCATTTTCCCCTGCAATCTTGAACACGCGGCACTTTTTCATTCAGTGTTTTTTATTTGTGCTGAAATAATGTACAAAGAGGTGATAACTACGAATTTGAGCCTGAGTCGCCCAGAATCACGTCGGTTGGTTGTCCTTGATCATCGCGGATCGATGCTCCCTATTTTATTTTAGATGTGAAGCAGCTCTTAGACTAGCCTGTGTAAAGCTGTTCATCCATGTCTCCGTGCCATCGCGCCGCACCGCGCTCCCCTTGCCGCAGGTGTTGGGGCAGTGCCAAGTAGGTCACGCCTTTCCTCGCAGTGTGCGGTGACGTCACTCTATCACTCTCCTGCCGCACGCTCGCTTCATCCTCTCCACCGCTCGCAACGTTCGAGCGCACATCAAGTGAACACTCTTTCGGCTCGTTTATCTGCGATGAAGAGGACGCCGGAAAGCGAAGCTCCTTCACCCGCCGAAGCATGCGCTGAAGCGATTGCGCCTTTCCCGGCCGTCGCTGGCATTGCGAGGGTTAGCAGGGCCGATCGCGTTCGCGACTGGTGACATCGCACCTGCACCACCGACGATGAGCGAGTAAAAAATGCCGATCGCATCCGTGCGCAACGCTGTGCTTCGCATCCCATCAGGGTACCCTTTGTGAAGATGGCGTTAGTTTTGTCTAAACGTGCGGGTACTCTTTTAGCTACTTTTGAAAAGATAAACCAGAGTGCCGAGTTCATGAGCGTGAATCCGAGCAGGCTGCAGACCTATTACGCCTTCTCCGACCATTGTAACTATGACGAAACTTTCCCGAAATAATTTCTTGTTCGCACCACTCTTTGGAAATATATGTAGGGCCATCTATCTTCGTTTCGTGCAGCTAAGCAGTTACGAGTCATTCTTTTTTTTTTTGTTTTCGTTGTCGATGACAGCCCCATCTTTGCTGGGAAACCTTCCGCTGCGGCTTTAGAAGCGAGAGAGCAATCTGGGGAACTCTGATCTCGTGAATTGCCTCGCGGCAGTAGCGTATCGGTGCGACGCATCCATTTCATTCCTCCCCACTCGCCGTCCTTCTTTGCTCAATCCAAAGAACGCAGTGCCTCAGAATGCTTCACACCTATCTCGCGTGCCTTAATTTTCTGTCGGGCCGTGCCCCTCAATACAAACTCCTGCTTTCCACCGCCATGAACTCTCAGAGCACTGAGGAACGGGCAACGGGTACTAGTACAAGACCTGCAAACAAGTGATAGGTGATGATGTGACAGAAAGGATTCTCGCACTTCGTGACAGTTTTCTGTTTGGTTAAGCTGGAGCCTGCTGGACGACAGCAGAACGCAACATTAGCAGGATATACAGAGAAGAGCTATAAATACAGGACGATGCATCACCAGTTCATCCCCGCCCCTTTGAAGGGAATTTGCTGTGTGCACACCGCAAGACATGCACGCTATGTTCGCTATATACGTATAAGAGCTTGAGTCCGCTTGCATGCACACACATCATAGCGAACAGTTCTTGCTTTTCACAGTCGTTCGTGTGCACCTCGTTAAAAAAGCACCAAGTACACCATATATCGAGATAGTAAACACGTGGTCTGATAGCGAGAGTAATTTGTAACGATTACTGCCTTGTTTGTAGAAAAAAATTTGCACCCGAGCAAGATTCGTGGGTGGATGTTACTTCGCGATTTACGCAGCAACTGTAAGACAGGGAAATATGTCTGCCTGCTATAAATAGTTAGCCTAGCTTTACCCGGGAAAGCACACTCCATGGCAATCAATCGCACTTTGCCACGCCACAGTCGGTGGCAACGAGAGTCGATTTCTTCCTTCCGTGACGTCAAACGAACCTAAGGTAGATCGATCACTGGGCCCACCAAAATTATACCGCTCTTGCGAGAGGCTTTCAATTAGTGATTCATCGGTCTGCTACGCATTCAGCTTCTGTGCCAATTGTGGAATCGAAAGATGTTAAACTTTAACGGGAATATTTAACGCGGTCTAGACCATAGTTTTCCGGGGAAAAAGAAAAGAAAAAGACTGAAACAAAGAGAAGACACATTATGGCGGACTGCTTAGCGCATCACGGTAAATGTTTGTGCACATATAAATTGCATGCCTTTACGATTTTGATGCATGCATACTTTTGAAGTTTCACTTGCACCTCTCAGTGGCAATGGTTTAGTTAGTGAGACCAACTTGTTAGCACACCGCTCAACCTTATGAATCGGTGCAATAGCGGTGAGTGACCAGTAATAACGAAAGCCACACGCACACAAAAGTGACAAGTAGTGCACTGTACACCCTTATTACCCTTGTATTTTTCCTTTTTTTGTTTGTGTTCGGTTGAGATGATGTTGTGCCAACTTGCCTAGCAATTTACTTTGTTACTGATTCTTGTGCTGGCATGGAATATAGTCAACACATCGTGTTCGACCACCCACGACCACACCGATAGGGGAAACGTACTGACACGAATAAAATAAAACGATACAAACATCAGTGAACTTAGTTACACGAAAACAAAAGCAAACATTCCTAATTGACATTCTAGAAAATCATCCCGTCTTAATATCTGGAGCCTCAACTATAGCCTGCATACAAATCACATCCTTGTTTTGGCACGTAACCCCGTCCTCTCCCAGAAATTATTTTACTACTAGATACACGGATCAGATTACGATGACTAGAGGATTATGCTTAGCGCTATTATTGTACAACAAGTGTTTCCTGTCTCGCTGGGTAGACGTGTGTCCAATAGAAGATGCAATATTTCATTGACGCTAAGCTCTCGAAGTGTTGTCGTCAACACAGCGGGACAGTATCGTTTTCAGGTGTAACCGGCACCCGTCACAATCACGCGCACTTGTCGAGGACGTTACTTTTTCGTTCCTTCTTTTTTCTGATCGGACCTAGTCAGTGAGATTCTTCATGAAAATATAAATGTTTGTTGTTTGCGCTGAAAATATACGCTGCTAAATGAATCACGATTGCGCAAAAAGGCAAACATCTGCCATGAGCACTCTTGTCTGTCGTGAAGAAGGAGAAAGAGAAGAAGGGGTGGAGGGTGAAAATGTCAGTGCTGACGTGACTGATAGCAAACTGACTCAGCTTTAAAAAAAATGCGACGCTATGGGCGGCATCTGCCCTGCCATTTAGTGCACCAGAATATCAGTTCTAGCTGACTCTGATTCCTCAATGGCACCGCACACGAGAAAAACGTTGAAACAGCAGGAAGGCGGTGGTAAGTCAGAAACCACAGCCATCAAAGTTTGGCATTTCGAACTTACAAAAAGACGTTTGTGCTCATGAATGCGTGCTGTCCTTGATTGGTACCCTCTTTATTAACGGAGTTAAGCATGCGAAGGCGTCAGATTTTCTTAAAGGTCGCGGAAAGACGTTGCCACTAATTAAATGGCACCGCCAAAAGAACAGGTTCATAAAAACACCTTGGCTAAATGTCGTTAGTCGTGACTCCAGTGCGTATTCATGACAGCGAAGGATAGTTTTTCGTTTATCTTTTTTCTGCTGGAGAACTGCTGTCGTTGATACTGCTGTTACTGAAGCTATCTAGAAGAATGTTCGTTAACGCACCACCTAAGGGCGAAAGAAAAAAAAAACCCTCATGGCTTTATTGAGGACGTTATCTCTGCAATGCTGTTTCGTTATCATTTTTGTAAGCCTTAACACAGACGCACCTGCTAAATTTAGCCACCCTTTCAAGAATAACGTGTCTGCGGCTAGAAGGGCTAAGAGGGACGCAAGAAAGGGATCACGGATGCTAACTAGAAAAGCGTTTTCTTTTTATCAAATCTACGAAACTAACATGTATTCACAGAGAATGTAGCACCACCGCAGTAGCTTCAGTGTTCCACTTGCAGAATGACCTAAGCCTTGATTCTTTTTTTTCCTCAAATTCTTGTGGTTCCACGTGGGTTCACGTAAACTTGTTTCTTCCACCAGATACGTATTTTGTATTCTTCAGGTAATTTTGGCAACTTTTATGTTCTGATGTTTGCCAATTTTATTGCTCGTTTCTAGTTCCATAAGGAGTAACAGGATTGAAATTGCTTCCAAGTACATCCATTTTTATCCTGTGTCTCAAACAGTACCTAGCGGCGGCTGCACAATTGCTAAGGCGACCTTATTCAACTTTGCTAATGTTGCGTTCTGGGAAGGAAGAGAATGATGGACAAAAAACCTATACAGACGCAAGTTTAGTATGTGCGTATGTTTACCATGGAATACCAACTCAGCCGTATCGATACATTGTTTCAGTGTATTCAACTGCCTTTCACAAAGACCAGAACCGGGTGTGTTCTTTAGGCATGCGAATCTTAGAGTTAGACGGGCGCACTGCCACACTCTGTCGACCAACTGCAGCCACGTTTGTGCTTTGTGTATACCTCGCCACCTTTTCCTTTGGAAAAGATGAAGAAGCAGCTGTGAAGGAAAAGCAGGGCGGTTAATAAGCTTAGGAACACCGGTTCGCTACCCTACACATGGGAGCAGGATGGGGCTCAGGAACGGGATGCTCCAATGATCTCTTTGAACAGAGGGAGTGCACGACCATGCCCGGCAGCTTGAAGTACGCAGTTCCTGACCTCCTTCCTCCCTTTTTCCTCCGGGGACCGTCAAGGTGGCCGGAGTGTTTCCTCACTGGTTCGTCGGCTGCTATCGCATGCTTTCTCTAACCTAACCTAACCTAACCTAACCTAACCTAACCTAACCTAACCTAACCTAACCTAACCTAACCACTACCACCACACAGAACATGCGGCGCCAATGGCGTAGCCAGAGGATGGCACACCGGTTCCATGCCCCTCTCCCTCCGAAATGTTTCTGTCGTAGCACACATAGCCCAAAATGACACTCGATAACATATTTTGCTAGTCCCCCACTCCAAATCAAGGTGGTATCCTCCCCTCCCCCTCCTCCCCGGAAACATTTCTGCCTACGCCATTGTATGACACACAGGACAATATATTTGACATTAGATTTTATACAGCACCTCACGGCGACGCCGTCGCCGGCGGCGACATTACTATCCCATTAAAATAACAACGAATATGTAATATGTAAGATGACATTTAAGCTACATCTTAAAGGAATTGACGCCGAATGGGGCCGACTATTCTAAAAGATTTTTCTTCCATGTTGGTAGGAACAAAACGTAGGTCTACTTGCCAATGTCCTTGAAACACACGTTCGCTAAAATAAAAAAAAAGATGAAAAAAGAAGCTAATTTACTTGAAGCTCGCTGATGTAGCCTTGAATCGAAGCGCGGTACACTCACATGGGCGTTCAAACCTGCGCGTTCTACACTTGTAGGCTGCACCGTAAGTTAATGCTCTTTTTAGTACAAATGCATTATGTTGGCGCCTGACTTTGACAGGGCTGTGCTCTGCCTTCACAAATGATAACTATAAATAGCTCGGTGAAGCCCGTAGACGCACAAATACGCAATCGATTTCGATGTGCTTAGGAACTTGTGATGATAAAGAGAGTCAGGTTAAGGGGCCTCAAACGTATAGAGTCTTCATCTCTTTTTCTCTTTTGTACTCTCCTTACATTCTTCAGCTTATCCAGAGGCTTCCCAAACGACCTAATAATGTGCTATCTGAATAAAAGTCAGTGCGCACCTTGCAGTCCTCATATTTCAAAAGCGTCTTCAACACAGCACTGTCGGCAGCCAAGTTACAACTCTTTGACACCAAAAACTTTCCCGTAACGGCAATCTAAACCAAAGGCATGCCACTTGGGTTCACTAAAAGAACAGCAAAGATATAGCGTCGGGCGCCGTCGTCATCAGTAAATATAAAAAAGGTCAAGCTTTTAGTACTCCAGTTTCCAGCGAGCATATTGCAATCTACCGATGCGTTCGGAGAAAGCGTTGCTTAGAATAGGAGCGTTGCTTTGTAAACGTTATAAGAATGGAGACGCGCACAGAAGAAGAAAACACGGTGGTCTTGACGGCTTAGGGGACGGTCTCGGGTGGATGCATGAGCAGTGTGGCACTTCCAGAGGTTGCATGAAAATAGCGATCCTGCTAGGAAATGCAAAGGAGAAGTACCGTGGTTGAAAGAAGCAGGTTGCAATTTCAGGAAAAGAAGGCTTCACAAACCGGATTTCTATGAAAAGTCTGTCACTCACCGCCGCTTACTTCGTTTTTTTTCTTGGTGCTAACCACTCACGCCAACTGTGTCTCACTGTTCGCGCACGCAATTCTTTACGGAGCCGAGAGAGAAAGCGCGCTTCGTTACACACGTTTCACGCTGCGCGACGAAAAAAATTTTTTTTTGGCGGCACTTGGCGAGATTTTGTCGATACAGATAGAGAGATACTCATCACAATCGTGATGAGTGCTGAAAATAGAAGACTAAGAAGTCCTCTCACTTCGTGCCTACTATCATCATTAGGATTCAGTGTGGAATTAAACGTAGAGGAAGAAGGCAGGCGTGCCTTCCGTCTCTGTCTTTTACAATGAGTATGTTCCAACTAGCCCAATTTGCTACTTTACTTCAGATAGATAGATAGATAGATAGATAGATAGATAGATAGATAGATAGATAGATAGATAGATAGATAGATAGATAGATAGATAGATAGATAGATAAGATAGATAGATAGATAGATAGATAGATAGATAGATAGATAGATAGATAGATAGATAAGAAATATCGTAATTCCCCTACTACGCTGTAAATTTGCCATGAAGATATTCTATGAAATTCGTAGAGCCTGCGAACCTGGGTTTTTACATGCCAGAACTATTTTGTAAGTTTAAGCGAAACCGTGAGACATTGTGAGACTTTTGATTAATTTTACTTAACGCGCGCATAGATCTAAGTGTACGGATAATTTGTCCCCCACCCCCCATCGATATGCAATAGCTGCGGTGGGAACCGAACGTGCGTCCACGAGCTTTGTAGCGGGAAATTCTGGCTGCTAAACTACAGAACAGTAGCTGGGCCATCAAGTGTAGAAGCGAATTAGGATGTTGCTATGATCTTTACACTTAATCTCAAGTTAATTACCTCCACGCTTTTATGTATGGCTTATTTATTGCGACGAAGCAAAATAAAAGACACCAATTAAAATCTGAGAGATAATTGCTTGGTATGAATATCATTCCCCGTGTAGCTCTATTAAAACAGTCTAATTGGGTTTCACTATCACATGTTGCATCACTCAAGTGCTGAAAACTAGTTTTCTTTACTGGTTCAAGCAGAAGTCTGCGTGAGCTGTTTTGATTAGTTTGTCGTTAAAACAGCGCTTGACAATAAACAGGTTATACGAAATATTAGCGCCCGCTCTGTATTTTCTGTGTTGTCTGTTCGTTTAGGGCAGTGCTACAATGCCAAATCTTTCACTCATGCTACATTCAAAATAACTAAGTATTTTTGTGACAAAGCATCGAATGTTAATAACAAAATGAAGAATATTCAGCGAATTCTCGCGAAGAATGAAACCGACGTACGTCAATTTGTTCACTTTTTCTCGTTTATTTTTGCGGAGCCTCTATGCTTTCTCATCGTTCTTTTTTATTTGCGGACAAATAAAAGCAGGCCACCATGTCTTTCCTCAGGACAGTGAGCGTAGTTTATGGTTGTCGCGGCGAAAAACCGTGTTCAAAAACAAACTCATTGCTTTCAGCGTAAGAGTCATTTCGAGTGGTGAAAAGCCAAGTCCTACATTTCAGAATAAAGTATAATCGTGAGCAGGGCTTGTCCAAGCTCTTTCATATTCTGCTTCCCCACTACAGTGAGACATAATACGAAAACAAAAGAGATAGCAAAGGCGTCGAAACCAAAAATGAAGCACTGCGATGGTGTTTATCTAAAGGGTGCAGCGCTTAAATTCGTATTGCGACGGGTTGAAATGTCTGAAGTTTTAAAAATAATGTTTAGTTGGGGATTCCGCTGACCAACATTTTTTTTTTTCTTCCGGTCAAGTGCTTATCGCGATGGGTGAACTACAGCAATATCAGCATTGGGTCTCCGTGCCCTTACTGAAATTCGCAGACGGAAGACTACATCATTTGTAATCACGATGAATATTTAAATGACTTTGCTCAATACCCTATTATGAAGGCGCCAGAAAGTATCAATACTTTTATGTATTATTGCATCATTCTTTGACTTTGTCGCATACGATGCGAAAATTTCACGCTATATATATATATATATATATATATATATATATATATATATATATATATATATATATATATATATATATATATATATATATATATATATATATATATAGAGAGAGAGAGAGAGAGAGAGGAGAGAGAGAGAGAATTGAAAAACTGCATCTAAAACAGACAGACCTACAGACCTATAAAAAAGAGGCGCTTTAATTTCAACCAAAAAAGATCATTGAGGAGGGAAATAAAGCTGACGCTGACACGGACACGAATTTCCGGAGATGTTTTGTTTTTTTGCCCTGTCCACTGGTTCTTCAAACAACTAAACGAGCGAAGACATTCTTGTAGCATCAAAAGAACAGTATGATTATTCGCAGTCTGGGGGCTAAGTCGATATCACACGTCGCTTTTATTGCCACAAACATGCTTACAAGCCGCCGGGTCCCAGTCTTTTCATTCACTGTCTGGTCTCGGTTTTACGGTCGAGGTCGCAGCTCGGAAGTCACGAGACATACACACACAAAATGATGGCTAAAAGTTCAAGAGGCCGAGTAAAGCAAGAGAAGGCGTTGCAGCTGCGTACGCGAGTGCGACGGCGAGCGATGGCGCGCAAGCTGTCAAGGACGACGGCTTTCGGGGTCGTCCCTGTGCTGCGAGTCTTGCTTCTACGGTATCGATCTCATGGCCAAAAATTCGGGAATAAAAACGAACCACGGCCGCGAGGGGAAGAGAAATGGTGAGAAGCAAAGCAGCAGACAGGGAGAGGACTATCGATTCAGCGTCGGATCTGGGGCTGGCGATAAGGACGTAGCTCAAGATGATGGCCTACGGCACTGCTGCCTTTGCTTAAGCTCCCCCCACCTCCTCCTGACCTGAAGCAGCAAAATCAGGTTGAGACAAAGGACCTGCGCTGACCCGGATAACAGGAAAAACAGCGTAGATGTAGCGGGCGGCCAGAGCGGTGGAGAAAACTACCGAACCAACTGAGCCAAAAATAACCGTCTCTGGGCGACCTCGATGTAGACGCTTCGAAGACGTAGAGCTCCTAAGCTACATTAAGCCCGCCTTCGCACGGCACGCGGGGCAAGAAATGAGAGGTGAGGAGTCAGGTTCGACAGGCAGGGTCTGTATGGACCAACCATGACTGGTCGGCCATACGTTCGTGTGTGTGTGTGTGTACAGAAGGCCTTCGATCCGCGAACGCGACACGCAACGCAACAGCTTGACGGGTGGCCGACGTGTGCCGTACCTGCGGTGCCCGAGGTGAAAGTGGCCGGTGTTCGTGCGCAGGCGGAGGAACACGAAGCACTGTTTGGACGGGAACGCCACTCCCGGGCGCCACACGCACGAAGCAGACAAGCAGAGAGGGGAGAACCGCGCACCTGGGTGGCGTAGAAACGATGCCTTTCTTGAAGGAACCCCTTCCCAGGAGAGATTATTGTCCGCAAAGTGTGTTTGCTTTGCAGAGGCCAATTAGCGGAAGTGATACCGGCACACGTGGTCGATGGCGTGTGTTTTGGCCATCGCTTCTCTTTTCGCTAGTCATGTTTCATTTTGATCCTTTCCGTTTATCGTGATCTAGAACAGAGTTGCGAAGACTCGTTCTGTGCCTTCTTTTTTCCTCTACTGGAATTGTTCGCATTTCCCTTGATACCCTGCGCTAATGAAGCTAGGGCTACGCACAGACCGATTAGTCTCCGAGTGCCTCTTATCCCCCAAAAGGGTGGACGTTCGGCCTAGTTTGTAGTTGACCGGCATCTTGAAGGTGGCCCGAAATACACTGCGTCTCTCCTTTTTTTTTCTCTCTGCCGAGTGCTTCAAGCTACTCAAACCTACGATTACGTCTCTTGAGCAAACAGCAAAAGTGACTTTCGAAATTACATACACCTCACCATTTAGCCGCTGACCCGAAGGCCACGGATTCGATCGCGGTCGTCGCGGCCACAATTTGTTGGCGACGGAACGCCAGATACGTTAAAAAACACGAGAAGGTCAGAATATCCCGAGTTCTCCACCACGGCGTGCCTGACAATCATATCGTGTTTGTGCCTCTTAAAAGCACAATTATTATTATTATTATTATTATTATTATTATTATTATTATTATTATTATTATTATTATTATTATTATTATTATTATTATTATTATTATTATTATTATTATTATTATTATTATTATTATTAATTTATCTCACTTTTATTTTCTTTATCCCGTGTTGATAAAGAAAAAGAAAACTTAGCTTCATACTTGCAACAAGTCTTACAGCACGGATGCGTCCTTGCTTTTAAAAGGGATCACGTAAAGCGGCGCTTATTTCTTTCGTTCTTCAACCTCGTTTTCTTACAAAATGTGTCTGTAGGCCGGGTAATCAAAGAACACTAACGCCGAAAACAAATGCAGGAACTGTTCCCGTATAAAGTTCGGGGCGCCTCCTGCGGGGAGCGGGCACGCTCGCTTAACGTCAACCATTGGCGCGTCGTTTTGCCGCTAATCCACGTTGTCGCATTAAAGACGAGTAGCGAGGGCACTGGGCCTTCAGAAGGAACTCCGAAAAGAAAAGCTGCTCGCCGTTACGCAAACATCGAATAACGGCTGTGTGCTCGCGCCTCTTTGCGACGGAGCATAAAGCTGTCAGATAAGCGGCCGTTCAATAAGCGCCGAGCCGAACCGTGAGTCTGGCTTCTGTTATAGCATCGGCGTTTTGCAGGCAAAGCACGCTTTACAGGCTTTGAGAAGGGCGCTTTTTGAGGCGGGATGGAAAACGTGCAGCGGCTTGGGCTTTTCTTTCTTTCTTTCTTTCTTTCTTTCTTTCTTTCTTTCTTTCTTTCTTTCTTTCTTTCTTTCTTTCTTTCTTTCTTTCTTTCTTTCTTTCTTTCTTTTTTTTCCTTCTTCCTTTCTTTCTTTTTTTCTTCATTGTGTTTACACACTTAAAAAGGAAAGAAAAACGCAGAGGTGTTTGAGGTTTCCGCTGCACTAGCTCTTTTGATTTTGTCAAATGTTTAAGAGCATTCTTTACAACGCGTGCAGTGAAACACAGGGAACAACAGAATAATTTTCGCGGTGTCGTAATGCCTTAATAAAATTACTGATTTTATTGAGCGGCCAATCAGGCAATAAATAAATAAGTAAATAAATAAATTAATAGTTACGTAATGCTATTTGTTAATCGCGTAAAGCTTGAAAATACTAAACAATATAAAGTTTCACCGTTGAAAATGTATTTATAATGCCTTGTAAATCTTTTTATCCGCCCTGTGAGATGTGCGATGAGAGTGGGTTATGGGGGGACTAGTGATAAGCACTTTCGCAAAACATAATATGAGCAGCGCTCACGCGTGCAGTGATGCAGACATCAAAGAAGCTCTGAGTCTACATGAGCTGGTATGAATAAGATAGGATCGGTATTTGTCTTCTTTAGTGCAAGTTGAAGTAGGTGTAAAGAGAGAGAGAGAGAGAGCACGGAGGCTAGCTTGAACCGCAGCCGTGGTTCTAGGGTTAGAGCGTTCCCTTCTGATGTTGAAGGTGCTGCGTTCGATTCCCAGAGTCACCAGGTACCCACTGATTTTTCCAATGATGACGGAAGTACCCAGGCCTGGCGCTCGGTGGCCTAAGTGTTCCATTTCCCGCGAAAATGGCTTCTTCTTTAAGCTCTCTTCTTCAACTTTTTTTTCTCTCATTCTAGCAATGGTGAACAGTGCCCTGTTGTGGTTCGTATAAATAAACATTTCCATGTGCTAAAATAACTACATCAACTAGTCAAGCTTCGGCTTTTCACTATACCCTGTTGTACGCAGGTGCTAATTCGCTTGGGGTTACATAGCAGAAAAGCGTGCTTCTCTGCTAATAAAAGCATGTTTAAGTCATGAAAAAATTATTATTTTGACAATTTCTTCGTTATTATTATAACTTCCTTATCTTACTTGTTGTCACGTATTAATGCATTATTCATCCGAAGTCCCATTGTGCTTCATGAGTCATAGTTATGCACCAGTGTGCCAGAGCGATCATATGCGTATAATCTATGAATCGGCTAGAAAAGTTGATTATCTTAGCTGCGGCATGATTTTAGCAAAATACCACGCCTCTTCTCTTGTATTCCAAGATATGATAAATAAATGAGTCTACGGAGGCGTGTTCAGCTACTCTGCACCTCAGAGGACACGGTGATCGAGCACTTTCGAAGATTGCCGCTCTTCCCTTCCTAGTGAAGCAAAAAAAAAAAACATTTCTGTCTTATTAAGTCGCAGCCTCCAGCTAATGGTATAGGCACCTGCCTAACAAATAGCACTACAGAGCTCCATGTATTGGGATAACATGCTTTCATTTTGTTTGTTGAACGGTAACAAGAATGCTTTGTCGGGAACGCATTCGCAGTTTCTCAGCGCGTCAACTATTGCCACATAGACACAAACATAATAAAGAGAAAATATTTCTTGCACATATAACAGCATAACCTACTAACATACTTTGGCAAGACAGCAAAACTTGGTGGAAATGAGCACAATGAGCTTATAGTTCGCGTATGCTATAGCTGTAAAACCTGCGGCGAAGTATCGGCGTTGCAGGCGCGGAGCGCGAAACGGCTGCCACGTTTTTTTTTTTCAGTTTTGCATACGTGAACACGGTGCCAGGCATGGTCAGCGTAATTGTTCTAGGTTCTTCTCTATAGGCATTAAATGCCATTACCGAATTAATATATATAAACACAACAGATTTCCTTTTGTAAACTATAGCTGCACTACATTGACGATCACTGGTGATTAGTGGAACCAACTGCTTAATTGCCCGCACCACGCCACCTTTTTTTTTTTGGCACAGAAATCGACACTTTTTGATAATCTACATAGAGCGAGAGTGCGAATGTTTGCTTTAATTTTTTCTATTGCAGAAAACTGATTTCAGAAAATTTTTTATTGCATGCGATCCAATTATCATTCTCGCAACCTTAAGCGCACCTTCTTTACATTGAACTGAAAGAGCGTCTGCATCATTGAGACCCTCAGTAATCGTTTGAAAAAAAAAACAATGCTCGCTACAATGTGGTGCTGATTCCAGCCACGGGTGATCTATGCGCTCACTGCATGTTCGCGTAAGTTATGAACTGTCGTGTGATAGCCTGCGCATTGTAATGCATGCGATAAAGTTTCGCACTTTCATATTGGAGGATGGCTGTCAGTTAAAAAAATGATTTGTACGGAGGTACAGCTAAACCGTAATTGTGGTTGCCGTCGGGTGGATTCGAAGATGAAGTTGGCAGCAGGCTGCTTTTGTTATTCCTTAGACACGGCATGGTAACGGTTTGCAGAGTAGCGATATAAATAAAATGCGAAAATTCTTGCCACGTTAGCTAGCTAAATATGCCACAGGTTTCCACCTTGTTGACATCAAAGAAGAGCAAATCCCTACCGCATAGACAGCACAGGCTGAACTACTGAAAAGAGAAAACCAACGCAACTCGACGCATCTGTTCCGTAGACCAAAAGACAGTCACTAATGAGGCAAGTGCTTTCTCAGTTAATTCGCAAACAGTGACAGTCTGCCTCTCAAGTCGTGCGCAGAGCTGACGGTCTGTCTCGTGAGTCGAGCGCGGAGTCTGAGTGGCACCTAATTTGTCTCCCGCAGACTACGCGTGGCTTGCGAATGCCAGGTCGCCGTGACAGTCGTCTTCGCGCTCAGCTTAAATCGGCGACCACAGGATTAGTGCGAAGCTGACGCCAGCTCTGCTCTCAGCTACGACACTGCCTGTCTCACTCTTTCGACTCGCTAGTACGCAATCGGCGGGCATCGAGGATGATAGAAGAAGCCCTGAGAAAATTGTGACCTTCGCTAGAGTCCGACACGCGAGAGAGTGCCGAGGAGGATTATCTAGACGTGCTGCGCCGCTACAACACAACAAGAGCGACGGTTACGGATTGAAGGATGCAAGAAGTAAGTTGTCGCTGTCGCAGCGCAAGGAGTAATAGTGGAATAACTGAAAGATCGGGAGGAGGAAAAAAATGCCCCAGTAGTTCTCATCGTCGTATAGCTGAGGGCCGCGCTGAATTCCGGCCAAGTTAGGTACTCACCGATTCGGTGACGACTGTAAGTAGTTGCAGTTTCAGGGGCGTCGTGGGGACGACGTGCTGATGCCGTTCAAAAAAAGGGCCAGTGCGAGCAGTCGAGTCAGTCAGTAGCCCGGCTGCAAGTGTGGCGCTGCCAGATAGACGTCGCAGCGTGCGAGTCTCCGCTCCCCTCCTTTCTGCGTGGGGCAAAGAGGAAGACTGCGAAAAGGGACCGGCGAAGCCTGGAGGCCCGACGGGAGCCCTAGTTGCGCCGCATTGACCACCCTTCGTTCTCCGCCGAGGGCTGCGCCTGCTGGAGGTGTCCCGGGACGGAGTGAGGGAGAGGGTGCGAAGGGAATAGGGGAAGCGTCTGAGGAGGAAGAAAGTTGCGGAGCGAAAGGAAAGTAGCGGAAGTCGGCGGAAGTGACGCCGGCCGCGTCCATTACCAAAACTCCCGGGGGAAGCGGTGGCCGAACGCTGACTCTTTCCTTCCTGCCTCTTTTGTTCTTTCTCGCGTATGCCGTACAGCAGTGTTTCGCCGGCGAGTGGCGCGGCGCGACGGCGCGCTTTTCTCCGCGCCGAAATTCCCTGCCTTTTCGTTTTTTTCCTACTTTAGCATTTTCTTCTTCTTTCCATTCTTCCTCCTCGTCGAGGCACTGCCAGTGTTGCTGCCACTTTGTTTCCGGATCTTGTTTTATACCTACGCTCGCTGCTTCTATGCGCTACCGACGTCGCCGGCAGCAACGTCCGCTTGCTTTCACGTCTCGCACTGTGTGTGCCGCGGCTCTTCATCTTCTTCCTGATTTTTCGTGCTTTTCGTTTTTTGTGAGTTTGACTGCGGATCGCTCTTTTTCTCCTTCTGCTTTCCTCCTTACCGCAGTGACGCGTTGTCGGTTTGCACTGTTGTCACCATTTGCGAGGAACCTTTATTACCCTGTCTCACAAGCAGGGGCCGCTGCCTCCGAAAGAGTGCCGTCCAAGGCAAGTGAGCGGCAAACAACGGCTGATGACAGCGCGGAAAAAAGGGGCGATAATTTAGCGCACGGCTTGGAGTGAAGGAAATTGAGGTCTCCAGAAATGGACACGGATAGAAAAAAAATCACAATAAATGCAGCGTTGTAGTGCTTCAACACATTTTAGCAAAACAACACGTTCGGGATATGGTTCAATGTTAGATAATACTGTGCTCGGAAAATGCAAAGCCGCCTGTAAGCCTTCCGATGACTGTATTTTGACAGAGCTCCGTGGATATAATGTTTATCTTAGGTTCTATGCTGTGACCTTCAAAACAGCTACAGACTTTGCATTTATCCTTTTTGTGTACTTCTGAAAGTGGCCTCCTCTAAATGGTATAAAAATGGTATTTTTGGTGACACAAGAAAGCCTGAATTTGCCTAGTAGTATATCGCGTTTACTTATTAGGATCAGATTTGCCTCCCTATTTTATATCTTTTTCATACTTCCTTTGTTTTCATTCTGTTCTGGAATCTTCGAACTTCCATTTTCCTACCTATGCAGAGGTGAATGTTTGTGGCCGTATACATGTGGTAAAAGATTTATTACTTTCAAGTTAACTCTCTCTCTCTCTCTCTCTCTCTCTGAGGCTACCCTTGCAGCCCGCCGGTAAAGGTACTGCTTTGACGAACGCAAGTATGTTTTAAATATAGCTCGATTTCGATGATGTCTTTTGTTATACCACTGTAAGTCACTCAATATTATGCCACAAATTGACCAAAGGTCAGTGTAAATTGGGGCAATTGCAGCAAACTGCTTCGCAAAGTGATGTTTTACCTTGACAACAGTAGGCTGATAAAACAATAAAGAAGCGAACCTGTTGTTCAAGTGAAGGTATGCCGGGTCGACGAAGGACGGATCCCAATATAAAAACATAACTGTTTATTAACGTGGCAGCAACAGCGAGGCGAGCATGCCGACACTGCGCTTGAATGGTTAAAAAATAATCATGTAACCGAGCTTGACAGGTTGGGTTTAATAAAAGATTGGCTTTTCCGGCTGGAGCAATCCAGCCGTAAAAGAAAGCCAAGACGACGTCTTCCACGGCGATTCGCTCGAGGGGCCTTGCCTCGGGCCATCGAGTGTACCCATCGATGACGGTGAAGCACTAACGGTAGGGTCCTGCCGGGGGAAATGGTCCTATGATGTCGTGGTGGACGTGCTCGAATCAACCTTAGGGCAGAAGAATGTTCCGAGTAGGAACGTGACGTACCAAGTGATTTTAGCGGTTTGGCAGTGAATGCAAGAGTGAGCCAACGTGCGACAATCACGCTGTACGGTGGGCCAAACGTAGCGGTCAGTCACGAGGCGTGCAGTGGCACGTATGCCGGGATGGCTGAGGTTGCGGAGCTGGTAGAAAAGACCTCGGTGATGGCTCAAGGGAACATAGGGCTTGCTCCATCCTGTCGACATGTCGTGGTAGATTGTTCTTACGGACCCTGCAATGGGGACATCTAGTAGCTGTAGTGAGGACATGCCCTTGAGAAGTTCATGCAGTTTGGCGTTGTTCCGTTGTCTGACCCATGGTGAGGGCGTCCGCTGTTATCTGCTCCGGACTGATGGTGGCTAGACGTGAGTGTGCATCGGCGACCGCGTTTTTTTTCCCGCTGACATGTTGGATGTCGGTGGTGAACTGTCCGATGAACAATAGTTGGTTCGGCTGATCAGGCGGGAGTTTCGTCGTGACATTGAGATTGATTGATATGTGGGGTTTAACGTCCCAAAACCACTATATGATTATGAGAGACGCCGTAGTGGAGGGCTCCGGAAATTTAGACCACCTGGGGTTCTTTAACGTGCACCCAAATCTGAGCACACGGGCCTACAACATTTCCGCCTCCATCGGAAATGCAGCCGCCGAAGCCGGGATTCGAACCCGCGCCCTGCGGGTCAGCAGCCGAGTACCTTAGCCACTAGACCACCGCGGCGGGGCTCGTGACATTGAGAGAAGACGTAGGTAAGAGGCTCGTGGTCGGTATAGATGGTGCAGTTCTGTGCTTCGAGAATATGCCGAAAGTGTTCAATCCTTCACTATAAGTCTTGCACAGAGAACACGTGGAAGCCATGAATGCGATGGGTGAAGTCCTGTATGTGGTGGGTGGGGTACCTGCATGGGATAATGCGTGCGTTGAGGGCACGGTAATCCCCACGGGGTGCCAGCTTTCAGTCTTCTTCGGAATAAGATGGTGTGGTGAAGCGCATGAACTGTCAGAGTGACCGGCGATTCCTTAGTGGATTCCATGACCCCAAATTCTGCTTTGACAAGGCGCATGCGGTCTGGGAGAAAACGACGGGTGCGGCAAAAAAAAAACAAAAAAAAAACAGGTGGCCTGAAATTGTTCGGATGTAGTGCACAGTGTTGTGCTGCACTTTGCCTGGCGGACCGCTGGATTGCGTCAAACCAGGAAACTTGGAGCGGATGGCATGGTACAGCGATCGATTGTCGACACTGAGTACCTTGATGCTTGGATGTTGGGCGGTCGTTCGCTGGCCTGGTGTGGAATGTCCCATTGTCGCGTCGATGAGCCGGGTCGTTGCGGCAGTCCGGAAGGAGATTGTAGTGAGCCAGAAAATCTGAGCCATTGATTGGCTCAGCGACATCGGCGATGAAAATGTTCTAATGAAGGTCGCGACAGGAGTTCTCTAGCTGGATGTGCAGGTGCAGCGAGCCGTACGTCATAATTGTGTACCGTTTTGCCGCGCTGTGCTCGAAAGATGTCGGCGAGCGAGGACTTTGAAGGTGGGATCGCGGGCAGCAGCAAATGTGGGACCACGTAACGCTGCTTCGTGATTTGGTCGGTGACGAAGCTGCGTCGGCTCCCGGTCTGGCTGCTTGTGACCGTTTCTACGAGCTGCCGTTGTCGTTTTCCGCATGTTCCACGAAACAGGGCGATCGACATTGCCGGGCTCTGTCACCGAAGCGTTGATGGTAGTAGGACGGACCGTTGATGTCAGGTTGCCGCAATGAGGTGGTGTTATGGCCGCGAGTTTGCGAATGGCGGCGCTGTTGCATCGGAAGACGTTCACTTACGTGTTGTTTAATAGAGGTGAGGAGGTGAGCCGTTGATCGATGTCATCGATATGGCCCGCAAGCTCGCTGGAGTTCCGCGGTGAGGTGACAGCCTGGATGGTGGGCGACAACAGCGGAAAAAGGGCCTCGACGATGCGATCAGTAATCTCCACAAGTTCGTCGAGATGTAGCTTGACCTGAACCTGCAGAATTGCCTGGGCGGGCGGTGAGAGTCATTGGAGCCAAAGCGATCGCAGGAAAGAATCCTGTACCGTGTTACCTGATAGCGTACGCATGTGTCGCAGGATCTGCGAAGGTTTGCGCTCAGCAAACTCTGCGAACTGCAGTTGTCGCATCTTCTGTTCTTCCGAAAGTGACAAGCAGCAGATTCTTAAGTGCAGTCTACAGACGTTCGCAGAGGTGGCCGCTGGTGGATCGGTAAGTATATCCTGGACTTCGTTGACCTATCGTGCGTCCAGGTGGGTGGCGACGTAGTCTTAGCGAGTCCAGTCTTGAGGGATGGGCGCCAAAGACAACTAGGGCTCGACCTGGGCAAACCATACCTCGAGCGAGTCCATCCAAGCGGCTGAAGTTGACAGCAACACGCCAGGAAGCAGCGTGCGGGATGGCTTCTGTAAAAGCTCTGACGTCCTCAGTGGCGTCATAGGCACGGCCTCGTTTGTGGAGGCGTTGCGAGATTGCTGCTGTCACCGAGTCTGCAGTTCCTGTTAAAGTTGTCGCGCTTGGAGGCGGAGAGCGGTGAAGTTTTCTAAGTCGGTCAGGGTGGTGTGGTAATTTCTTTTTCCGGGTCACCTGAAGTGGGATGCCGAGTCGATGAAGTACGGATTCTAACATGAAAACAACTTTTTATTAACGCTGCAGCAACAGCAAGGAGAGCATGTCGATGCTGCGCTCGAATGGGTAGAGGAACAACCACGTAACCGAGCTTGACAGCTCGGGTTTTATAACCACCAGTGGTTACGTAAGCCTCCGGTGAAACTTCAGTGGCGCTGTCCCTTATCAGAAGCGTGTTGCAGCAAGTGGCCGTGTCACGCCGGGTTATCCAGTGACTAGATGGAGGATGCGCAGGTTCGTGCGCAATGGTCAGCACAAAATCTTGCTATTTGGGCTAGTTGTTCATTCACCATGACTGCGAATAGCACAGCGCGCCCAGGACGGGACAAAATGAGTGAAACAACACTAGCACAGCGGTAAATTTCAACAATATTTTGTAAAGTTAGCGCTCGTTGTATACCATTCGCCTCGACGCGAACACGGTACTCTTCATGAAAGGTCGGCTTCTTTCTTTCCTTGTCACGTTGTTGTTGACCAGGACTGATTTTTAACCCCCAATTCGTGTCCAGCTAAATAAACGCTGGCCAGAAACAAAATAAAGGGGATCGCAGTGGAAGCACGCGATACGTGGTTCTACAAAGAGCAGAGACAGCGGCGATTGGCTGCTGGCGTGTCTGACTCGCTATGTCTTGTCACAACAAAGGGAGCGCGACGTTACGAATCGGTTGCGTGCGCCCTTTGCAATGCGCCGTGAGCGTCGCAGCTCCACCTCTACGCTATAGCGTGCACTGGCCGCGGTGTTGTGGAAAGCGTCTCAAAGGTTATTTACTTTTTCTTACCTTGTTTGTCCTTAGAGATCGGCCCTTTAGGTCGGTCGAATTTCGCCCGTGACTATTACCCCTGTTCGCGCATTCTACGGAGCTATACTTACAAACAAACATGACTGTTTGTGCAGAAGGTGACGTAGAAAAAGTGCGCAACGTATTGTCTGCCAAGAATTGAGGCTGTGTGCACGTGCGTTAAACTGAAACCTTTTCTGGTGCGCAACACGTAGACGCTCTCAGTTAACATCTCGTTTTAAAAGCTCACTGCAAACCTCAAGAGATGAATATTGATGCAACTAGACGACCCTGCATAATTCAGTGATGTTTTCTCCTTTTTTTGTTATTGTTGACGGTGGACATTATTTGGGTGTTTCTTCTATACCGATTATTACTTTTATCTACTCTCTCCCTGTAATGATTCACAAATGTGGGTTAACAGTATGTTAAGATAAATAAGTAAAAATAAATAAATTTTTATCCTCGCAGTAGATCAATAAAGCATCTTAAAGCACTGTTGTATTTTACTTGGGCAAGTTTATGAGATTAAGCTCATTGGTATGGTTAGAATAACTTAGAAAACTCAGCAAAACAGAGATCTGAGCTAGTTGGTACGTATTCATTCTAAAAGAGAAAGCGAGTGCAAACACGGACACGAGCGGGAAGTCAAGAGGCCTCGATATGACTTTGGTCCTGACCTATTCCTTGTGTCCATGTTTACACGCGCTGTCTCCTTAGAATGAATAGCGTGACGAAAATTAGGGGACCCTAAAGCTTCGCCGTCAAGAGTTGAACGCGATAGTGACATTCTGTTTCTAGTGCGCATTTCAAACACTAAGTTCATGAAGCCTTTTCGAACTTGTCATGCACCCACTACGTGGCCTTGAGGAAACACTGGCGCAATAGCGTGCGTGCCTTTTTTTATTGGGATACCTGCTTTCAACCACAGAGTCATTATGATAATCACATATTCTGACGCCCGTTGGCAATGGACGCTTGTACCGCGCACTATTACTGCAATATTTCACGTTACATTGTGAAGCATGTATACAGGGCGCATGCGTTTGTGAAGAATGAAAGCTATTTTGTCTGCACTTCCAAGCAGAGGAAGCTCTTTTCAATGTTTTCCCAAGCAGAGGCGTGGCCGTGTGGTAGAACACTCGGTTGCCCCGCGAACGACCCGCGTTTGATCCCCACTCGGAGCCAAACAACTCTGGTTCAGTCCCCACTCAGCTCCAGGATTTGTTATCATATATTTTATTGGCATTGTTCTTGATTTTATGCTCACGCTTATGATGATGATTTTTCGCTCACAACCAGCGACGCCGACACTGACCTTGACACCGGAATTGCTTCGTAACGAGCTTTTTAATGCTATTGCGTTCAAACGACGAGCCTAAAACATAACTGATAATACTATGGTCTATTTGTACTGAGTGTCATCTTTACAGAGTATATGCTTGTCATGTGTGTGCTTATAATATTGCTTTTCATCGCCCAATGTGTGTGTATTTGTCATAATGTGGGCTACATATTAAATGAGAAGAATTTCTTTACGTACTGCAAGCACATTGAGAATCTATCTGTCTATCAACTGCCTACATCAGGGTGTTCTCGTTATCAACCCCTTAGCTTGGCATGACCCAAACTTAGTTTAGGAGGGTGATGGTTTGAGGAATATGACTCACTGGTCATGGCATGAATAATGTCACAATCCTGTCGCGTACGTTGCCAAGCCCTTTCCACCAGACGTTTGGCATATACCCGCGGGCGGGTATGAGCCAAATGTAGGCGGGTACATGTTACATGTGATTGACACTTGATATCTGATCAGAAACCGTGAGAATATGCATGGGTAATTTTAACGCCTGAGCGTTCGAAAAAAGCTGACATCGGCAACGTTTACCCGAGAAATGCCAAGAATAAACGTCAGAGTCCCAACCGGAATCGAACCCCAGTATTCTGCGTGGCAATCAAGTATTCTACCACAGAGCCATGCCAACTCGCGGAACTACTTTTCAAGTACACCCTAATGTTCGTAAAACGTAAATTGCGGTAGTAGTGCTGGCTGTTCAATTTTATAGACATTACATATGTATTCCTATGATACAGCTGCCATGGTTGGTTAACGTTAATTTGAGTTAGGTGCCATCCGCTCAAGTTTATTTGGGAAGCAGTGTCCAGACGATCGGCCACTCTCTATGCAGATGCTACTGGAACACCATCCTTGCCTTTCGTCGGCTCAAAAAGCAGTCAAAGCTGTCCTGTGCTTTTTGGGGACTACAGGCCTACGTGACCACCTTTGACTTTTGTGTAGTGCCACCGCCGCATACGCGTCAGCCCATTGACTGACAATCCCTTTTTTTCTCTCTTTCTCTTCTCCTACCTCTCTCTCTCTCATCTTTATGCCTCCCTTCCCATTCCCCCAGCGTAGGGTAGCGAAGCGGGCATGTGCCTGGTTAACCTCCCTGCCTTCTGTCTTGATCATCTTCCCCCCCCCCCCCCCCCCCCGTGTCCAGAGCTACTGTCCTTGCAAGCACCAGCGCTTGATATAAGCTTACTGATACCAGTGTTGATGATATTCATATCACTGTTGGCATCGTTACGCAACTGTAAACAACTGCCTATATAAAACATATGCGGTTGTTTAACGTATTTCTTTCCATGCGTGCATTTGTACATGTCATTATCGTCACTTCGAAACGTTTCTCTCAATAAAAAAAATACGACACAGTCCCATTCCAACCGCATGCTTCGCACAACATCAAAGTACGTGGGATCTACTGAATTTTTCTGGTTAGCAGTGCATTAAATATTACGTATACAACCGCGGCCACGTCTGTGTATAGCACGCGAGCCGTCGGTTTTTGCTTTGCGGCAAGACATCTTGAGGGAGTATCGGGCTCTGACGTGGTCAGCCTGACAAGTTAACCACGCATGCTTTTCATACACCACTTCATAGCCGCAAGCTTTCGCCCCGCCGGGTGGAAACCGGCTGCTCGTGTGCTCTACATAGAAGTGGCCGCAGCTGTACCTATATATTATTTTCATGGAATCGTGGTATTTGTATTTGGTATATCTGATGAAATAGAAAAAAGGAGTACACTCAATTCGCTAACTGTGGCTTGGTATAATCGCCTCTTGTGTAGCCCTTTTTTTGTGTGTGATTTTATAAGTAGCCAGAAGAAATGCGATGAAGAACAAAGGCAACGTGATTTCCATTTTATTATTACATTATGACTTGAGCTTAGCTTTGTAGTTTTTCTTTTGTTCTTTGAACGACACAACGAATGGCTACCCGCGAAATATGATGAAATGTGTATCACTTTCACATGTCACGATGGGCCGGATGGTCGGTTCACAAAGATGTGTCACCGAGGCTGTCAGTGTCATTGACAATGCGCATTTTGCAATCCTGGTCGAGATACACATGTGCGTACTAATGAACTAGCTTTCCAAGTGCTATATACTGGGTGTTTCTACGAAGTCATAAGAATATAACAATAAATAAAAGGTTTCAAGGAAAAAGAAAAATTCCTTCGAAAAACCAAAAAAAAAACGGTCGCGTTGACACAATCTGCGCATAATTTCATGCAGCTTCCACCTTACTATCATTTAAGCTCTGCGTGACAAGGCTGCACGCTGCTCTGGGCTCTGATAAGCCACAGTGCCACCGCAGCATCATCTGAAACATACGCCACTGGCGGTGGCTACAAATCCAGGCTACCAAGCTTGCAAGATTATTATTATTGCTCCGCAATCTCGGGCGAGCGTAGCGTCAGAATTCTCGCCCTATGCTGCTACTATAGATGAATTAGTTAAGTTTTCATGTTGGGATTCGTCCTTCCGTCGACACGGCATTCAACACTGTAATTATAGTGGAGGTCTACAAAATAGAAAATCAACTGAACTAGCCGTCGATTCTTTAAGGCGCACCAAATAAATTAAGTAATAATATTAAAATTGACCAAGTGCAGCCGGTGTGTTCGGACAGACTTTTTCCCTGACAGCATACTAAATTTTTAACTGATACCACCATTGAAAACACCAAAAACTATTTTTTAGGAAGTAGAATGAGGATTCCGCTGACAATGCTCACCCCTACCGGGAATCGCTTACTGGCTCGCCGCTGTTGACTACACAAGCAGCCATCTTCACGGACGTGCAAATAGATCGCACAACCTATCACCAAAGCTTTATTCGTAAGGGCAGCGTATGTTGGCACAGACTGGCCGGCTTAACGCAAACGTGGCGGGACCGCTTAACTATGCACAGCACTGAAGACAGCTGCCAACTCACAGCTCCTGAGGTTCATAATGAAAGACGAAGCTTTCTGAAATAAACTATACTCCTGGATTTTCTGCGAGCATCTTCTCTGAGGTCTGCATGTCGCTTCTGCCATTCAAAATGGCACCTGCAGCAATGGTGAGACAAAGCCGGTGATCTTGATATAGCAGAAAAATAGATAAGGGTTTTCGACGTCTTATCTATAGATTGTATCACTACCCGTTCCAGCATTTTGGAACACTGGTCCATTACTTCCACGGCATTCTTCACGATCAGGGTTGCCGCTGGTGGTTAGACTGGTTACGTTACGATCACATCTGCCAAAGAAAATTTCCCGTTGGCTCAATGGATACTTTCTAGCCAGGAAGTATCCCAGTATCCATTTTTGTGAACTGTATTTGTATATGATATATGGGGCTTAACGCCCCAGAACTACCATATGATTATGAGAGATGCCGTAATGAAGGGTTATGGAAATTTCGACCACCTTGAGTTCTTTAACATGCACCCAAATCTGAGCACACAAGTCTACCGCATTTTAGGGTCCATCGAAAACGCAGCCGCCACAGCCAGAATTCGATCCCGCGACCTGCGGGTCAGCAGCCGAGTGTCTGAGCCACTAGATCACCGCGGTGTGGTGAACTCTAGTTGTCTACTAGTAAGCTTTCACATTTGAAGATGAAATAGCAAGCACGTCTGTCACAGAACGAGCGCTAAAAAAGAGCGCGCCGCCGAATCCTTGCGACAACGGTCGGCAGAAACGCCGCGAGGTAAAAAGAAAAAAAAGAGAGAAAGCAAACATCCAAGGCTCCCGGGCGCGCGCTCTCCCCGCAGAAGCACGGCTTCGCAGACGAACCTCCTCACCCCACGGCGGCGGCCGGGCAAGCGCTAGAAATTTCCAGAACGAACGGGGCGGGGTCAGACCGAGTGAATCACCCTCAGGAGAGGGCAGTCGAACCGTCTCGTGCCTCTCCCCAGCCTTCGCTGCGCGTCGCGCCGACGAAATGAGGAGAACGTTCTGGAAGGTGGCGCGGAACGTATTTAATCGAGCAGCCGAGACGAGAAAGCAGGAGGTGACGGAAGTTAACGCCAGAACGCGTAGGGATTCCGCCGTGTAGTCGGCGAAGTTTTGGTCCGGAGGGACGGCTCGAGCTACAGGCAAGAGCGTGGGTTTACCGCTATCGAGCGAAGACGCGGGCAACAGCTGCGTGTGTGAAGCCGACGGATTTCCGGCGAAGAAGTTTGAAGCTTGGAGAGTGGCCTATTGAAGACGGGAGTTTTCCTGGAAGAGAAACTCCGGCGAGGTTTCCTGGAAGAGAAACTTCAGAGGGCTGCGGAACGACAACAACGCTGGACTTTGAGTGAGTTATTCTCGGAAGAGTATCATCTAGACTCTGGTTCCAAGAACTTTGGACTGAATAGGCTTTCTATCTCTTTAGTCTTTAAGTGTCTTGGTTGTTCAATGCATGCGACTGCATTGTAGTGCGTATTGTTGTCCGTGTCCGTTGTATTAAGTGTGGCTGATGGTGTTGCGTAGTACGTTGATTGATTGGTTTGATTGGTGTCATATTGTATGCAACTATTGTGGAGTGTGCATTCTTATGTATTTTTTCGATCTGCCATTATTGAGAATATAATTTGTTTGTTTATCAACTCTCGGCTCTGACTTATTCTTTGGGCCACGGCCGGCGTCCGCTGGCGCACCAAAAAGGACCACTTCAAAATTGTCCACGCTTTCGTGGTGCGTTTCGGGGGGCCGATACTTCGGCTCTTGGAATTAGCCCGGCGATTGCCTCCCTAATAAACGGGACAGGTGTGACAATTAATCTGGCGTCCGCGATACAGGACCTTTTGGTGCACAGTGTGTCCAAAGTAGTGAGAAAGAGCCTCGTGTTGTTGATAGTGCTATCGGAACGATTTTGTGTGTTGTTCAGGGTTCTCGTTAACGAGTGCAGGAGAGTGTTCCGATAGACTGATTTAGGCAGATACTTTTTGCACGCGGCAAGGTTTTATTTGAGAGTTGCGAGACACCATGGATCTCGAAAAGTTAGTTGCTCTGGGTGAGAAGATGGGTCTTTCTGGCGCCGAACTACGGAAGTGGGTCACCCAGAGGGAAAAAGAAGAAAAAGCAGCCGAGCTGGAAAAAGAGAGGTTGGCGGTCGAAAGAGCCAAAGCGGAAAAAGAAGCTGAGGTGGAGAGAGAGAGGTTGGCGGCAGAAAGGGCCAAGGAAGAAAAGGCAGCTGAGTTGGAGAGAGAAAGGCTGGCCGCTGAAAGGGCGAGAGAAGAAAGAGAGGCAAAAGAGCGACAGCTGAAGGAAGAAAGAGAGCAGCAATTGAAGTTGGAGCTGGAGAGAGAAAAGTTGGCAGCCGAAAGGGCGAGAGAAGAAAGAGAAGCGGAGATGGCTGAAAGGGAACGGCAACGGCAGTACGAGATGGAACTCGAGCGGCTCCGTTTGCAACAGCGAAGCGAAACACCCGTCCAAGCTAGAGTTGAAAGCAGCGAACGGGAAGATCACGGCTTCCGTTTGAACCCAAGCAAGCTGCTCGTAGCGTTTGATGAAAGGAAGGACGACCTAGACGCGTACCTCCACAGATTTGAGACGATTGCGAGGAGCCAGAATTGGCCGGAACAGCAATGGGCAACTGCTTTGAGTACCTGCTTGAGTGGTGAAGCGCTCAGTGTGTACCGATGCAGCCAACTACGCAAAGGTGAAAGCGGCTTTGTTGAAGCGATTTAGATTCACTGTGGAAGGATTCCGGGACAGATTTCGGACAGGAAAGCCAGCTGACGGTGAGACGGCTACGCAGTATGCCGCCCGACTAAGCCATTATTTCGACAGGTGGATTGAACTTTCAGGGACAGCGCAGGAGTACGATGAGCTTAGACAGCTGCTAATTAGAGAACAATTTCTTACTAGTTGCCACCCAAGTCTGTCACTCTACTTGAAAGAGAGGAAGGCTGACTCACTTGAAGACATGCTTGAATTGGCTGATCAATTCTTGGAAGCCCAAGGTGGAACTAATTTGGCCAAGGTAAAGAAGGAGTGTCCCGATGATTCGAAGAAATTGGCTCCTGAAGAAAAGAAGCGTGCACCAGAGAGCATTCCGCGATGTTTTCTGTGCAACCGAGTGGGTCATCGCGCAAAAAACTGTCGAACGATCTTTACGAGCCCTACGAAAGTAAAATGTTTTAAGTGTGGTCAGACTGGGCACAAAGCAGATGCTTGTCGGAACGGAGTGAGTCAAACTCACCAGGTATCTTGTGTTCAAGCGGCACCGAAATCTGATAATAATGCCGTCACTGATGGATTCGTAGAATTGAAGAATGGGGAGAAAATTCCTATTGTGGGTGCTGTAATGTCAAAACAGCTAGCCGGTGTCACGAAGGGAATGCCAGCGCTGCCTGGAAAACTTGCGGGCAAAAAGGTTACGGTGTTAAGAGATACCGGCAGTTCCACTGTTATCGTGCGGAGAAATTTGGTGCGGGAAGGTGAGTTAACAGGCAAAACGAAACCGGTTTGCCTAATTGACCGTACAGTTCGAATACTTCCCGAAGCAGAAATTGAGGTTGAAACCCCGTACTTCAGCGGGAAAGTAACCGCTCTGTGTATGACGACCCCCCTTTACGACCTTGTCATCGGAAACATCGATGGGGCGCGAGGGCCGAATGATCCCGAATGTTTGGGAGAAGACCCGAAGATAGAGCCCTCGCCAACACAGCGGCCGCGAGATACAAGGGAGGAACATCTCGTGACGGATCTCACTAGAGCCCAAGGTGAAGCTGCGGCGCAAGAGACAGCGAAGGAGAAGACGATCGGGTCGAATAAGTTCACGGGCCGAGCAACCGGACTTACGTCGGCACGACCTCAACCGAGCGACAGTGTAAAGGAGACGGAGTTGGCCAGCCGGGCAAAATGTAGAGGCATGATCAAGCGGGTAAATAAACAGACAGGACCCGTCGAATGTAATGACGCATTAACGGTGTCGGAAGAGACAACGATGGCTGAGACGACGCCTCAGATATCGTCGTTGGAAAGGGCTCGCCGAAAAAGAACGTGGAAACACAAGAAGAGATCGAGCGAGCACCGCAAGAAAGGACGCAAGCGCAGCTCGAAACACACAGGATAGGTGCTGAGGTGGAATCAGATTGTGTTTGGCAGGGCTGAGTGACATATGTTGTGTTAATGTTCTTGTTATCCTGTGTCTCAAGTGTATGTCGAGCGAGTCAGTGTTCTGTGCGATGGTGTGATGTATAGTGTTGTATAATTGTTGTATAGACAGAACTTTGTACATTTGTATTATTGGGAATGTATGGTGGAGTGTTGTACTCATGTGCCTGTGGTTATATTTCATGTGTTGTGGAATTGAACTACAATGTAAGATTGTATTGCGTGATATATTGTGAATGTGACGTGTCACGAGCGACGGATTGTGTTACAGTCTGTGAGAGTGTGTGGTGACTTTTCGCGCTCGTCTGTGTGGTTTTGAATATTATGAGATAATATTCTTAAAGTGGGGGGGCAGTGTCACAGAACGAGCGCTAAAAAAGAGCGCGCCGCCGAATCCTTGCGACAACGGGCGGCAGAAACGCCGCGAGGTAAAAAGAAAAAAAAAGAGAGAAAGCAAACATCCAAGGCTCCCGGGCGCGCGCTCTCCCCGCAGAAGCACGGCTTCGCAGACGAACCTCCTCACCCCACGGCGGCGGCCGGGCAAGCGCTAGAAATTTCCAGAACGAACGGGGCGGGGTCAGACCGAGTGAATCACCCTCAGGAGAGGGCAGTCGAACCGTCTCGTGCCTCTCCCCAGCCTTCGCTGCGCGTCGCGCCGACGAAATGAGGAGAACGTTCTGGAAGGTGGCGCGGAACGTATTTAATCGAGCAGCCGAGACGAGAAAGCAGGAGGTGACGGAAGTTAACGCCAGAACGCGTAGGGATTCCGCCGTGTAGTCGGCGAAGTTTTGGTCCGGAGGGACGGCTCGAGCTACAGGCAAGAGCGTGGGTTTACCGCTATCGAGCGAAGACGCGGGCAACAGCTGCGTGTGTGAAGCCGACGGATTTCCGGCGAAGAAGTTTGAAGCTTGGAGAGTGGCCTATTGAAGACGGGAGTTTTCCTGGAAGAGAAACTCCGGCGAGGTTTCCTGGAAGAGAAACTTCAGAGGGCTGCGGAACGACAACAACGCTGGACTTTGAGTGAGTGATTCTCGGAAGAGTATCATCTAGACTCTGGTTCCAAGAACTTTGGACTGAATAGGCTTTCTATCTCTTTAGTCTTTAAGTGTCTTGGTTGTTCAATGCATGCGACTGCATTGTAGTGCGTATTGTTGTCCGTGTCCGTTGTATTAAGTGTGGCTGATTGTGTTGCGTAGTACGTTGATTGATTGGTTTGATTGGTGTCATATTGTATGCAACTATTGTGGAGTGTGCATTCTTATGTAGTGTTTTCGATCTGCCATTTTTGAGAATATAATTTGTTTGTTTATCAACTCTCGGCTCTGACTTGTTCTTTGGGCCACAGCCGGCGTCCGCTGGCGCGCCAAAAAGGACCACTTCTGAATTGTCCACGCTTTCGTGGTGCGGTTCGGGGGGCCGATACTTCGGCTCTTGGAATTAGCCCGGCGATTGCCTCCCTAATAAACGGGACAGGTGTGACAACGTCTAAAGACTAGCGATTCTTTTCCCGTCCAGCTGACGCGTGGGCATGTCCTCTACCTCACCAGCAGGCTGATCTACGTCGAGTCACCTTAATGGAACTCGCGGAGTCCTTCGAAGACGCAGTCACAAAGTTTCGCGCATGCTTGCAGATGCATGGCCAGCAGGCCGGTGGTGCTGTCCGCAATCTATTCTGGCGCTGTTGACCAGTTTTAAAGGCCCAGCATCTTAGCGTCTTGGTGCGCATAGTCGTCTGCTGTCGTGACACTCCATCTGCCTGAGTGCAAGAAAGGGCGCCACAGGCTCAGCACTCGCCGTGTAGCAAGAGTGAGTGAACGGCACGCGTTCACTGTGGAAACGATCTTTAAAAAAAACCAACTGCTTGCGCTGCACAATCGTTCGCTCCTAAGGTAGTGCGAGTGGGAGATCTTTCCTGTGCGTTGTGAACAATATATATGCGCAGTATGCACGTTAACAAAAAGCGCGCTAGAATTTAGTGCAATATTCAGTGCAAAAAAATGTGGATTGACGGTATTCAATCATCACGAAGACAAGGCAGTCTCAATACGGGGCCAAGAAATACGGAAAGTGAGTGAGTGCAAGTACCTCAGGGAATGGGCAAATGAGGGAGGTAGATATATATGGAGGTTCAGGAAAAAAACGTCGGCAGCAAAGGGAAAGAGGAATGCGGCGATAATGAAGCACAAAGCGTTATGGGGATACAATAAGTACGATGTGCTTCGAGGTCTGTGGAAAGGCCTAATGGTTCCAGGGCTTACATTTGACAACTAAGTGTTGTGAATGAAGAGGTGAATGAACTCACGGGAAAGGAATCACGGGGGCGCGCATAAAGAAGATGAACGAGGCTGTAAAGAGGGATATGGAATGGACAGGCTTTCAAGTAAGTGAAGCTCAGAGCAAAATGAGATTTGAAGAGAGGCTTAGGAAAATGAAAGAGAGTAGATGGGCAGAGAAGGTGTTCAGGTATTTGTATAGAAAGAGCGTGAACACAAAGTGGAAAAAAGGAACTAGGAAGCTCACCAGTAAATATACGGCTGACAATGTGGACGATATGGCAGAAAGGAGCATTATGCGAAAAGTCGGAGAGGCAGAGATGGTTTATTTGATGACAGCGATGGAAAAGAAGCCAGCTCTCAGTAGCTACCGAAAGGGTAAGAACGAAATAAGGTGGAAAAGGTTTTATGATAATTCAAGGAGAAGTGCTTTACTGTTCGAAGCGAGATCGGTTGCCTCAGAACGCGTATGAGACTTAATAAAGAAGAGGAACAATGTACATGCTGTGTGGGAGCTAAGGAAACGTTCGAACATATTCTAATTGAATGCCGCGATATCCACTTAGTTATACTTGTGGGTACCGGCTTACGTAAGGCGGTTGATTTTAGGGACAAACATGGAAAGCTGAACTAGTCCGCGATAGAAGCAAGTAAGAGATGGCTAGAGTATTGGTGGCAGGAAAGTAGAGATAAAGGACAGAAATAGTGGGAAAATGAGGTCATTCTTTCTGAAGAGCCCTAGAGATGGAACATAAATTTATTTTTTTGCTATAATTAGATCGATTTAATCGAAGTAGATAAGGCATTAAGGTCAACATAGAGTTTTATTCTTCATTTTGTTTTCTTGCGAGCCTGGTGGCACGCATGTCACTGGGCGGTAATAATGGGGACGCTCATAGCATCTCTCCATCAATCCATCCAGCGGACTGCACGTCTCTGTGTCTAATCAGTCTTCTGTCTCTGATTGGCAATTAGCAGCGATTGGCATGTTCCAGTCGGAAACACCAGTCCAACACCAGTCTTTCCCAGGTTTTTCTCCAGCGCAATACCGCGATGAGCGCCAGCGTCAACGTCGCCGCCAGTGTAAGCGTTAGCGTCCGCTGCTTCACATCTCCACATGGTTCCATTTAGAGGGCGATGGTGTAACTTTTTTTCTATCCCCTCTCTCTTCATCAAGTGTTTTAGCAAAGCAAAACATGTTTTCCGCTTCGGTTAAGTTCCCCGCCTTTCTATTCCCCTTTAGTATGCCCTCAACTTAGGAATTACTCGCTTTTGGTGATGGCTAGTAGCAATTTCGGTATTGCGCAGGGCCTCCGGTGTACACCCGAACTTCGCCTAGGTACGTTTATACTCTGTCAGTTAATCGTATGCCATTATCTAAGGCTCTTACAACACTGTACGCATTTAGTGAAGAGGGTTATGTGGCGCGCCGCTCGACTTTGTGCTCGGTACTCAAGCGCCAGTACATTGAAAGCTCTCCAAAAAAAAGAAAAATGTAAGCGACCACCCAAGGCACAGCCTCTCAGTAGCGGCATATTGATTACTCGGCCTTTTATCTGTGCCTGTACCGTATAATAGCGGTAAACGCTACAGTTTCCAAGCATCTCAACCTTCACTTCCCTCACATGGAACCATTCCTCCCCTTTCCCGCGGACTCCTCTCCCACATCTCTTCTTGGCGGCCCACCGTAATGGCGCCTCGATGGTTCTAATTACCTGTCCTCGGCAGCTGCCGTCGACTGCAAACCCAGGAGTGCTGGGCCCTTTGTTCTTAAATATAGAAAGCACCATCCTCTACCTTGATACGCTGTGTCGGTGACGCTGGCGGCCTTTGGTGGCTTACGAATAGGCGCCCAAATGATCGGAAGGCTTATTCTCCTGTACAGACGTGTCGCTGTTCTATTCGAGATGGCATCTGGCTCATGGCGATGGCAAATTGAGAGGTGCAAGCATGGATCTAGATACTGTGTCATCAATTGAAATGAAAAAAAAAGTTGCTATACCACGTAGTAGCATGCACGAATGACACTAGAGAGGTTCGAATATTTCTCGTGTATTACGCACAGGAAAAAAAGTGAGAACAGGTATTCGGGAAAAGCACTCTGTCTTGTGCTTTGGCATTCTTTTCTCGTTCATTTTTTTCTTCTTTACTGTAACTACGATAGACTTTACCAACATGCTTTACTAATTTTTATTTGTTCCCAGAGGGGTTTTTGCAAGGCATTTCTCGCAACTTTTACGCAATGGCATCCAATAAACTCAAGCTGTCTTGCTTGATACATGAAGAGCAGCAATAAATTGAATAAGTTGTCTGCTGCTTTATGGCTGTGTCCTGTTGCAAATAAGTTTCTGTGATGATCTTGAGGTGAATAACAACTATATAGTATGTGAACTATATAGCAACTGCATTGAAAAACAATTATATGAATATCTAAGTGTCCTTTTCTATCCACTCAACAATTTGGTTTTCGTGCAGGCTATTCAACAGAGGTTGCAGTGTTTTTATTCACCGATAATATTAAACACGCTCTTGAGTCTGGTTGTGTTTCCGGAGCTCTGTTGATTGATCTCTCTAAGGCGTTTGACTCAATCGTCCATACCATACCTTTAGCTAAACTTAACTCAATAGGTGTCGTAGGTAGTGCGCAGGAGCTAATAAATAGCTAATTATCTAATAGCCAACAAGCTCTTTCTGTCTCTAACATTCTCTCCCCTTTTAAATTTATAGATAAAGGTGTCCCGCAAGGTTCCATACTGGGCCCGCTGTTATTCTTAATCTATATTAATGACCTAAGCTCGATTTTAACACACATTCATCCTTTCTTGTATGCAGAGGATACAACTATGCTTACTAAAGACAAGTCTATCGATGCGCTAACTAACTAATAAATTGTCCTCTGACTTCTATAACATTCAGAACTGGTGCACAGCTAATGGTTTAACAAATAACACCAATAAAACACAATTAATTGTTTTCCATTCTAGTCAAAACGCTCTTTCACCTACACCCGCTATTACTCTCAAAGGCTAGATACATCTTAATGCCACGAAGTACACATTCCTGGGAGTAGGCATAGATGCTCATCTAAAGTACCATCATCACACTTCACTTATAAGACAGAGGATTGATCATGGTATCAGAACGTTAATTAAAGCACGACCTTTCTTCAACATGCAGACTTTGCTTAAATTCTACTACGCCTTCATCCACAGTCATATTACGTACTGCATGACGTCGTGGGTGAACACCTACCAATCTCATATCAACCCCAATGTGTTTATATATTTTACAACAAATAAAATTTTTTGATCGATTTATTGCTTAACTCGGCTACTTTGAGGTTGTGCAACTCAGGATCAGTCGATGCCGAAGATTTCTGCCATACCCTATGTACACGAGGATCACTAAAAAAAATACCAGCGGTGAGGGTTTGGTTCCTTTTACGGGAAGAAATAAGCCAAGTTCTGTATGCAAGAGATTGAATACCGAAGGTACTATAAACATTGGGTGCAGTAAGCAGAAGGCAAAAAAATGTTTGTAGATTGCATTATAAGAGTTGTACTGCATTTTTCTTATGATGTGGTCGACGGTACATCCGCCAGACGGGACGTCGTCTAAATGACCGCTTTCGAAAGCACGCACATATCATGCACACATCTATGGGCAGCCAATTTGCATGTTACTGTGCCAAGTACAGGGGCACCCCTATGTTTGACGTTTGTCTAGTAATGGAAAGATATGGAGATAAGAGCGCACGTGAAATATATGAACCAATTATATTTCGCGAGACAGGAACCTAGGGTGTGAGTGCCCTGTCTGTCAGTTTGTTAGCCACTAAATACCGGTATCTTTTGAGTTGAAGTGCCACTTCAACGTGCGAATAAGCTGTTTTGCACGTCTGCCATCGCTTTCCCTTTCTCTTTGTTGCTTCACTTTATCATAGCACACCCGATTGGGCACATATATTCCCACCATTTGAGCAAGGAAGGGGTTGTGTGTGCGCTATGCCCTATCTCAATTTTTTCTGAAACGTTTTGCGCACAAAAATTGGGGGTGGGAGGCGGTCCTTGAAGAATGCGGTACCAACCAGCCAATCAACTACCCTTTAGCAATGATTGGTTAGAGTGAAACTACGTAAACAACAATTTTAGCCTCAACATCGTTTATATAAATTAGTGGAAAGAAAGAAATTGTTTTGGCGGGTATGAAATGAACAAATTGTGATCACTTTTTTTTGGCATTTTAAAGAGAATATTATGTCAAGCGTCAGCACTTGCTCGAAGCTAAAACGCTTCAGATTTGCTCGTAGTGTGGTTTTCTTGGCATGACAAGGCTGCACGCGGTGAACACTGCTTTTCAATCAGAAATGTGACCGCTTTTTTGAATATGAATGTACTGCGTGGAGGGACGCCGTAGTGGTACTTTTAGTATTAAATCTGCCCCCACGTTCTTCTTGTCACGGGTTACACAAGGTTATGATTTCTTACCCTAAAATATTGTGTTTGTTAATGACTCATGAACATATATGTGTGCGCCTCTGCGTACTAGTTTAGTTTCTATGAAATGAGGCGCGTAGTTTCCCAGTTTATTGTAGACTGTATGTAGGGTAGAGTAAATAGGGTGTTACACTATGTTCTATTTTCAGTGAGAACGGCTTTTAATGTAATTCATTTATTTACAAACACTGTAGACTCTATTCGAGCCCAAGTAGTAGTGGGTACAGAAATGTCAGTGACAATATCAGAAAAAAAAGAACATAAACAACAAAATAAAAAGTGCGAAATATAGAGAAACTATCAAGAACAGTGTGCAACATAATAATGTATTTAAGCATATTAAAAATCAAAAGAAAGCTTATTCCCGTGATGGGTGAATGATTGTGTTGTGTCACCATTAATCACTTCTTCCATTAACTTAATAACTGAGTTGGCTTCAAAGCCCCAAAACCACAACACGGCTATCAGAGACGCCGTACTGGGGGGGCCCCTCAAATTTTTATCACCCGGAGATCTTTAACGTGCACTTGAATCTAAGTACATGGATCTCGGGCATTTTGGCCTCCATCGGGAATGTGGCGCCCGTGGCCGGGATTTGGTCCCGCTCCATGTGGTCAGCAGTCGAGTGCTATAAAAACTAGACCACCGTGGCGGTTTTGCGGCAACTTGTCTCACAATTAAACTTGTCTTTAGGTGCACTAGCTATCCAAGATCTTATTTTGTGGTGATGTCGGGGTTTTCCCGCTCCAAAATCACTCCTGCCAGCTCCTTCAAAATTGACATGGTATGAACTCTCCGCAACTCCTACCGAGAAAAACAGTTTACCATTGTTACCTGGGCTGGAAGAGTCACTTCTCGCGTGGAGCCAGGCGTCAAGCAGCTGACTTAATCATATAAAAGTTCATACCACCACCCCACAAAAAAAAAGAGGGGGGGGGCGAGGAAACATTCAGGGACACTTTGTAAGTTTTAAAATGTATTCGCCAGGGCCCATTGAGACGGGGTCTTCCTGCCTTGTGATGAGTATGATCACAGAACGTGGTATTGTCGGTTATGTTACATATAACGTATTAACGCGACAGTGTTAAAAAGCTCGTTTCGTAGAAACTATGCTGTGGGCGTCGTTGGTTGGGAGCAAGAAACCATCAATTCATGCAAAGATAAATAATGAAAGGGTTCGTTTTCAGTGAGAATCGAACCTAAGCCGTCTGCGTGGCAAGCAAGTGTTCTCCCATAAAACCACGCTGCTTAAAACTGCTTAGAAAAATCTGCGTGTAAATGTCACGCAGTTTAAGGAAAGAAAATGAATGATAAAAAATATTTTGTTCGAATAAGAATTGCATCTATGCCGTGTATGTGACAAGCAGATGTCGAAGCACAGTGCGACGATATCTTTTTTTATTGCCTTGCATATCGAGACTGTTCACATACTCGACAAAACACAATTCTATAGCAGTACAACTATAAGGTGCAATGAGGAACAGTCAGCTCTGAGTTGACTATTGATCAATACTTGGGCATGCGTAACACTGGTTAGTGTCACGCAATCTACTCTGGTACATCCTCCTGGCACTTCAACGCTTCAAGAAAATGGCACACAGATTCGCAAAAATATTAGTGCACAAATCGCACTTCTACATCCACATTTTAAAAGGCCTTTCGAGTTTACCATATACTGTGTATGCCCAGGGCATTATTAGATAATGTTACGCCGGCTGCCAATTTTTAACAGAAAGTAAACGCATGCCATGTCGACTTAAGAGTAACTCTTTTTTTTTTTCAAGATTCTCTGCAATATGTCCCCCAAGAAAACACCCCGATATAGCAATCTATAAACACGCGTTTCATTGTTCCCGGTTTATTGCACCAGTAACAATTTGTGCCCTTTGATAGAGAATGTATAAGGACATGGTCAATATTTTACTGCCTGCACCATTGCATACCGGCAACTTCACTGTGCAAGCCCAGGACAGAATGTCTTCAAATGTGTTAAAATAATGCGTGTGGCACCAGGTGTGAAACCTTCTTCTTTTAAGTTACACACTGGTACTTTACCAGTTAAAACATGGTTATAACATAGGGGAGTAATGCAGCATAGCCACGATATTACTTGAAACTGCCATATATTTCGCGACAGAAGAGTAGAAATGTGCCAGGCGTCAAAAATTGTGAATTGTGCAACCAGTAGGTGTTTTACACGTCCACCTCTTACGAAGCATTCATTAATCATCATCAGCTGCAGAAGCATCAACAAAGACAGCAGAGGTGTAGGTTTGCGTGTGGCCTTACAGATGCGTAGTGGGCCTTCCGCTGATTCACAAAAGAAGTAGTTATGGTGGTGTGCACGGGTATTTAACTGTACTTGAAGTATCCAGTCTAGGATAGCATGAAAAGGTCAACGTTAAACGCACAGTCATTCGTTTGCTTACGGTACGGTTGAGGCATGCACCGAGAACCGAAGCCAGGCTATAAATTAAGAAGGTCATGCACACGCTTGATCACGCTGTCTCGTTCTGCTCTAGATCGCAAAGTTTAAGAGTCACCAAAATAAAATAAAAAACTTTTTCTTCTTGTTTTAGGCTAAGTTATAAAGCGTAACATGCGCTGCATGCAGACACTAACTGCTCTTGTTTTCTAATGCCAATAAAAAAAAGGTATTGCAGATGGTAATTTTACAATTCGTCACCATTAGATTGCAACCACCGCCACGTAAGAAGGATCGAAACCCCGTCCTCGTGTGCAGCGCCGGCACATCCACGCTAGATTCGTCGGCTAGCTTTTCACAATTTCTGAGACGTCACATGTGATGTCAGAAAAACGCCCACTTTTTTCAATGTGCTTGAAGGAAGGGCATTTAATTTGCAAGCCGCGTACCTTCAGCCCGGAAGAGTCTCCATACGCAAGGGGATTAACCACCTTTCCGTGCGCGCAGCTATCTGGGCGGATTTATTTGCTCGCTCTTCAATTAAGGCTTAGTTAGTCGGGGATTAAGGCTTAGTTAGTCGGGGATTAAGGCGTAGTTAGTCGGGGTCAAGTAGTCACGTTCACATTCATTGCAGCTGGCCGAAGCAAGTAAACACTGCGATATGTCCTCTACTCAGGAACGCCAACTTTTCAGCCATCCTCACTGGCACTCGGGGTGATTCTTTTTGACCCCCTTCCTCTTTCTCTCTCTCTCTCCTCTTCACTGGAGCACGAAGGAAGTTACTACACGAAAGCTGGCTGTTTCATCCCTGCGGCATGGAAGTTCATTAATTTGCAGGCGACTGTTCAACAAAGAGGTGCGATGCTACGCATTAATGCTTTGCAAAATAAATGCTAAAAAAATCTACCACCTGATTTGGTTTTCCTTGACACGCGAGTGGTAATTAATCTCATTTACAACCTACCAACTGCCACCGCTATCGCGACAATGCAGTTGATGGAAAAAACACTAAAATAAGAGAGACAACTTTGATATACCACCGAAAGTAAAAATTGATCATTTCATGACGCTTACAGACGCCGTTAGTGAAGCGTCTTGCGAGAACCAGCTTTTGTCTTAACTAATTGATTACTGTAGACAAACATTTGAAACAACCTTGTTTAAAATTGCACAGAACAGTGTGACGACACAGGAAAAAAGCAATTAAACAAGAGTATTGTTGTAATATATATATATATATATATATATATATATATATATATATATATATATATATATATATATATATATATAGAGAGAGAGAGAGAGAGAGAGAGAGAGAAGAATAAGGTTTACGCTTCTAAAAAATTGTTCATTTGTCGACGTTTCGATCACAGACAGATTTTGATCGATTGAAGACTGATGAAAGACTCGTCTCTCATGAGGTTCGCTCTACCATAAAAATATCGGCAAGTAAACTGTTATTGGGAAGCGTACATCTTTTTCCTAATTTTTACGGCAACCGAAGACAGTTTTCATAGTCTATGACACACACACACACCCATTGTATATATAAAGTGTCTACCTAAGGGCTCGTTCTTTCGTGTTTTACACAATATTAATGAGATCTAACAGAAAATAAAGCCATGGAAAGTGAGAGAAGAAAAGAATATTAGAAAACTAGGTCAAGTCCAGTTTGCTACCCTACACGGTGGAGTGGAGAATGAGGAAGAAAAAAGAAAGAGAGGAGGAGATACACATTGCACATAACACACACACACTGCACACACAGTTCAGGTTTTACAGGTGGTTGGACAGAATAGGGGAAGTTATTGGACCTAATTTTAACGTAGCTGTGAAAAAAAAAGAAAAGTGGGTGAAAAGACAACCAAACCTGCGACTTTCGAATAACGCAATCGATGATCTACCACTGAGCTACCACGGTGGCTATCCCGCTACCACTTTATTGGGCCCATATATGAATTGGAGTGTGAGTAAACGTCCCCAGTAGCCACGGTAGCGAGTGTGGCATATATATATATATATATATATATATATATATATATATATATATATATATATATATATATATATATATATATATATATATATATATATATATATATATAAAGTGGTTGTGTTGTGTCCCATGGCATTAGCCCTTCCTAAGTTTTATAGTGCTTTTGTGCATAGCTTTAAGGTACTGCGGCAGAAGTAGCTTTACAAAAGGTTTGGCACGTGATAGATAACGGTCAGGCCGGTTGTTGTTTCTTCATTCGGCAAACTATTGATTTGCATATTTTAGTGGCCTCGTAGGCGGGGTTTATTTGCGAGAAAAACGCAAACGTTCAGCTAGAAGCAACACACGCAGCATCTACATCCAGGCATTGAAAACAAAAAACGTTAGTATTAACGCAATTAGTGCACTTGAGCAATAAGAATTAAGCGGCTTTAAATTGCATTGACAGCACAAAGGGCCAACTAAAAGTTGAAGATTTCTCCGAATTAACCAATAATTTTGAATTGTTGAAAGTCTACTGTATCCAAATTCACTTGTCTTGGATCGGGTGAATAATAAATGTAGTAGGTCGTACAAAAAGAAAAAAAAAACAAGGAGAAACTTTATCCGACGTCTTGACCGGATAGCGATCTTTTTTCATTTTGAAGATAAGAATTGAGAGGTCCTTTCTTTCAATTTATACACGTTCACTCAGAGAGAGGGGTCCGGATAGACTTGTCTAACAATAACAAGATGATTGGTGCAGAAGCAATTTTCTCGCAACTTTAATGTAACTCTTTCCTTGAACTTTTGTTTGAGCGAACGATTATAAGTTCAATGACTGCACCTGTCAACTCCACTCTTGAAAAAAAAACCAGACTGTGGTCAAAACATTAAAAATATGTGCACGCGTTTGTGTTTGTGTTGTTGTTGTGTTTGTTGTTGTTGTTGTTGTTGTTGTTGTTGTTGTTGTTGTTGTTGTTGTTGTTGTTTAGTATTGTTTTTGAACACGCGCTTGGACTTCATAGTGCTCATTGCTCTGGCGCTATACTTCTGGCTCGGTGGCCTTAAATTGTGATAAGCACTTTACTAGTTCAGTAGTAAGCAGCCTCTCTGCACGCACGTGTGTAGGCAGGATTCTGTCTTGAAGGGTGCAAATCCGTGTTCCATCGCGGTAGGGTAGAAGGGGACCCACTGGGTGAGCTTGGGGGGGGGGGGGCGCACTTGTGTCTCCGCATGTATCACTCTTTTTTCCAGGTGAAGTTGTTTTAGTAACACTAACCCCACATTGTCACGCAGAGGTTATTGAACTCGAACAGGGGACGCAATTACGGCGACCCCCGTTAATTCGGTCGACTTTTATTGGCCCGGATCAGGGTAGAGGCTGTTGCTGGGATAAAGGTAACCGCTATGTGCGATCGTCCGGCTAAATGCGTGGCTCTATGCGCGGCCACCTATGTATTGCGAGGCGTTAGTGCATATTTGACCTAAATTAATAGTCAGTGGTCATGACCTTTTCAGTAAACTGCTGAACTTATCTACCCACAGCACTATAGCGCATATACATCGCGATTGCTGTGCGTACACCATCTGGTGTCTGCTGTTGAAGAACATTAGAAACAACTTACCACGTCTTCATAACATGTCAATATGTTCGTACAGCAAAGTCTGTGGGAAACGCCCTTTCCAAGAATTCTCGGATTAATAATAATTTTGACGTTTACGTCCCGAGAGAGTAACGAGAAAAAAGGAAGGCAGAGAGGTTAACCAGATGCTAGTATCCGGTATGCTACCCTACGCTGGGATTGGGGAATAGGGGGTTGAAAGAGAAAGAGAGAGTTAAAAATACATAAGAGAAAAACACTGACACACACGCACACACAAAATCAGTCCACTCAGAGGCGTTCCGACAGGCCAGTAATTCGCAAGAAGCCCAGTAAGCGCTTGCACGGCTTTCTTCTGTGACGATGAGTCATGACGATGGCGCAGTATACTTTCTTCTGACAGCGGCTGGTCATCTAACCTGTTTAGTTTATTAGAAAGGTGTTGTCTTTCCAGGGAAATCACGATACTGATTGAGGGATGCTGTAGTGGAGGGCTCAGGAAAGCTTGACCTCTGGTGTTCTTTAGCGTGCACAGGCATCGTACAGTGCACGGGCCTCTAGCATTCAGCCTTCATCAAAATGCGACCACCGACTCGGGGATCGAGCCCCCGACCTTCGGGTTAGCAGTCGAGAACTGTAACATTAGCCCACCATGGTGAACGGAAGATCTTGGATTCAAAGCGGAAGTATGCGTTAATGGGTCAGCCACCGACATAATCTCGGTGCGTTTATAGCAATTGTGAAAAAAAAAGAGGCGGGCAACGTGCAGATAAAATTGGAGTATATAAAACACGCAGGTTATGACACTGCACGTAGAAATAAGCGCACTTATGAAGAAAAAATCTAACTGTGATAGCGAAAGTGCAAGAGTGTGATAGTGTGATAAATCATTACATCAAGTATGCCTAGTTTTAATAGGTATGAAGGTGATAACCGTTATCACATTTACGTCCACCAGTGGGTCGAGACACTAAATTTGGCCCCGTTCGTATCGCTTTCGCATTTAGTTGAGACGCTTTGTTTCTCGGCATTCGCGTCAAGCGCAATGGAACTTACGGCCCTTTATGGCTATCCTACAATGCTTACTGCAAGTATAGCTGCGTAGCTGCTACACCACAAGTAAGTGCCAACGCCTATGCCTAATACGCCGTAATTCAACATCCCACGAAGTAGAGAAGTAGGCAGTGCGTGTCTGTAAGACATTACGCACACTTACTCAGCAGCACTCTTTGTTAGTACTTTCAATGATGATGATAAGCCTGAGCGTTTTATAAAGGATATAACGTTAAATCACCCACTGATCGTGCAATCCACGTTGTGCAACGCGGGGCGCGACTGTTAACGTGACCACCCGCGCTAAATGCCATGAAAGTAGGGTTTGTTTGCTTTTTATCTTTCTTTAACGGGGTAGGTGCAAGCACTGGCGCGACTTCATGCTGCTTGCTAAGCTCTGTTTCGACTCGGAACCATGCATGGAATGGAATGAAAAAAATTTATTTCAGTCCTGCAGGACGCGCTTAGCGCGTAGCGGGCGTCTCCCACGTAGGGACCGACAGGGAGTACCTTGTGGCCGCTTCGTGGGCCTGCTGGACGGCCCATTGCTGGTCGGCGAGAAGTGAGCTCCTGAGGGACCTCTCCCACTTGCTTGAGGTAGAGTCGGAAGGAGTTGTTCTACACTCCCAGAGCATGTGTGCGAGTGTCGCTGTGTCGCCAGGCATGTGTCGGCATGGGCATGTGTCGGCACATGGGCATGTGTCGCTAGGCATGGGCATGTGTCGCTAGGGTATGCATCGGGATAATAAACGTGAAGCGTGGCAAGGTTTGGGTACGTGTGTGTCTGTAATAGGCGTAGGGTTAATGCCTGCGGTCGGTTAAGTTTCGGATGTTGGGGTGGAAAAATGCGGCGTTCCAGGTAAAAGTGCTTTGGAATTTCATTGTACGTAATTGGTGCATCCCGATTGGGATGCATTAATTGGAACCATGCATGGTTCCAATTAATTCCATTTGTCGCAATTCTTCACTTGCGAACAGCGCTGATTTTTCACTCACAAGCATGGTTGCGGGTGAAAAATTGGCGTTGTTTGCATTCGAACGATCCCGTCTCCGACCCCAACACGAGCATTTCTGCGAAACAAGCTCCTTAGTGCTATGGCGTTAGTATTTACGTAAAACTAACTCACAGGAAACACCAACGTGAACTATATATTCTTGGCATGTGATTGGAATTCTGCTCGTGATGCTATAAAAGAAATTATGAATGAGTTCTGCGCAAGTAAACCGATGCTTGTCTCTTTAAAATAGTGGAGTTATTAACGCTATAGCGATAAGAAGCTCGTTTCACTAAAATTTTGGTGTCGGTGCCCGTGTGGTTGGCCAGGAGCGAAAAATCAGCATCTTGTCCGTGACTGAAGTATCAGAAAATTTTTAATTAAAATAAACAATAATAATTCCGGTCCGAGTGAGGCCAAGGCATTCTTCGTAGCAAGTAGGTGTTGTACCACAAAGTCATGCTATTTCTCAAAACTGATTCGGAAAACTACATTATGAATGTCATGTAGCGGAGGTAGCAACCTTAACGCACGTATATTGCGTGGCAAACGTTTAAAATCCCGCCAAGCGTCAGAACATGGGGATTGCTTATCATCTGAGTGTTTGACTCGCTTATTACAAAGCGCTCAAATATCTTTCCCCACGCTGCCTTGTGGATGGGCAGTGGGCCCTTCACTGATTCGCAAAACAAACAATTATGACGCAGCGGGCACTTGGCGATCGTTCTCATGCAGTGGACATTGTACGATAGTTTGAAGCGACTGCTGTGGCGTCCTCAGTCGTTCGTTTTTTTTGTGTGTGTGTCACAGTTAAGGCACGCACCGAGAACTGAAGCGAGGATACCATATGAGAAGGCGAAGGCGCGTGGCACGTGAATACGCTATCATGTTTTCCTTGAAGACGAAGCTAAAACATCCACCAAATTTCTCATTGTTCTGCGTGAATTATTTAACGCAGGTTTTTTTTTAAAGTAAAGCATGCGATAATAGTTTTTACTGGGTAAGCGAAAACGTCTCTAGGCATGTGTGAGAGGATTGGTTCGCACAATGAATGCTATTTGCATATTCGCACATTATACGGTATATGATTGGGGCAGGAAATACAATCAAGTGAAACAGCTCAACTCTGTCCAATAACACAGTTGTTGGTGCGTCAGTTAACAAAAGTAAAATCCTCAGAAGTCTTCGGCACTGTCTAAAAATAGAAGAAAAAAAAGAAAACTTGAGGGCACTCGAGCTTCGCTTTCGAGAGTATATACAACGCGATAGCTTCGTCGGGCCCTGTTACCGTATTCATTTATTTCGCTTGCCAGGCTCTCTTTCCTAGCCTACATTTCGAAGCGAGGAAAAGAACATCTGTGTGCGTAACATTGGCTGTTTGGAGTGCAATCGCGAATGGCCCACTACGGCATAATTCATAGAAAGGCGAATCACCGAAGTAAACACAACGTATCCGTAAGGCAATACACACAGCTTCACACTATTTTGACGCTGTTGCTGCTGCTAATGATTATGATAAGTTATGCCTGAGTACTCTGCAGTTGGTGGGCCTTTAAATCACCGCCTCGCAACGGATGACGCCTGGTGCTATTCTACGTTTTTTCCCACGCACTCTTGCACGTGTCAAGGGGACTCCTCACACTACATAATTTCTGCATTCGTTTTTTTGCTTTTTTTGAAACAGTTTCGAACGTTTCTGTGGCTCTGTGCTGTAACATCTGATTACCGCGCGGAAAGCCTGCGTTCGAGTCCACTCGAACCTAAAATGATTTTTGTTTACTCTTTACATTTATGTAAAATTTTCACTCATTTTCGCTCGCCTATTTTTTGTTCACAACCATTGGACACCAACACCGGAATTCCTGCAAAACAAGCTCTTGAATGCTATCGCGTTAAAACTACGACCTTCTCGGGACGAGAGCAATCTTTTAGCGTAAGATGTGTTTGGAACATGACGACGTTTTCTCGCTGTCACGAGCTCCTTAACTGAAGTGTGCACTTGGCTACATCTGCAGCAGCAGTTTACATCAATTCCGTCTCCTTCTTCATATTGCTAATTGTCTCTCCGTGAAACGTATGTACGTGCTTGAGAACGTAGTTAAAGACACGCGAGTCGAACTCTATAATCCTCTCTCTAAACCAGCCGGAGATATAGTTGCAGCCACGTGAGTGCTTGTGTAGCGTATAGCTACACGAACTTCGCTTCATTCGTCGGGTATGCATATATTGTGCACGACTAGCTCCACAGTTCTCCAGGACGTTGTTGTCTCCACAAGGTGTCGGTGCTGCGTGTTTATTAATTTGCTAGCACCCTTCGCGCTCTCACTGCGCTTCGAAAGGCTCCAGCGTGCTCCGCATACGGACTGCCGCGCCCCTCTGGTCGTAATTAGGAACTTTGCTGTGACGCATATTGGCTCGGCCGCTTCCTGACTTAACTCCTGGCGCGCGAAGTGCTTGCAGTGAAGCGAGTGCATTAGCTGAGTCGGCAGTTGTCTTCCGGCGCGACACTCTTCCGCAGACTAATGCATGGCGTGTGGAGCATAATTCCGCGTGCCACCGCCGTGGCCAGAGTAGGCACGTGAGATCTCGAATGGGTGATGGCAGCCGGGATTCCGAGCGTACTTTCAAGTCCAAACCAAGTTGACTTCAGCTGTCGTCGATTTCTTGAAGGTCGTCGTGTATTATGCGAAGGAAGTTGTAAAGATAAGTGTATAACGTGACGACAACTGCGGCTCAAGGAGTGTTCGTAGACGAATTTAGCTGATAGCGATGATGACGACGACGTGGACAACAACCAAAACACAACGACGACAATGACGACAACGACGACAACGACCACAACAAAGGACTGTATAGCCTTGGAGTCTAAAGGTCAGATATTTGTGTGTATCTTGTGGCCCGCGTTCGTAAAAACATCTAACGCTTGAAAATGCTCTCAACCACTCTTTTGAGTAACCATGTAATTAATTCACTGGAAAAGCGTATTGCCTCGCAAATTGAACGCCGCAAGAAATTCAAGAATCCGTCTAGTACGAGTGGAGTTACAAAGATTTGTCACTCGCTGCAATCGCATTCTCTTTTCTCTCGTCCCCACGAAAGCGCTGGAAGCTAAGCAGGGAGGGATGGGAGGGGCAAACAAAAAACGTCACTCGCGCTACGTGACCTTGAGTACTTTTTTTTTCTTCGAATACGCGGCTTTCTTAGTGCGATCTCGTGCGCACGCGTAGACAAGTGACGGCCTCTCGCGGCGACTTCTGTAACAACCGAGCGCGCCATGTTCAAATCAGTCAATGGCTGATAGATGGACTTAATACGAGTGGTTTTTGGGCTTATGCCGTGATTTGTTGGGAGAAGAGAAAGGTATTTTTAGGTGACTTTGATAATTTATTGTGAATTCCAGGCCGCGAGCTGCGCTATTATATTTAGCTCGCGTGTTGTCGGGAGCCTCTGCTACCGATCGGCAGTGTTTTCTGACCATGCTGAAAAAAAAAAAAGGCAGCATACTCTGTCCTGCAAGAGCTTGCTCTTAAGCGTTAGATGCAGCTTGTGCATTGTAATATTGTACAGCAGTTAACGCATTGTAATATCGTATTGCTATAGCACAGCTTGGCTTGAGCATGAGGAAAATAAGCAACAGTGAAGAAAGGAAACACATGCAGACACCAAGATGAGCGCTCATCCTGTTGCCTGATTTTTTTTTTCATGCTTTGTTATTGCCTGTTTCCTCATGCCCAAACTTAGCTGCGCTATAGCAATGGGATATGATAGTACGTTGTGTCAGGTTGCAGAATGCCAGATTCCCAGTGACGGCGGCATGCATTTCAATAGTGGGAAAATAAATGTAAGAACTCTTTTCTACTTACGGTAGGGTGCACGTTAAATAACACCAAATTGTTGAAATTATTATAGGAACCCATTATTATAGGCAATGAGGCACCCATTCTGCGTGTCTCATTGCCATCTTCCGGTTCTAGCTCATGAAATTCCATATTTTTAAAGAGAACAGCTACCATCTAATCAAGGTGGTGACTGTGTTTAGTCAATAGCAAGCTATACAACGTGTAACCACACTAAAAAAGAAAAGCGAGGTAGATATATAGTATTAGCTCATCTATGTAAATCTAATTACGCCTGGCCCATAGAGACAGTGAAAGTGGCAGCGCGTGAGCTCAAAGGCTTTGCGAACTCATTAGATGACGCAGTCATATTATGTCACAAAAGAGCAAGGTGGTTGATCTGCCTAAGAAGCTTACGAGATTAGCGAGGAAGCGTAAGCCACACAACGTAGTGAAAGCAGGAACTTTTATTTATGTTATTTTTTTAAGCGACAGATGCTCTCACATGCTCTAGCAGCTGCTACTTAATTGAACCTTTTATCCGGATCGCATATTCGTTTCCATCCGAACTTCACGTGCATTTTAGAGAGGCTTACGCGCTGTTTCTCAGGACGCTATTTGCGACGAGCAGAGAAATGCCGTGCAGAACACTGTTTGTATACCCACACTAATACTAGTCTTCCTGTGCTTTGTGTTTCGCGCTGCCTGTGATGAGCACAAAATGAAATTGATTTTTTTACCAATAATATTGTTACAAAAGTACAGCTCAGCAAATACTGTCATGAGGCTAGTTATTGCATCATATTTTAGACAAAGACTTGCCTAATGAATGACTGCTGACTTATATATATATGAAAAAAAAGTATGGAAAGATAGACTGCTTTAGAGCTAGCCATCCCAGCATCGTGGTAATAATATTCAAGACAAATACAAAAATAAATAAATCACAGCATGTCTACGGGGTGAATGATGATGAGTGGGGTGAAGCGTCAGTCTATCCATCCTTCGGTCTACCCGCGCACGCGTCCATGCATCCTATCGCGTTCGAGAACGCAGACGGCGCGTGGGTAACACCGACGAGACGCGAGCCACGAAAGCCAAGCGCAAGCGTCTTCAACGCGCCAGCCGCTCTGCTTCGTCCATGCCCCACCAACGATCCGCCATGTACGATCCGCCATACTGAGATAGGCGCCCGTTCCCCGTGCACTCAGGTTAAGCGCGCGCAGTAGCCAATCGCAGAGTAGCGGTACAGCGCCATCTAGAGTATCCTCACTTAGCTGTAGTTTGTATGTACTTTTGCAGTTTGTATGCAAATTGTAAGAGAGTTCCGCCTACGGGAGATACTACCTTTTTTTCTCGTCTCTTCTTCTCTCGATTAAGCGTGATACGTGACAAGGTTAGACTAAGAAGAGGTTCGCCCCTAAAAATAAATTAACGATGACGTCTGGTAAATTTACATAGCTGAAGCGGCGTTCGTACGCGCAGCATTCAATATGTGACCACCACGATAGAAAGAGCAACAAAGAAAAGCGAAGACAAGAACATAAGCAACAACGGCGACAAAAAAGCTGTATATCTTGAGGTGACAGGTCGGATTTTTGTTTATATTTTAAGACCCGTATTGGTAGAAACTTCTTACACTAGAATTTTTCGTAAGAGCGGACTTCGCTTTATGCTGATGCTATGTATATTGATAACAACCGGTATACATAGAGGCTATCCAAGTCATCATAATAATACTAACAATAATCATCATCAACACAAGCGCTTAGAATGAGATGCATTGCGAATTGAGCCATTGATCTCCTCTGACAACGGAATATTTTCGAGAATATTTACAATATCGAGGGTTTTACGTCCCAACACCAGAATATGATTACGAGAGACGCCCTAGTGGAGGTCTCCGAAAATTTTGGCCATCTGGTATTTTTTTTTAAGTGCACTGCCATGGCACAGTAGTCGGGCCGTTTCGCTTCCATCGAAATGCCACGACGGGGATCGAACCCGCCACCTTCAGGTCAGCAGATGAGCACCGTAGAGGTGGATTGCATTATCTTCAAAATGACAAGCACAGGCGGCCGCATGTCTTTGTGGGCAAAGGCACTGAGCCCACCAACGACCGAAAGTAGTGCTGGTGATGACGATGATGGCGATGACTTCGTTATCATTGTCATTACATCATGTAGGGTGGGAAATTTTTTTGCCCGTGTATACAGTTAGACCTATGTTCCACCAAATAGATTCCACGCTCTAACGCACATTTCTTCAATATTCCGCATGTACAAAATTATTGAAACAATAAAAAACTAAGGCACTTGATCGAAAAGGTTTTGAGGTTATCAATAAAGAGGGGTGTTCATTCAAACGATCAAACTTTGGTATCTACGTGCTTATATCAATGTTCTAGTGTGCTGTGTGCACAATTTATGAAAACGATGTACGACGAACACTGGAAAAAGTCGACGACTCGTAGCTCTCATAACAAACGAAAACTGAAAGCACATGAGTTTAGTGGTCCACTGGAGGCAAGGAATACACAATGTAGCATCGTGGGGCGGCGCAAAGCAGTCTTAACATTGCATATTTAAAATACAATTTCGGTACTGATTGAATGTTCGATCAATTATGCATCTATTGTCGCTAGTCTCGAACAAAAATCGTAGTCACTCAGAGCTATAGACTACTCAAAGAAGAAAGCGCGAGCCAAAAGCGAGACCCGAAAGCAGGATCCACAAAAGTCCAAGAACTTCCAAAAAAGATCCAAATATTCTAAAATGAGTACGAAAGGATCCGGCTTGTAGGTTACTTGTACATTGATTGAAATAGACTCAGGCAAAACGAACCATGTGAAAGTTGCGCTAACATTATCTGTACTATCAATTTATTTTGCTTAAAGTAAAGATGTCTGAATGTGGGCTGAGATTCACCGAAAATTGATCTACTATGCGGAAGTTGTAGGGAATGTAATGGCTCTGTACCTAAATATATATCGGTTAAAGTTGTATGTTAATATACATTCAGTACTGACAATCATAATTCGGAGCACAAAAAATTGACAGTGAAACGGTTTCTGCAAGGACGACTGTGAAAACTATGACTAACTCTCTTTTTTTTTTGCCATTGGCAATTTTCTTAATCAGTCCCGGCATCTGTGTTCGCTTGTGACGAAAAAACTCAAAACGATAAAGAGAATCCCAGTACACAGCGCGCGACTCAATATCGAAAGTGCCTCTGATTCGAAAGACTTGGTCAATTCTTTAAGTCGAGCTGCTGCATTTCCAGCCTTGCAACCTCATGCGTTCATCTGTGAGTGAATGTTTCATAACCAGTGACCATGCATGCATGCGTGTGCTTTTATCCATTTCTCAACAGCACACTCATTCAAACTTGGAGAAATGTATGTGTTCAGGCCTCTCTATTTTCCAACGTCAAAACCAGGAACCTTTTTTTTTTTGAGAAAGAGGAAGAAAGTGAGTGCGCAATCTTGAGAGCTGCGCATGCGCCTTAAGTTAAGGGTGCATTCGTTCGTCTGCGTGCGTGCGTGCGTGCGTACGGGTGTGTGTGTGTGTGTGTGTGTGTGTATGTGCGTGCAATGCCGCGTAATCAAATCCCTGGTTCGTTCCCAGGTTCCGGCACAAGAAATAATGTCGCGCAATCAAAACCCGAGCCCTTGACCAAGAACATTTGTGTTTATTCCACTGCTCGAGCCGAACTTCCCCTTCCTTCTCATCCAGGTCTCCTTCGTGCTGCCACCCGTCCGAAATCATCGGCAACATGTGCGTTGTGTATTCGAGTCTCCACAAATGCTGTTCCATCTTTCCCTAAACACGTAAAGGAAGAGAGGAAAACTAGAGAGAGGAAAGAGAAGGACGTTAACCAGTTAGGCATAACCGGTATGATACCATGCACAGAGGGAAGGCGCGAGAACATTGAAGGAAGAGTAAAGAAAATGGGACGGATTTCACGTATACCTGCGAATCAACGTTGTGCGAAGCATGCGGAGGCAAGGTGACCGTGTCGCAATTTTTTTTTATTGAGCGACACGTCATAAAATGAAACTAAATATATGTATTAATGTTGCACGCACAGACATAAGTTGAAGAGTTGCAAATGATTATATAACCGGTTGTTCGCAATTGCGCAACGTTGCTAACTGGAACATGGGTATTAGCAACACCAGAGGCTGATATGAAGCACTGAAGCTCGCGAAGATGCTGGCCCTCGACACTGCTACATAAATCAACTTCAGCGCATGGCAACTAACCACAATTAACGTTAATCTGACCTGACGGCTGTATCAAAGGAGTACGCATGTAATGTTCACAAAATTGGGTAGGCAGCACTGCAACCACTATTGACGTTTCACGAAGATTAGCGTTTATTTGAGAAGTAGTTCCGAGACCTGGCGTAGATCTGTGGTAAAAATGCTTCATTGCCATGCAGGTTGCTTGAGTTCGATTCCAGCTGCAACCCTGAAATTTATTCTTGGCATTCGTTGGCTTGACGCTACCAATGTCGGGTATTTCTTGACGCTCGTGCGTTAAAATTTCCCATGTGTGTTCTCGTCATTCCTGGGTAAATACTAAGTGTCTATCACCTGTGGCACATACCCGCATATCAGCGGCACATACCCACCCGTGAGTATGTGCCACTGTCTGGCGTGAAGTGTTTGACGACGTGCGGGACGGGATTGTGACATTATTCATGTCATGACCAACGCGTTACATTCGTCAAACCATCTTACCTTCCCATGCTAATTTTGGTTCAAGTCACGTTAAGGGGGTGACCACAAGAGCACATAAACGTAAGCAGCTAGATAGGTAGATACGCTCAAAGTCGCCGAAGTTCGCTAACAAATGCTTCGCATTTAAAAAGAGAAAGCGAGAGGAAGCTCACACACAACGCCACAGCGCAGAGCCACAGTCTTGTGCGTCGTACGGCATCATCAAGAGTCTACAGCCACTCGTGCGAGTCTGTTCTTTTTAGAAATTTCGGCAGCGCTTTGGTCGATTTAACTCTCGATGGCATTTCAGAATCACATTGCAGATTATTCACATCAATGACACTGCAGAGCGCTTGGGAAATATCGTCTCTGTACAGCGTAGCGAGGACAGTCGCAGAAGATAATATGCAAAGGTCTCCCCGGTACCGCAGGCGTCGCAAAGATCGTTGTCGGACATCCCTGTCCGAAACAAATATGAGTTTGTGAAAGCGATAATTACGTAGTTTACTTACCATACATAGCCTCAGTTGTGAGCGTTCTACCACTTTTGTCGTATTCGTGTTCTCTTTCGCTCCGTCCATCGTGCAATCCATCTCTGTTTTCCCGTAGACATCAATGCAGGACATCCAACCGCACCCTTAAATTCGATGCCCCATTCTGGAAGTGGAGACACTTCATCGATTGCAATCGACGCGCCGGTGGTTATTAGCGACTCTGCACATAATGGTCAGTGGGATGGCTTGTTAAAATCGATCGCCTATATAGAGCCATAGCGCTGTTACGCCGCCACAGCGAGCTTTATTTCACTTTCAGTGCTCAGCAAGAAACGGGAGACACTTGTGGCGATGATTGGCGATGGGAGTCAAAGTAGAAGAGAAACAGGAAGGCGAGAACGTTGCCTTCGCACATGCAGAAACCTTACAAAAGAAAGAAAAACTGTTATATTTGGAAGGAGGCCGTGTTAAGGGGACCTTAGGCTGTATACACCGGGATTGCTTGCTGGGGAGAGCAAGAGGAAACACATTTACGACGCCATGTTTAATTTGCGCAAGAGAACATCTTGCTCTGGATGACAGTGTGGCGTGTGTGTGTGTGTGTGTGTGTGTCACATACACACGCATGCACGCACGTGCGCAATCACACATAAACACAACACACGCGCACACATAAACGCGCATGCGCGCATTGGATAGACATAAATGGTTTACATGCGCAAGAAGAATCAATAATATTGACGGGAGGACGACCATGACCATAAATTAATCGGCAGAGTACCGTATACGCATTATACGAAGGTTGTATAGGTTCGCTCCGTATACCGACGGCAATTCTCTATCCGTCCACTTTGGCTTCTTTGCACTTATATCATAAGTATTACAGTAACTATTACAAAAATGGCTTCAGTACCTTCATTGGCTTCTTTTTCTGTTGGTTTCATTAGTATGAGTCGAAGGGTTGGTTCCACTAAGTTGGTTGAGTCATCGGACAGCCACAAGTGCGACCCATATGCCTGTGAGGAGGCTTTCGCCCACTTCTCTGTCCCTGATCACCGAATCTGACGGCCTGGACAAAATTCCACTATTAAAACAAAAAAATCTTTGGCAGTCCACACAAAGGCTTTGTGGCGCAGAAATCTGAATTAACTTTTTTGGCTTCAACTTATATGCTATATAGCACTGCTTCACCTAGCTTTCCAGAAAGCATTTGTCGTGCTGTTCGTCAAGTGAGTGGAATAAATTTCCGGTTGGATTTCTGGGGCGTACGTATCGAAACTTGTATCAACCGGGCAATTACTTTCGAACTGAGGATTCTTTTGAACAAAGTGCTCCTCGTCCTTTTTTTTTACACGTTTTGCAATGCTGTAGCAACAACCCCCACCCCTGTCAACTTTTCGGTTTTTACTGGAGTCGATATGCAACCTTAATTTAAACAAGTCACGACAGCCATTTTCGGTCATAAGCTGCGTCATGAGGGTTATTGCTTGTTGGCTTGCAAACATACTGGAGAAATTTTGGCTCATTTGGTCTCAATTAGCTTAATTCATAAGCCAATATTTTGTGAACATGGGAGTAGCCTAAGAATCAGGCAACACTAGTTCACTCGCGAGTCATACGTGACACAACTCGCTGCTTGCTGTGCGGGTGTCTGCATCCCGTTTAACAATTCAGTTTCGCGGTTACCTGCACGTGCAATCTGACTATCGATGCTTTTTTCAGCTTGGCATTTAAATTGAACGATTCGCAGTAGCTGAAACTTTGGTAGAAGAAAGCTTCTCCTCTCCACACAGTACATGACCTCACACACGACGTAGTAATATGGCCGTCGCCAGCTGAGGATGAGTTCTGTAGCCGTTGCCTTCTCCGGCTCATTTTGCACTAAAATATTTGTTCAAAGTCCGTTTTTCACACATGTACAGGTGTAATAGACCGCATACTTATATTTTCAGCTGAAAACCGCAAGTTGTTGAGTGGCCGTGTCGTGGCCCTTTCAACGCATTGTCAAAATTAATTTCTCGCAGATGTTATTTTTTTTGCATATGTAAGAATCGCATTACCTGCTACAGACGACGTTTGTGATATCAAACGCGGAACTACTACGCCGGCTGAAACCTTTCTCCCCTCCTCTCTGACTTTTCTTGTCCCTTCCCTTTTCTCCTGTGCAGGGTAATCTACCAGGTGGGCACGTCCCTGATTTTGTTACATATTTATTCTTACTCTGTTTCCGTCTAGAAGCACACTCAAAGGCAAATTTATTCATTTATTTATTTATTTTATAATGAGGCGTTTTAGAGTGGCACTCTTTCATAAAACAGGAGAGCGGTCACGACACGTCAAGTGGTAATGGCGGAACCAGTCTGAGTACCCAGCCAACCAAACGTCGTCTTCTTCACCGACTGAGTCATACCCCCTGCCTTTCTGAGTAGCACTCATCTTCTTCACTACATTTTCCTCCCTTGCGGAAAAGAGCCATCCTGGCGACTCATGGGCAGGAGACAATAGAGGGATCATAATACAGTTTTAGGCGGTCTATATGGATGGTCTCACGTCCACGGCGTCGTTGATCATGGGGCTGCTCTAGCGGCTCGACGATGTAATTGATGGGTGAAGTTTGCTTAACCACACGGCAAGGGCCGTCATACTTGTACGTCAGTTTCGTTGAGAGACCAGGGCTGGTTAAAGGGATGCGAAGCCAGACAAGGTCATCTGATGCATAAGAAGCTGGAGGCGTCGGTTTATCGCGGTGGTGTTTCTGTCGTTGCTGTTCAACACTTGTGAGGGAGCGGGCAAGCTGACGACACTCTTCCGCGTATTTAGCAGCTTGTGACATCGTCGTCGACTCAGCAACATCCGGGTGGTAAGGAAGGATGGTGTCTAGCGTGCAAGAGGGCTCGCGACCATAAAGGAGGAAGTATGGAGAGAAACTAGTGGTTGTCTGGACAGCAGTATTATGCGCGTATGTTACAAAAGGGAGAATACTGTCCCAGTTGGTGTGATCGGTTGTGACGTACATTGACAGCTAATCTCCTAATGTACGGTTGAATCGTTCTGTAATGCCATTAGTTTGAGGATGATACGCGGTGGTGGTACGTTGAATGACTTGGCATTCCTTGAGAAGCGATTCGACGGCGTCCGACAAAAACACACGCCCTCGGTCACTCAGGAGTTCACGTGGTGCACCGTGACGTAAAATGATCTGATGCAGTATGAAACGACCGACGTCACTGGCTCATGCAGAAGAGAGTGGTGAAGTTTCTGCATTGCGCGTAAGGTGATCGATAGCGGCGATTACCCAGCGATTTCCAGCCGGTGTAATCGGAAGAGGTCCATACAGGTCGATACCAACACGGTCAAATGGTCGGGCAGGACAAGGTAAGGGTTGTAGTGGAGCTGGAGAACTTGGAGTAGGATTCTTCCGGCGTTGGCAAGCGAGACAGGTACGTACGTAGCGACGAACGAAGCGATACATTCCACGCCAGTAGCAGCGGTGGGACAGGCGGGTGTAGGTTGTTAACACTCCAGCATGGGCGCATTGTGGGTCGGCGTGAAAGGAGGCGCATATGTCTGAGCGGAGACGACTGGGAATGGCTAGGAGCCATTGGCGTCCTTCGGAGAGGTAATTCCGTCTGTATAACAAACCATCTTTGATAACGAAGTGCTGTATTTGACGGCGCATACCTCTAGGGATATTTTGCGAGGGAGCTCGACTCAACAAGTTGACAAGTGAAGCGATACAAGGATCTTTTCGTTGCTCCTGTAGCATGTCGCTGACACTAAGTGCAGATACGTCGGGGGCTGGCGAAGACAGCGACTTGTCACTACATCGTAGAGGTGATCGGGACAAAGCGTCTGCGTCGGAATGTTTTCGGCCAGATCGGTAAATGACGTGAATGTCGTACTCTTGTAGCCGAAGCGCCCAACGGGCGAGCCGGCTGGTGGGATCTTTTAACGAGGAGAGCCAACATAATGCGTGATGATCTGTAACCACGCTGAATGGGCGCCCGTAAAGATAGGGTCGAAACTTGCCTATGGCCCATATGATGGCTAGACACTCTTTTTCGGTGACTGAATAGTTGGCTTCTGCTTTTGTGAGTGCACGGCTGGCGTAAGAGACGACGTACTCATCAAATCCAGGTTTACGCTGGGCGAGCACAGCACCGAGGCCAACTCCGCTAGCATCCGTGTGTATTTCCGTCGGGGCAAGAGGATCAAAATGTCGCAGTATAGGAGGTGACGTAAGAAGGTGGCGGAGTGTGGCAAATGCATCATCGCAAGCAGACGACTAACTAGAAAGGTCGTTGTTGCCGCCAAGAAGGTCAGTCAAGGGCGATATGATGGAGGTGAAGTTGCGAATAAAACGACGAAAATATGAACATAAACCGAGGAAGCTGCGAAGTTCTTTTAAGGTCTTCGGTTTAGGAAATTCGACAACGGCACGGAGTTTCGTCGGATCCGGAAGAATGCCATCTCTAGATACAACATGGCCCAAAATTAGGAGTTTTCGAGCGCCGAAGCAGCACTTCAAGTTGAGCTGTAGACCGGCGGAGGTGAGGCAAGTAAGCACTGTCTCGAGCCGCTGAAGATGCGTTGAAAAGTCACTTGAAAATATCACGACATCGTCTAAATAACACAGACATGTCTGCCATTTCACGCCACGGAGGATGTTGTCGATCATGCGCTCGAAAGTGGCAGGCGCATTGCAGAGCCCGAATGGCATGACGTTAAATTCGTATAAGCCATCAGGGGTAACAAAAGCCGTCTTGGGGCTATCAGCCTCAGCCATGGGAACCTGCCAATAACCTGAACGCAGATCTAGTGACGAGAAGAACTCCGCGCCTTGTAAGCAGTCAAGGGCATCGTCTATGCGGGGTAGCGGGTGAACATCTTTGCGTGTGATCTTATTCAACCGGCGGTAGTCGACGCAGAATCTTATTGAGCCATCATTTTTCTTGACTAGAACAACTGGGGATGCCCACGGGCTGTTAGAGGGCTCAATAACACTTCGCTTCAACATGTCGTCCACTTGTTCCGCGACTATGCGACGCTCAGATGCCGATACCCGATACGGACGCTGACGTAAAGGAGCGTGAAGGCCAGTGTCGATTTCGTGAGATACTGTGGAAGCACGGCCCAAAGTCAGTTGCTGGTGGTCGAAGCTGGCATGGAAGCGCTCGAGGAGGGCGATGATGTCGGTGCGCTGCTGGGCCGTAAGGTTGGTGTCGATGCAGCGCGAAATTGCGTCGGTGAATGATGGGGAAGAGGATGACGCGCAGCAATCAACAGCGTCAATAGGTAGCGTAGTCGAGTGGTCAGGAACTACACGTGCACTCGTGGGATCAATGTCATCGGCAAAGCCCAAGCACTCTCCGTACAGTAACTTGGAAGGCGAGGGAAACGGATTTGAAACATAAATTGCACTTGATGCCTCGTGAACATTCACAATGGCGAAAGGAATCAGGAAGCACTTGCGGCGAACAGTGGTTTTAGAAGGCGTAAAAAGAACAGTTGAGCCACTAGAGACGTCACAGGAAAGCGGAACTAGGGCGGATGAGAACGGGGGTATCGAAGTGTCAGCGGCAACGAAAACTTTTGCAGGTGGAAGGGACGAGTCGAGTGAAGCAGCGTCGCATCACGGCGCGAATTCCACTTCGGTGCGAGCACAGTCTATGACGGCATGATGAGTGCAGAGAAAGTCCCAGCCTAATATAATGTCATGGGAACACTGTGGGAGCACTACCAACTCGACGACATAAATATCGTCAGCAATGGCGACACGTGCTGTGCATGCAGCAAAAGGGCGAATTCGTTGCTCGCTCGCAGTGCTCAAAACGAAGTTGTGAAGAGGCATTGTGACTTTTTTTAGTCGACGGCAAAGTTTTTCAGTCATTACAGACACTGCGGTGCCAGTATCGACCAATGCAAAAACAGGTATACCTTCAACGGAGACAGCAACGACGTTGGACGGCGAAAAACAAGGTCTTGTGGAGTTCGAAAGATCCGCAGTTCTTGCCTCGGAACTGCGGCTCCTAGTTTTTCTCAGGGACAGGGCGAGGTCGACGTAGCATAGGGGAAAGAGAACGGCGTTGAGGTGAAGGCGACCGGTGTCTGTTGAAGTTCCGGCGAGGTGAAAATGTGTCCATGGTCGCAGTCTCGCCAAATACAGCAGGCTCTGGTCGTTGTGGGAAAGGCTAATTGTTGGGCCTGACGTCGTCACGCAGGAAAAACTCACGCCGTCGACAAAATCGTGCCACGTGCCCCGCAATTCCACAGGCGAAGCATATGGGGCGGTTGTCTTGAGTGCGCCAAGGGTTCTGAAAGCGCGGAGGTGGTGGTCGGGAGAAAGGACGGGCAGCCTGGTACATAGGCTCAGTCGGTACGACAAAGGGGCGCGTGGACGTAGGCGTTCGTGACAAATAAGCGTGGCCGTTCGCGACAAGTGGACGTCGGGTTCCGTTCAGTGCTTCGGCATAGGTCAATGGAGCAGCCACAGGTGGTGCGTGAGCTGCTGGTAGCGCCTCGGACACTTGCTCCTGGACTACTCGCTGTATTGATGGCGCTAAAGTAGATGGGGCACCTTTGGAGGTATAAGGCACGAGGGACAACTGGCGTGCGACCTCCTCTCGTACAAATTGCTTGATCTCGAGAAGCAAATTGGTGTGGTCTATAGCAGTGCCAGGCGACGTTAAAGCGGAGATTGTTGCACATGTCGCGTTGGCACGACGAGTGGTGTCACGCTGTTTCCAGAGCTCATCATATCTCTGACAAATTTGGATCACTTCCGCTACCGTTCGCGGACTTTTGGCGACAAGCATCTGAAATGCGTCGTCAGTCACGCCTTTCAAGATGTGTTTGATCTGCTCGGCTTCTGTCATGGCCGAGTTGACACGCCGCCAAAGGTCGACCACATCTTCGATATAACTGGTGTAATTCTCACCATTCTGCTGAGCCGTAGTACGCAAGCGCTGTTCCGCCAGTAGTTTGCGAAGCGCTGGACGGCCAAACAAGTCCGCGAACGCCGTTCGGAAGGCCGACCAGATGGGGAGGTCTCTCTCGTGATTGCGGTACCACAGACTGGCTACGTCAGTCAAATAAAATTGGACGACAGTAAGCTTGTGCGCATCGTCCCACTTGTTGTGCTTGCTCACCCGGTCGTATTCGTCAAGCCAGTCTTCTACGTCTTTGTCATCGGTTCCACTGAAGGTAGGCGGACCGCGTTGCCGAAAGGAGCCGAGACAGACAGGAGCTGCAGTAGTTGGAGCCGAGGCGGCCGCCTGCTGATCGTCGTTCGTGGACATCGTAGCAACTGGAGGCCACGTACGGTTTCGCAATTCCAGGATTAGGCGTTACCCAGCACCTCCACCAATTATAATGAGGCGTTTTAGAGTGGCACTCTTTTATAAAACAGGAGAGCGGTCACGACACTTCAAGTGGTAATGGCGGAACCAGTCTGAGTACCCAGCCAACCAAACGTCGTCTTCTTCACCGACTGAGTCATACCCCCTGCCTTTCTGGGTAGCACTCATCTTCTTCAGTACAATTTATTTATTTATTTATTTGTAAAAAGAAGGAAGGTTTTGAAAAACGCGTTTCTGGCTTGCGTATCTAGAGCTGTAAATTAGGGATATAAAAGGGAAAAATAGGGAGATACAGAGACGGAGCAGTAAGCACGCGTCATCATCCATTCGTTGTCATTCGTGAAATGTACAAAATTGAGCGGCCCAGTTCACGTTGAACGACACGTTGTTTCGCGGACTGAACATACATCCAGCTCATTTGGTCGTACGCTCCATACTAGCAAGTGTCCACTCAGAGAGAAGAGTGTTTCGGGAAAAAAAAAACCAACAATTACATAGCGCGGTTGATTGTAAAACATCTGTTTGAAATTATGGTAATACCGGTGTCACACGGTACACTTTTGATCACCAGCGAGTTCGATCTGGATTGAATTTCTGAACAGTGATTGGCTTACATCTGCAGCTTGCCTAAAAGAGCCAATCGTGATTGTGAAATTCAATCGGGATCAGGCACGATCATCACGAAAAGTGGCCGTGTGACACCGGCATAAGTAACGACGTTGTTCGATTGAAGAACTCCTGAATTAAGATAATTATTGATAGCTAAAGCAAACGCAAGTTATCTCTGTTATTCGGTACAGGGTATGGCTAAAAAGTGTTAACTGCAAAAATTAGAACACACCCTAAAGTTTCGCCTTTAGGAGTTGAACGCGATAGCCAGATCCCGTTCTTAGCACGTACTTCAAACACTTAGTGCATAAAACATTTTCGAATTTGCTCTGCACCCACTACGTGGCCTTAAGAGAATAGGCGCAGTTGCGTGTGTGCCTTTTGTAGTGGGGTACCGGCTTTCAACCACGAAGCCATTGTGATAATCGCATACTCTGACGCCAGTTAGCAATCAACGCTTGCACCACGCATTATTACAGCAATGCTTCATGTTGCATTGTGAAGCATGTGTACAGGACGCGTGTGTTTGTGAAGCATGAAGGCTACTTTCACTGCATTTTCAAACAGATTAAGTTATTTTCATTGTTTTCAAAAGAAGAGGTGTGGTCGTGTGGTAGAACACTCGATTGCTACACTCTCAGTCAGGTGCCGCATAAGGAACGGCACATAGGCGGCGCGCTCCTGCGTACTGACTGAAATCCTGTCTATACGGAGCCCAGCAATAAAAGATATCCGTGACATCCGCGTGACATGGAAGTCACGCATACAGCCGGTCAGCGCAGGCGCAAGAAGAAAAAAAAGAAAAAAGGGAGAGCCGCCCTCTCCGTCACGCCAGCCTGTCGCCAGGAGCCGGCATCAACATACGCAGAACCGTTCAGCCACATGTGCGAGCGCGGAAAAAAAAGGGAAAAAGAACGCCCCCCCCCCCCTGCCGTTGCCACGCCAGCTGGGCGCCCGGCGCCGGCGTCACGTTCACCGTCGCCTGCATGCCATGGCATTTGTGCGTCATTGTTTGGTCACGCTGTCTTGTGATGGTCGTTTTTCTACAAGAGGGTCTGGGACGGAAACATTTTCCAGTGCTATGTGGCACGTTTTATTCAAAATATCATACATCTCTCTGCATGTAAATGTTTTGTTTTTGGTGAAAATAAAGTTCTTTGATTGATTGATTGATTGATTTTGGCATACGCTAAGATGTACAATCCCATTGTTACTCTTTTGACTTCAATAAAATAGTACAAACAACTTTCCGTTCATCTGTTGTCGAGGTATGACACTGTGTCATTCACTAAACAAAAGAGTACTAGTGCACGTGCGACAGCTCACTGAAACACTGGCCTATGTATGTTGATGCTCATGTTCTACGAAACAAGTTGAACTGATGATTTTGGGAAAGCATGGCAAAAAAGAAACAAACCGAAGGCCGCGAGACAGAAAAAGATCAAAACTGAAAATCGATTGGTCAATGTTTGATTAGTGGTTGCGTAATTTTATGATGAGCATCAACAGAAGTCAGAAGTAAGTCAGGTGCAGAAGTCAGCAGGAGAGCCCCGCCACGGCGGTCTAGTGGCTAAGGTACTCGGCTGCTGACTCGCAGGTTGCGGGTTCGAATCCCGGCTGGGCTGCGGCTGCTGCATTTTCGATGGAGGCAGAAGCGTTGTAGGCCCGTGTGCTCAGATTGGGTGCACGGTAAAGAACCCCGTGTGGTCGAAATTTCCGGAGCCCTCCACTACGGTGTCTCTCATAATCATATGGTGGTTTCGAGACGTTAAACCCCACATATTAATCAATCTATCGAAGTCAGCAGGAGAGCGTGTGTCACCGACGTTTGCTCACTCTTTTAAATATTAAGTACAGTTCTCATATTTCAGCATGAATTTGTAACAGTGAACCACGACCAAGACAACCAGTGTACTGCTGTGGAGATAATGTACCAGCTATAAAAATCCCCATTTTCTAAAGAGAAACTGCTAGCGCAGTAACAATTATTGTTTTGAGGTTCGTTTTGCACTATTTCTTGACCCCAACTGCACGCCGACGTTCGCAAAAGAGATGTGCAGAGACATTATTTATTTGGAGGGAGACCGACCTGTCCGTCGCTAATTTGTGCACGTCATACTTGACCTTGGCGCGCGTTTCGGCATTCACGTGAACAGTGGTGTGATGCTGAATGAAGGTAAGAGAAGCCACTCCCCAAAAATAAGATCAGTTAAGGACTTAAATTGAGTAAAAACCACTCAATATAGCGAAATAATGCGCATAAATTGTAATCGCAGAAATAAGGAATCGTTAAAATGCTAAAAAGGTGCTGCTGCCCCAGCGTGCAGCTCGCGGTAGTTCGAGCGTACGAAATGCAAATGTTAGAGTAGGCACGCTAAAATACCCATGCAACGTTTACGTGCGAAAGCGCATTGTCTTCAAACAGCTGAGAATAGGCTGCTGTCACTGACACGCGTGTATCTCCCGACACAGCTCAGTGAAATTGCTCACAGCACATGCACGTGCGAGAAACGTACGCAGGTTTCGACAGCCGAACACCGCCTCGTCCGCGAATTTCGGTGAGCGTAACACCCGCAGTTCACGGGGTAGCACTAAAACGACGCACAAACACACGTTATTCGTTCTTGCGGAACGGCGCACCATGAACCGAAGTCGGAGCCGAAAGCGCTCTCCGTGGTTGTCTCGAGTTCATGAAGTCCTACAAACTAATCGCTGATCAAATGCATGCACATCAGTACAAGGTTCCGAATACGGTTTGCAAAAATCCGCTCGGTAGATATATATTCTCACAAGAAGAATGCGGTGGCGCTGTGGTGCAATGAGTAAGACATCTGCTTTACGTGCATGCGGTCCCGAGTGGGACTCCAGGGCTGTGCTTTGCATGCTAATCTCGCAAATTTATGTAATTGTGATACTAATGGTTTTCAAATTACCTGTAGTCGTTATATTCGCCGCATTCTGAGCGAGAAACCGCGCTCAAAAGCGTTAAATACTGCTTTTTTTTCCGCCACATCAGGGCCGGGCCACCTACGAAATGTCACGCCTAACCGCAGGCCGTATCTTGCGAGAAAAAATTTGACCTAAAATCCCGTCTTATCTTTGTCCCGGCTCTTTTGAAGGTCACTTCAAATCGGACCGATTCCTCTGGGACACGGCTACGGAGCCGCGTAGAGAAGCGGCGATAATTTGACTTGATTTCATTCCTGCGGGCGTGTAGTCTAGCCAGGATTTGACTAAGAGTATTCGCGAACGACCCGGGTTAGATATTCACTAAGACCCAAACAACCCTGATTCGGTCCCTACTCTGATGCATTTTCTTTGCGTCGTTCTCAAAATTTTTTGGCCTGCAAAAGATAATTTTTCGCTCACGACCAACAACGCCAACACCGCAATTTCAACGAAATGAGCTCTTTAACTCTATCGCATTAAAATTTATGTGTTTTGTGGTGATGTCCCAAATAAAGATTACTTTAAGTGAATTACAACTACTTAATGGTGGCTGTACAGCGCAAGCCTCAATGTCTTTGTGGAAAATGCCTCAGACATTACGAAAATAGTTTACGGAATCATACTGTTACGGCATATTCAGTCCTTTATTGTCACGTGGGAAAACATGGACGGATTATTAAAATAGGTCAGGAATTTAGCGCACCGGTCCGTGCGAGATTTCAAACGCGTCGCGCGGTGCTCGAGGTAAGCGCTCGAGATGTGTTGTCGGAAAAACCCACGATATGCTTTTGTTTCCGGTTTTAGCCTTGGTATGAGCAACTTCAACAATTCCATTCGTTGTTCCGCCGGTCGAAGAGCGAAGCAGCGAGAGAAAGTGGGCCATGCACCGGATGTATATTGATCGACTGAGTGATTGAGAGACGTTTCCACCTTTCGAGCTGTGGCGTAAGGGGAATTCACGCAGAGAGAGTGAACGACTGTCGCGGACAGAAACGGATTGTTTTCGTGTGCACCTGCAGCAAGCGTGACAATTGTTTTGGTTTCCATCAACGCGTGTGCCGCGGCGTGTCTCACCTTGAGACCCTCGCTTTGACAAGCGCGACAACGACGGCGAAACTTTCTATTCATAAGTTGGTACTTCTTCTTGCTGGAATTGGGCAGCGAGCATGAGAGCTTTAATACTTTTGTTACGTGGAAAAAGACGAAAATATTCACAAAATATTCCTGAAATTTATTTTCTCAGCATGTAGAACTGTTATTTCTTAATAAAACGGTACCATCTTTTCAAATCAATAGATTTTTTTATTTCATTAATTGCGTTAAAAGCATATAGCTCGAAGGTTCCCTCAACGCATTATAATACAATAAAAAATGCAATGAAAGCCAGAACATAAACGGCACAACTTGGACGAGTGTGGTCTTCTCGCATTAACAAAACTATGACGACTGTAACGCCATTGGTTTCTTGTGGAACCAATTTTTGTTAACGACGAGTACAGTCATCATCGGTCATGTTGGTACCAAACCTCATGGCGATTTGACTTGTCTATATACGTTGCACTTTCTCTTAAAGCGAATACTTTAGATGCCTTATCGAAACGGTAACATTGACCGTGGGCGTCGGAGTCCCAACTGGGCGGCTTCGCCACGAGTGTTGCAAGAAATCAGCATCGCGCGTTCGTGATACTACATGACGTAGCCACTACGTCACAGGCGCTAAAATTTGTTACGTCAACATGACGTATTTACATGCCATCGTCGCTTGGTTGGACTTGCGCCAATCACGGAGGCAGTGCAACAAGCCAGGTGAACTGCAGAAAGCTTGCAATGCTTCCGATCCTGGAGGCTGGGCTGAACCACGTCGAGTGCAGAAGCCTTTCGGAGAGGAACAGGGCATGATGAATACAACGAATGCAAGAAAAAAGAGAAAAGATTGTTTTCGACTTTGAGTTAGAGTTATCGATGAGGAACCCTGTGAACTGTTGTTTTGTGTGCTTGTGTGTGAAAAAATTTAGGGACATTGAGTTAGGATCGGTGAGCAACAATCATGCTTCCAGCGGCGGCTGCGTATTATGGGAAAGCATTTCTTTTTGGTTGAGGAGACACTTGGTCTATTCACATAAACACTGATTGATCAGTTGGGTTACCGTTCTTAGCGTAATAGCGTTGAAACTAACCATCTTAGAAGACTACAGCCGTGTTCATTCCGCTGGGACTGAATTTCTAATACGTCTTGACGCGTAAGGTGCTTTGCCGTGGGCTGACAGCCTTCGCTGTAGTAATACAGTTGATTGGTTAATGATTGATTGATATGTGGGCTCTAATTTTCCCGTCTCAAAGTGACTCTGGCTATGGGTGATGTCCTGGTGGAGGGCACTCTATAATTTCGACCACCTGGAGTTCTCGAATGTGCACTGTCATCACACAATAGAAGGGCCTTCATCAATTGGCCTCTATCCCAATGCGACAGCCGCGACCAGGACCGAACTTAAGTCTTTCGGCTCAGCAACCAAGCACTGTAGCCAAGAAGTTGCTGTGGTGCTCACGTCAGAATAATGTCATCCTGTGAGGTGTTGGGCAATCTTCTGACACTAAGTAGCTTATCACTTGGGCTCGAGCTTGCTTGAAAAGATAGGTGACCTACAGGCATACATTATTCGTTTTCAGTTGAAGTTTGTCATTTATATAGGCGGGTTTCGAAAAACAGACGATGTGTCTGGGATCAAAACAAGTGCTTGCTTAGTAAGTATACTTTGACCCCGACTGGTCGCATTCGTCGGTGCGATGTCAAATCTCACGATAACTTGAAACCTGTGAACACGGACAGTTCTGGGGTAAGAACACTGCAAACACCTTCGCCCCACCGCGGTGGTCTAGTGGCTAAGGTACTCGGCTGCTGACCCGCAAGGCGCGGGTTCTAATCCCGGCTGCGGCGGCTGCATTTCCGATGGAGGCGGAAATGTTGTAGGCCCGTGTGCTCAGATTTGGTGCATGTTAAAGAACTCCAGGTGGTCGAAATTTCCGGAGCCCTCAACTACGGCGTCTCTCATAATCATATGGTGGTTTTGGGACGTTAAACCCCACATATCAATCAACTGCAAACACCTTACCGATTACCTGCGCTAAAATCTATGCCCCTTAAGCTCCCGCACCCTTTTAACTCCGGCGGTCTCGTTTATGTTATCTTCAAAAGCTTTGAGATGCGTCATGCTCAATGGCTACAAGTTAACTTCGACGGCCTCTGTCTCGTCAAATCACAAACAGCATTCGCAGGTTTCTTCCGTGCCGTCTATCCCATACGAATGAAGACACCGCAATGTGTAAATGACCTTCTGCTACGAGCTTAGAGCGTCGTAAGCTCGTAATCAACACCGTCGGTTGTTTACAAACACTAAACTTGTTTTGCGACACATTATCGTTACGGGCCCTTGACTGACAAGCGTCAAAAAGACGTCTGTATTCTTTCGCTGTGCTGTCCCGCTGTCTGACTTGAAGTATGCACGAGAGCTGTTCAGTGGTTTCATCGTCAAAAACTATCGCAAATTTCTGTTCCTCATTGTCCTTGATTTGCAACATGGCTAGTTATAGGTACAACTCAGAATGTGCGCGCAGCTCTCAAGTGACCCATGTTTTTGCTACCTGTTAGTGACGCAACGTGCTTGGCTATATTTCGCTCGGTGCAGCTTCCGTAGTGCTGCACCGTTTAAGTAATACTCGCGCGCGAAACTACAGGCTAAAAGAAGAAAGCCACCGAAAAAGAAAGAAGAGGCGAGCCGATAGGCGAACAAATAGAAAGAATAATGAAAACGAGGAAGAAAAAGAATAAAATAAAATGAGCCCGCTTGCAGGAAACGAGTTTTTTTCTTCGTCCCTTCGTTCTCTCCGAAATATTCTCGCCGAACGCTCTTTCTCGGCTATCCTTCCCTCTCCCGCTCGTCCCCTCTCCCAGGAGCCGTTATACCGACAGCGTCCGCAACGAGATACACCTCGCCCGCCCGTTTGTGGTCCTCGTCGGACTGGTCGAGTTTCAACGGCGCAGAGTGCCACTTGCCATGTTCTCGGTCATCGCGTTCGTCGTAGTCCTCTGCTGCTCCGTTCAGCGGTGCGCGGCGGACGACGTACGCGCGACGCCAGCCGCGCCGACGTCGACGCCGAACCCCAGCGGCGCAGCCTCCACGGAGGAGCTCAAGTCGGCCTCCAACGAGTCCCTGGTCGAAGCACCGCCTCCTCCCACGACGCAGCAGTTGGACCCAGACTACGGCGAAGGCGAAGATGACGTCGAGGATGAAGAGGAGCAGCCAGCAAACGACACACAGGTGACGACATCATCCTCAACTCCTCAGTCGGTCCTTCGGTATAGGCCGTCAGGTCGGTTGCCTTTCGCTGTGCGACATCCTGCCTGTTTATGCGACAAAGCCTACCACGCGTCTTCATCGCGTCGTAACTTTTCAATAATTGTTATGTACAGAGGCCACATACATACATACATACATACATACATACATACATACATACATACATACATACATACATACATACATACATACATACATACATACATACATACATACATACATACATACATACATACATACATACATACATACATACATACATACATACATACATACATACATACATACATACATACATACGTACATACATACATACATACATACATACATACATACATACATACATACATACATACATACATACATACATACATACATACATACATACATACATACATACATACATACATACATACATACATACATACATAGTGGCTCTGGATAATGGTGCCTAAAGTGGATCTACAATGTGCAAACGGTGGAGTGTTTCTGATATATAATAAAGATAATGAAGTGAGGGCCACATGCTTAGAGGGCCACTCAGCTTGAACCATAAGTTAATTTAGGTGGACCAGTTATACTCTACAAGGTGTATTGTCGTTAATTTAGCACCCATAGGTTCATTAGTAGATTAGAAAATGTTTCATCGAAATGTGAAAAGTGTCACCCCTATATTTCCCGCCGGAATATCCTATGGCGACGTCATGAATTTCAATATGTGTTTTCGCGTGTGTTGGTCGCACTTGCTCAACTAAATTTCTTCGAGTTTGGTATCTTGAGTCTGTCTTCCTCAGAAGACAATGTACTTTATTTTTCTGACCAGGAACAATGCAGGCACTGTAGTAAACGTCGTCAGAACTTGAACGCCTCAGCGACTGACGCGAGAAGTTGAAGGTGGCGTCGTCATGCACATCTTATTTTCAATCATTTTCTCGCTTAGTAGGCATCTTGTCATAGAGCGTGGTGTTTTTGGTATCATGAAAGAGTAATTTCCTAATATGTGAAAAATTATTTTTCTCTTTGGTGAACCTTAGGACATCGTAATCGCTTGGATCATTTCTCCCTGCAATTTGTAGTGACGTAATCAGTTATGTAGAAGGTTCTTAAAGTCCGTTAAGGAGACGAGGGCCTTAAAGAGAGAAAAAAAAGGAAAGAAAACCATTGAAGTTACGGTGTCATTCTGACATGCCATGAACACGACTCCCACTGAATTTATTAGACATACCTCAATACGTTGTATCAGTTGCCCATGCTGCGTACCACGTCACGAGTTTTTCGTTTCCCTTCAATGTGCACCGACAAGCCCATTCATACCACTCCACAGTTTACTTTTAAGAGAAGAGCATATTAATCAAGTCTCGTCTGTAGTCACGAACTTCTAAGAACCCTATTGTAATGCACATAGTGACTGCTTAAGTGGGAATGCTTTGGCAGTTTGTACAGTGGTTATCTGTATGCTTACCTTGTGAGTCGCATACGCTGATTAAATCTGCACTAGAGTTATTTTTATTACAGATTAAGCTTTTCCCGAAACTGTAACGTAATGAGATGTTCAGGTACGAACGGTAAAAAGTACACATTTACAGAGCATATGAAAACACAAATAAAAACCGCATCGTTGAAGATCTCTGCGCTCTCTGACAATTATTAAACACCAAAAACGCCACCTACCAAAATCATTTCTCGCCTTTTCATCGCCCATTGCGAGGCGAATATTGTTCCGCTGATGCCGCCTTTTGGTGTAGCTGTCTATGCTTATGCGTCGCAGCCTGTGTGAGTGGCTCGGCCTGCTTGCATTTTCCGCATCGGGCACAGGCAACATGCGCAGACAAGTGGGGCCGTACTGCGATTGCTCTGTGCCTAAAATGTTGTTACACATTCCCTCTTCTGAAGAAATGTTAAGGAGGCAACCCACATAGACAAAAAAAAGAAAAAAAAACAGGACAGAGCGTTTATTGCAACTGAATTCATGTTTGAAAAAAAAACTCCTTTTTATATGCATGCACGCAGTTAGAGTAGCCCTTTAGACCCCCTTCCTGTTTTGCGCTTTTTGTTTCTCTAGTTTCTCTTCTTTTTTTTACTTGTTCTTTCTCTTCGGAGAGGCACGCCATATAACGAATATTAACGGCTAGATACCATTATCTGCTCATTAAGATCCACCCACGTCGGCATTTCAAGACGCGTTGAATGCTATCAGCCCACCCTCCGATGCCTCCGACAAGTTCGTTTCTTCTGTTTTCTTTTGTTTTACCCTTCCATATAACGATAAACAGAGACTGCGGAGGCTCAAAAGCCCCCGTGTACTCCACTCCGAAAGGGTTCTTTGTAAAGCTACAATGTCGGGTATTTACGATGTCTATTCGGGTGAGAGGTAATGTTTGTTATCGAAATACGACTTTCTAACTAAACTATGTACGTCGGTCAAGCAAAACAGCTGCTACCGCGCACTTTTGTTGGAGATGGCGTCGACTCTTATGTTATGAGTTTTTGTCAAGCATGTCTTGCGGTGTAAATGACCCAACTTATAGCCGGCCCTTCTTCGATATATGAGCTGCTTGCGCAGATACGTAGTCGTGCGTAGCCTGTAGACTGCATGGTCTCGGCCCTTGCAGACCTCGGGACTTTGAATGAATAATGTTACAGCTCAAGCTTGTTTCTGGAGCAGAGAGTGTGCTTACCTTACTGAATGACAAACAGACAACTACCAATTCAGTTGTACACCGCGCATATTTATCTAATACGGGTAATTGTCAGCACTACAGACAAACAATTTAGTTGAGAAAGCTTCTAAGGCGCAAAAGTGATTACAGCTCACTACGTCATCCACGTGGACATAAATCTTCGCCGAAGCTGAATCTGTAAGTCTTACAAGACTTACGAGACTTACAAGAGAATTTTAATTTCGAAAGTTAAAGAAAGTTCCTTCCTCTTGAATGGAGCATATAAAGTGTTCGAAGTGTTCTCAATGGATCAAGTCAAACGTACAATCTGCTCCTTCTCCCTCAAGCCGTTCATTTCTGCTGAACAAGATGACGCGCTTCTGGACATCTGACGCGCTTCTGGACAAAAATAAAAGCGCAAATTAGATCAGAGAGACGGCACACAAGTGCTTATGTGTAATCTCGTCTCTACAAATATTTCCGGATGCGCAACCAACGATTCACCACAACTGTTTCGTTTGGCCAGCTAGCCTAAATATTTTCTCACGCAAAAACAGCTCCCTCGTTGCTCCATCGTTTCTGAAGATTCTCCTCAAATATACAGAAGGAAAACACAGGTGGTCGTGCATGTTCTCCCTTTGATAGCGGAGTAGGTGCCTGGTCGTGTGCATATTTGAATACATACAAAATTTCATACATACAAAATTTACGCATACATAAAAAAATTGTTTTCGTTTAACAACCTTAAAGAGAAAGAAGTAAAACGAATTGCCACGTTAGAATCTGAATGCGAAGATGGCTAACTTCAGACATCACGCAGTGACTGTTTGCTTTTTAGGTTTGAAGCCTTTTAAGACCGCACAATGTCCGTAAACTGCCCTCTGGCGCCTACCGCAGATGTAGCGCAGGTGCAAGTGAACAAATCGTGTGAACAACAAGAAAGGTTATCAAAAGGCTGTTAAACAGAACAAACAAAATAAAAGGCCACAACTCCGTAAAAACACCAACATTGAACCACCCACAAATCAAAGCCCATTACAGAACAAAGGGTTAACAAGAACAAAATAAAAGGCTGTTAACCAGAACAAAGTAGAAGGCCATGAATCATGACCCGATGTACACTGACGGAGAGACAGACGGACGGATGAACAAATGGACCTCGTTGCCAATGACTGCATCGTGCAGCACATGCTTTCCAAATACGCACTCAGATGTATCCACATGCAACCTATCACGATCCAAGGGACGTGCATAGACTCAGTGTTTGCAAAATTCCCACTGCAGCCAGTACAAGACCCTCTGATGGACAAATGGACCTCGTTGCCAATGACTGCATCCTGCAGCACATGCTTTCCAAATACGCACTCAGATGTATCCATATGCAACCTATCACGATCTAAGGGACGTGCATAGACTTAGTGTTTGCAAAATTCCCTCTGCTACCAGTACAAGACCCTCTCTCGCTTCATTTCATGGACCATTATAAAGTCGTAATAATGAAAGGACCTCGCAATCCAGCCGTCATGACAACAAATAAATAAAAAGAACAAACGAAGAAACGGATCAACAAACGAAGCAGAACAAAATGAAAATTTATTGGTATAATATACGCACAGTCAGTACGTCTTTTTGATGATGTGATGGGCTAACTTTTTACGGGAGAGTTACGGTTTACGGATGATCTCCCCCTCTCGAGCTTGGCCTCCTTATCATCATTCATCACGTGGATGTGGCGTCATTTTTTATCTCAAAAAAAGTACTATGCCTTGCTTGATATCGTCTTTTTTTTTAAGGACATATATGGACTTTACTTGTGCATAATACATGTGGTTTGCCCGTGAGATAAAGCAACAGGAGGGCTTAAACCTCCTGACTGAGCCAGGCCTCACTGGAGAGGCAGAAGCAACGAACTTTAGAGTCAAAAATTAACTTTCAACATAATCAAGAAACAAGAACATAATTGCTGATTACATTAATAACATGACTATAATTAACGTAATAAATAGCTTACTCATGGTAGGAACAAAATCACAAGCAAAATGAATAACCACTTTTTTCCAGAATTCAATCTAATCTCCAGCGCACTTCAAAACCATTATTTTCGCGCGCTCGTACTTTGTGGATTGTTGTTTCTTTTTCTGTCTGAATGGAAAATCGCATGCCTCTTTCTATATGGCGGCTATACGAAAATGTTAACGTCAGCAACAAAAACTGGGCCGCATAGGTTGTGCCTGTGGTTGCGGAAACTCTGACGGATCGAAGTTTGGTTGACTTTATAAATTGAACCACATGAATGCATTGCTTCACTATTTATTAGGAAGGACTTATAAACTTTCCCAACGACCATGACCTAGATAGTTTTTATAGTAAGGCTGAATTAGACTCCGATAGTTTAGTAGTATAAGAGAGGCGGTGAACGGCGCTGTCTTTGCAGATGGTTATGAATGTCAAGATTTTATGTCCCAAAACCATGATATGATTATTAAAAGGCGCCGTATTGGAAGGCTCTAGAAACTCCAACCACCTTGTGTTTCTTAACACAAACTTCGAGTGTATACACGAGAGTTTAGCACTCCACCTCCCTTTAAATGCAGCCAGTATTTAATCCCGCTACCTTCGGGTCATCAGTTGAACACCGTAGACCACTTTGGCGGGTGTTATTTCCAGAAGGAGCGACCCACTCACATGAAAGCTTGTAAGTGATTAAGTTCCTTTTCTTCAATGCTGGGAGAAGGTTTAGCTTCGTGAAACAGATATACGTTGCCTTAGTTTGGACATAGCACATACATTCTTTATGTAAAGCCCTCCTTTTGCAACATGGTCTAAACTCTTTAAACAAACTCAACGGAGCTTGGTGCTCGATGCAATTGTGTAGTTATGTATACGCATAGCCTCCTTCTTCTTCTAGTTAGTCAAACGTTTTATTTCTTACAATGATTTTGTTTTACGAGATAACATTGTTACAAGGTCTGTGACTACAAGTGCAGTGTCCACGTGTCGCACACAGCGTGAGAAAAAAACGGCATTCGCTCTTAACGCAAAGAACAACGCGCAATGTCAAAGCGTGGCTGTCTGCAGGGACGACTAACTTGTCTTGGTTCCATTGTTTTTTTTTCTTTTTTAAAGCGGTGGAGGAGCTGTTTCACTTGATAACGTGCAAAACAATACCTTAATTGTGCTGCGCCCTCACCAAAATTATTTCACACTCTCACAAAAAAAACGGAAAATAAACGAAAAATGGTGAGTTGTACGCATGAGTTCAACGGTGACCTAGAGCGTGCGAAGTCATTCAGTTATTTTTCTCCCTGTTCTTTTCCTCTTGCGCTCGGGCCCGCAATGTGCAGCAAAGACAACGTTTCCGAGCGAAAGCACTGACGTTGGGGCCGCATCGTCAAGTGCGCTCCACGTCTTTCAAGATATTCCAACGTCGCGCGTGATCGGTGCATACGCCGTCGATCCCATTTTCGTTGGCTGAGTTTTGGAGTTCGGCGTTCTGAAAAGACTGAGGCTGTGAGAGACTGCGTAGTAGAGAGCTCCGAGTGATTTGGATCACCCGGGGTACTTGACATGCACTGGCGTCGCATTGTTTCAGGGCCTCTTACCATTCCGCCTCCATTAAACGCGACCGATGCGGTCGGAATCAAACCCGCATCTTTCGGGTCACCAGCAAAGCCCCGTGACCGCCGAGCCTCCGCGACGGCTGTTAATCCATTCAATCTACGAATGCAGGATAATACTACAAAATCAGACGCTTTAAAGACTCTCTATAAAAACAATGTGCGCAGCATAGCACTTGTAGTGGTGAAATGCCGGAAACAATAGCGGAGTGTTCAGAAGGAGCTACCCTCTCGGGAAGCACGCGTGTACCTGCCATGCTTAAACGGCTTCGGCCTGGTGGAAACATGCCATGTGACTACTGCGACATGATTTTACGTCACGTGACCGGTGTTCCGTGATGTTGGCGGGGACATGTCTGGCGGGGACACGTGACTATAGAGTTGCGGGTATTTTGGTGGGAACATGTCAAGAAACTGGGGTCACGTGTTATTACGTGGTCCAGCCCCCTCACTCTAGTACGGGGTTATGATATACGCTAGGAACTGCTTGGCACACACCTACTGTTTGTGGCGCGCAAAGCATACTATCCAAGACTGTTGCAAGCATTGCCTGCCATGCGTTGCAGTTACCGCTTCTTATTTTCTTCCTCCGTACCCTCGCTTTCCTTTCCCACCTCCTTTCTGGACTCTATATACCACGCATGGCTATGCTATGCTCTTAGCACATACCTGCCTCTTGTGGTAGAGGGCGTTCATGAGGGTGATGGTTTTTCGTGAGCAAGCGCGGTATTCTCCAAGCTTAGACAGCTCCGTTGCTAAAAAGTAATTAAAGCATATACCATACTTATCAAAAAGTCGACAGTTCAATTTCTGTTACGTTGGATACCGTTAAGTATTGTATGCGTAAATAAGGACCTGGCCCCGTCCCCTTACAGACAGGACCCGGTGTAATTCATTGCAAGAGAACGCCTGCTAGCATTGGTAGCACACATTCTTGCTGTCAGACTAACCTGTTGCGTGATGGCGGAGGGTTTGCCCTGTCAGGCTTTGCCACAGAAATAATTCGCAAATAATAATTGTTTTAGTGAGCAGCTATCAAACGTGAAGACCGCTCAGTGCCTGTCCAGATGAAGTCAACTCTCGTTCGAGAACAATGTGGCAGAGTGGGGCACTACTCCCGTAGAGAGTGGGAGAAAGGGGAAAGGCAGGGAAGTTGACCAAGCACATCCTCGGTTGGTTGTCCGAAATGTGGGGAAGGGAAAGGGTGAGCAATATACATAAACAGAAAGAAGAGCAGGAAAAATAACAAATGTACCATCAGCGCGCACGCACAGCAGCGCACAGTAGACGACTAACTAATCGGACTGCGGCTGAATGTAGACATTTTTAGTGTTGTAACTTTTGATACAGAGCGTCAGACATAATTTAACTCGACAAGTCTAGATTAGTCACAATTTAGCTGATGCATGACAACATTAGACATGGATATATGTAATGTGTTCTGGTAGTATGAAAGTAAATACAGCTCTTGAAGCCAGATGGTTTAGTCAGAGGCTCTTTTATACTGCACTGATGCAGTATAAAAGAGCCTCTGACTTTATACTGCACTGATGCAGTATAAATGACTTTATACTGCACTTTTATACTGCACTGATGCAGTATATTATACTATACTGCACCGTGCGGGTCTATACCTCCTGTTAGAAATCAGACACCGAAGCGTGTTACAGAATGCGGGTGCAACAGATTGAGGAAGGAATTGTCCTCAAAATCGCCCGCATGGAACGATAGACGACATTGTGGTCAATAATTGCTGGGCTTATTTCAGCACTACAGACAGATTGGACGCCCCCTTCATTACCTTCCTCCACAATAATTTATGCGAATAACTGCCGGCGGAAAAGCGATGCACCTAAGTTACCACGATGTTTCCAAACTTGTGACCAACGCAGCGGAACGCTTTCCTGCGAAGATGGTGGTCTCATTATAAGGAGTTACGGCAACGCATGGGGGGGGGGGGGGCACCTAGTTTACGAGGAAGCATGCTTGGAACATATATTCCGTTTGTTTGCTTTTGGGAAAGTGCTGTATTTTGAGACTCTCTCTGCTCGTAGGGGTAGCTCTATCACAATTACCGCTGTAAGCATGGCTCGCATGAACAATGTGAAGTTTTGTAGACAGCACGTAGCGTGCGTGCGGTGGATCGGAAATCAGTTTTGACGCTTCTGATCAGTGAATAAACAGTTCTACATCCTTTATTTTGCCCATGTTGCGCGCTCCGTTTGTTTCTACAGTACGGGTGATGCTGCATATTTTGCAAAAGCTTTTTTTAGATTTGTCGCTATAGTGCTGGGGCCAAATGTATTCTAGTTAACGTGAAAAGTTATTGCGACACCGGAGATTGTTAGACGAGGCGCAAATCATGTAACCGTGCCATCCATTGCTTTGGCGCAAAAAGATTTTCAGTATTTGTTGCGTGTGCATGACAAGCTTAAGTGATAGGCTTTTACTATATGTATCGTTTCTTAGTCTTTTTTATATATATTTGCTGTATTTATATAACGGCGTTTAGTTCCATTGCCCCCCGTATATTTCTTATTCTGTATTTTTTTTTCAGACACTAAAATTCAGTTGTACTTCAGCGCATTGCCGTTGTGTTAATTACCCTCATTTGCTCTTTCCTTTTCTGCCCTGTTAGCCAGTGTCATGTTTGTTTAGTTGTACAGCTCAAGGATTCAAACAAGGCATTATTATCATTTTTGGCATGGTGACTGGCTTATTTACTCAAGATAACTTTGTCATATCTAGGCTAATCTGATCTCCAAAGATGGTGTTTGCTTTGGTATATGCGTTCGATCTGAAATTATGCGAATATGACTCGAACTGAAGACGATGGAAATGAAAGCACTTGTTGAACTTAGCCCTAAATCATCCCCCTTTACAGCGCGTAAATACTGCACGCATGGTTGTCGCAGCTTTATAGCTTCACCATTTTTCATTCAACTTTGCACACAACTTCAAAGAGGCAGTATGCATGGTCAACATTTGGTAGTTTTACAAAGTAACTTTTTCTGTGCGCGGCTTTTTAAAATAAAAATTCAGTCGACCCAATCGCCGACGGAAATATTTGTCTGAACATGTGTGGAGAGACTCTATTCTTTGTGCAAAGGTCCCACAGTACATTACACTAAATTTTCACGTGAAATGCCTTAGTTACATTTTTATTATAATAATTACGTGAGATTTCCGCCTGCCACCTTTCTGAGACGTTACGCACGCTGCTCAGCGCAGTACAGATTTAACGGAAGTGCAGCACATCTACATAAGTACGCATTCGATTTGTTTGATAACGCTATAAAATTAAGGAAAGTTCTGGACTTTCACGTTGTAGAAAACTTCTATAATGTTACGATTCACGCCACAGCGGGAGCTGCGCAGGCAGCAGTGCGAATAAAAGTACAAGAGAGAGAGAGAGAGAGAGAAATAATTAAAAGGAAGAGACAGGGAGGTTAACCTAGACGAACTGGTTTGCTACCCTGTACGGGGGTGGGGAAAAGGGTTTGAAAGATGATAGCTATAGAGAGATATAAAATAAATTAGAAAAAAAAAGCACATGCACACACATTCAGGTAGTTCCAATCACAGTCGTTTGGACAGGCCGGTTGAACGCAAGAAGCGCATGAGCGCCTTCACAGCCTTCTTCTGCGACATAAAGTCCTGTCGGCAGCGCAGGAGTCTTTCTTCCGAAAGAGGCTGGTTGTCTAGTTCATCTAGTGCATTGCAGAGTGACTGTCTCTGCGAGCAGTATTGTGGGCATTCACACAGAATGTGCCAAGTTGTTTCATCCCTGCCACAATGGTCGCAGGCAGCAGTGTCAGCCATTCCTATGCGGAACGCATACGCTTTGGTAAATTCGACGCCCAACCATAATCTGCACAGCATAGTAGCGTCTCGTCGGCGTAATTCCGGAGGAATTCGAAGACTGAGAGTTGGGTCTAAAGTACCTAACCGTGCATGGAAGAAATGGGACTCGTTCCATTGTGACGTGGTGTGTTTGCGAGCAAGCATACGGAGTTGCCGTGCAGCGTCAGTTCTGGAAAGCGGAATTGATATTTCATCGCTTTCAGTATGGGCAGAACGGGCTGCTCGATCGGCCCGTTCATTGCCAATTATTCCACAATGACTTGGCAGCCATTGAAAGGCTATTTCATGTCCTTCCTCAATGAGTTGGTGAGTCTTTTCTGCAATCTCAAATACCAGCTGTTCGTACGGGCCGTGGCGTAAAGGTGATATAAGGGATTGCAGTGCCGCCTTTGAGTCACTGAAAATTGTCCATTTTTGTGGCTGTTGATCTCTAATGAATTGCAATGCGGCACGAAGAGCTGTGAGCTCTGCTCCCGTTGATGTCGTAAGGTGGGAGGTCTTGAATTTTTTCGTCGTGTCTTTTATCGGTATAACAAATGATGCCGTTGAACTCTTCTGTAAAACAGAGCCGTTGGTGTATACGTGTATACAGCCTTGATACGTCTCGTATAACAAGAGCAGAGCAAGCTGTCTAAGAGCAGGTGACGACATATCTGCTTTTTTCTTGATGCCAGGTATAGTTAGCCTGATATTAGCCTGAGTCAGGCACCAGGGAGGAGTCAAATAAAAGTACAAAAACTCACAACCACGTTCTGATCTCAAAATTGCATAGTGATCTTGAATCTTCAAGTCCCAGAACTAAAAAAAATCGCTGTTCAGAAAAAAAAAAACATTGTCAGCATCGGTTGAACAATAATAACGGTGCTCTGCTGCTGTTCCCTAGGTCGCGGGTTCGATTCTTGCCATGGTGCTTGTGTTTCGATGGAGGGTAAACGCTTGAGGCCTATGTATTGTGCGATTTAAGTGCACGTTAAGAAACACCAGATGGTCCGAAAATTTCGGAGCCCTCCGGTACGGCGTGCCTTATAAATATAGTGGTTTAAGCATGCGAAAAAACAAAACAGATATGCTATTACATAAAAAAGAGACAGTGGTCACAACATGTTCTGGAAAATAGATAGATAGATAGATAGATAGATAGATAGATAGATAGATAGATAGATAGATAGATAGATAGATAGATAGATAGATAGATAGATAGATAGATAGATAGATAGATAGATAGATAGATAGATAGATAGATAGATAGATAGATAGATAGATAGATAGATAGATAGATAGATAGATAGAATATTATATTTCAACGCTTTCTGAAAGCAAACGGGCCTCTCGCCAACAGCCTCGCGAAATAGCCCGCTAATCCACCTTCAGGAGGTTTGTGCTCCCGCAAGCGAGATGCGCCAAAATGGGATATTCGATGCACAGCGGTTCACCGGGTTCTGATGCGGCAGTTGCGAAACACGCGCACGTAATAAAAAGAAATACACACACACGGAGGGCGAATTTCGAGGTGCGCTCAATTCTCGTTGCGCGAGCCTTATATATACGTATCACGCATCCCCGCATCTCATCTGCACACGATGCGCCTCTAACGCGCTTTAAGAGGCGTCAGCTCGCGCGTGTACGCTTCACTGAAAAGCTCTAGAAGGCAGGCACAACTTTCAGAGCGATGGTGCGTGATGTGGGAGAGGAGGAAGGGTCAGGGGATTGAGTAAAGCGTGTCAGTGATTCGCGTGCAGAAATTAAAAAAAGAAAGTGTTTACGCAGAGCCGACACGTGTGCCTGCACCCGGACAAGCAGCCGGCTATTCAAAACCAAGCAGAAACAACACACACGACACACACACACAGCTGTCGCTTACAACGGCTACAACTTAAACGTTGCCTCAAGAAATATCCGTAATGCTGCCAAACTGTAACTGTGTGGCAAACTTACAGGAGAGTGGCCTTAAGAGCGCATATGTCTATAATGTGACCCGTACCATCTGCGTTATTGAAAGTACAATGAGTATGCGAAAATCCAAAAGTGCAGTACTACTTTAGGGACTCATTTTATTGGAGAGCGGGTGAGTATAAGCGGTTACTCATACATGATATTTGGGCAGCGTCGTGAATGTATCGGCGGTGGCAGCTCGAACACTTCGCGTGGCTACTAAAAAACACTAAATATCGGTGTGTTTTATGCAAAAACTACGACTTTATCACGAAGCACGACTTCGTAATCAAATTCGTATTAGTTTTGACGTTCTCGGGTTAGCGGTGGAACCACTGGCCTATACACCGATGGGTGTATAGGTTAGTGGTTCCACCGGTGGGCTCGTGGCATTCGTAACACTGCACGCTTTTCGAATGAGACGGAGATGCACACGCGAAGGTCCTTTTCTATCCACACCTGAAATGCCTAAACTTCTCCCGGGACGCAGCCACGCGCGAAGGAAACAAAATATAGAACGAGGTTGACATAAAAATGGAGTCTGTGTGCATTCATGCGATCTTCAAACGTTGGTACATTCCCCGCCCCCCCCCCCCTTTTTTTTCATGTTTCATGTATACGTTTGACGGGCTGTGTATAAGGGGAAAAAAAGTAAACAGACTCGGCAGATGTGAGGTGTGCGTCAAAAGTCGGCACATTCGTGACCGAATTCTCAGCAGAGAGCCACGCTCGCAGTGCCCTCCTGCGCCAAACGCTGCTTCCTTTCTTATTTTTTCCCCTTTTTCTTCGTTCTTCGTCTTACAAAGTGTTTTTTTTTTCTTCGTTCTTCGTCTTACAAGGTGACGTCAGGTTTTACCGTTAACAAGGATCTGCCACGCAAGAAAATACCGGGTCATTTTCTGGGGGAAGGTTTAGACAGTGCACGGTTTATACCAACTGAACATTTCTCTTTCTTTTCTGCTTTCAATATTATTTCGAGTAATGTCGCCTATTTCAAAGGCAGCCTCCTACAGTGGAGCGATGGGAGGAGCCGTTGGCCATCGAGAACCTGGACGATCTGCTGAGTCGTGGTTCTCGCTGATGGACCCGAATCGCCGAGTGGAAGCCGCCGCAAAGCCCTGGTCTGAGCTCTCCCCACCACGAAATTCCCTGCAGTACTGCAAGTGTAGCGAGTTAACCACCACCATTAAGAGCACGTGCACAAACACTACCGCGTCGAGGCAGTTAATACAGCGCCGTAATGATGTAATCATGAGGTGGCCCGTTTTAACAACGCTGTCTATAGTGACGTGTCTTGACGTAGTATAGCTGTTTGTGCTCTTACTGAAGGGATTGGAAAGATTTTTTTTTACTGCTGCGCAAGGTGACTACGTTCAAGCTCCGTATACGGTTACCTTCTCTCATCGTAGGATACATCGACGCTGCTAGAAGCACGTTCATTCTTGCGTGTTCGTTTCATCGACTCGGTCACACGTTGTGGTTTACCCGTGCCCGCAGTCGCACCAGCCAGCACTTGCAAGTTGAAGCATCCAGACGACCGGTTCACGCCCACGACTTCGTAGCGCTCGCATTTTTATCGCCGAGAACGATACGTAACACGCTTCACTCCCGCAGGACAAGCGTCGTCTCAGGATGAGAAGACAGCCACGGAGAACACACCACCGTTCGAGTATCTGCCGCACCGTAGAAAGCTCTAATGCCTATTTGCGTTTGCATAGCAATAGCGCACATTCATGCGACGAAAGCGACGTGAATATACCCTTGTTTGAAGAAGCCGATTCGATCACATCAGTAAGTCTGTTTGTGTGACTTAAGCCGAAGTAGGCCCGAAGTCGGAGCTACATGTATCGTTGTCATATGTATTGTGGTTCCGGCACTTACTGAAACACACTGTCCAACTACACAGCCTTCAGGGTCGGAACACATTCTATGTTTACCTGCTCAACGTTTCGCATCAGCCCGTATATGTCTCCTTTATAGAGCGACACGAAAAATACGTGGAACGGATTGATTTGGGAACATCATATAATGTTTAACAAATGATTAATTGGAGTTACGGTATCAATTCAAAGAAACGGAAACGAAAATGCAAAAGTAACAATACTGGAAACAATACCGAGAGGAAAAAAAAAGAACGCGATTAGCACCGAATTCGGACACCAACGACACTGTACCACGATATCCACGTGGTATGACTGTCTAACAACCGCCGCAAACAGCGACATGATTTTCTTGCAGCATTACCGTGAAAAAAAAAGAAGAAAAGAGTTAAACATTCGAACGCGGGAATTCGAACTGACGACCAGCGTTACATCCGCTTCCTCAACTGTGCGTCAAGCCACTACGCCACCAGAACAGCCAGATGGCGGCGTCTGAAACGACTGCAAATTCGCGGCAACGGGCCGCCTCGTGTTTACCATTTCACTACGATGACGGGCCCCCTCACCGTAGTCGTTGCTTTACGATTACTAGGCCGTCGCTATAGCTGCATCGCTCTTATGACGGGCCCTGTCACTTTAACGATAGTACTGCGCTGACGGGCCCCGTCACTGTATTCATGATTACGCTTCGGTGACGGGCCCCCTTCACTCTAACGATAGTACTGAGTGGACTGGCCCCGTAACCATAGTCGCTGCGTAAGTTTATATATATTCTTCTTACTTGTCACCTTGAACATGTATTTTTTTACGAACCAACTATCAGTACTACCTTTTTAAGAAAAGACTCACGCCATTTGTAATTTCGCGATGTACACGTGTATCCCGAAAAGCAAGGATCGCTTGTAAATTGCTGACAAGGGTGATAACACACAGTGCTGTATATATTTTTATCTGTGAAAGTCGTTTTCGTGCTGACATAGATTAGCCTTGTTAATTTCAACTGGACAAGTGCTTGGGGACCCTCGACAACTGACATATATAAGAGCGCGAATGTTATGGTCTGTTATTCCCAGACGAAAACGGGTCCCACAGCCGAAACGTCGAATTAAACTGTGCTATATAGCGGCGGTGGCGGACAACTACGGTGCCGCGCGTGACCCGAGTTTTGATTTCATAACAGCTTTCGCTGTAGAAACAAGCAACCAGTACCAAGGACACAGTATATCGGGCTCGAGTCTGGGTCCGTTGCGTGCCATCCCACTATTCTACCACTGAGCCACGCCGGTGCTTATGACTTGCCTTAGGCAGGCTTGATGTCGCGAAAGGAATCGCGTTAATATGAGTAGTAAAGCGTTTTAGAACAACAAAATAACAATGAGGCGTCACACAATGGGAATAGCGTAACAAGTGGGTCTTCCGATGCTCCCACCCATTACGAAACCCTTTTTTATTCACCTATTAACTGTGGCACATACCCACTTCAAGCATCATTTCTCATCGTCGTCAGCCACTGCATGAACGATCGGGGCTGTGTTCCAATACTCACCGTAGACGGCTAAATAGACAGCTAAATGGACGGCAGCCGTCTTAAGTCCCATTTCAATTCTCACGTAGCCGGCAAAATAGACAGCTCCGAGAAGACCGCATCGTAGACAAATACGATGCAGGCTGCTTTGCTGTCTAAACAAGATGGCGGCTCAGCGAATCGGTAAGATAGATCAAATCTCGCCGGAATGCTCGTCTGCGCACAAACAGACGCTTTTCCAGACGCTCAATGTGAGTAACGTTTATTTGTTTTTGACTTCAACATGAATTAAGTCCGAAAATACAAGTGTTACGTTTGTTTATTTTAGCTTTTTCTTCTCGATGCGAGATGGCGCATAGTCGCGTAAAAGCCGTCCAGAAGTGTTCCAATTCTCGGACAGCATAGGCTTGGTGCTGTATTCTAAGCAGACTACGTAGACTGTCTACCTGCTGTCTAAGAATTGGAACACAGCCCGGCACAAAATTTCTTGCAAGTGTTTAGCGGATACCGCGCTTCTCAGAAGAATGACGAAAAATATCATAGTGAATGCTGGCCCTCTACACAAACATTTTTTATTATTAATGCCTTAGTGGATATCAAGCAAGCCTGCTTGCAGCAGTTACCCATTGAATGTTTAGAAAAGGCTCTGAACATGCCTCTCTTCTAGCTTTTGGTGTGACTGCTGCGCCTTCCATGCAGGCATGCCGTTTTTTTTTTCAGTCAGATATTTTCAAGAGAGCCGGCTAATCTTAGCACCCTATTTCCGTAATCATTTGGAACTTCGTAAGGTATTATAACATCTACGACAAAGCGTACTTGCATTATCAAACATCTACTCATTTCAGATTTGTGTTTCCATGTAGAGGACGTCAAACCTGCCTTCACTTATCAGCCCTACTTTCTCCTTTATAAATGTCCGGTAGCAGAAAACTAATCGCTAGCACACTTACGCCGTTACAGGACTTCATCTGAGACCTTTTTTCTCGTACATCATATATTCTATGAAAGTGACATTCATGGGCGTTTCGTCAAACATTTTAAGAAATCTAATGAACGTGTATCTCAAATAACTACGAAGGGAGGCTCGTTTTTTGTAATAAATCACTGTGAAAGACTATATGATGCGCACGCTAAATTTGATTGATTTTTAACGGCTCATATTCGGCCCGTTTCAACATTCAGTACGTCCCCGCAAAGCAGCCCCCCCTTCCCGCACACTCGTAATGGTATCACATTGCTCCCACTCCACGCCCTGAGAATGAACATGCCCAGATAGATTCGTGGATACACGCCCAGATGCAGTCTGCATTTATCGAATGACGTGCTCACTTTTATAAAGACGTGTTTCAAAAAAGCAATAGAAAGGGTAAGCTTTCAAGAACCAAAATATGATGACCTCTTAAGGCTAATCAAAGAAATAGAAGTACGCTTGCGAAATACGACTTCATGAAAGGATTTAGAAAAAAAAAACATACGAGCTTATGTGAATTTCGCATGCGGGGCTTCTCTAGCAGGGCAGATCTCTGCAGCATTTTGCAGTAACCTGAATGTGCACTCTATTAAACTAGAACTGAAATAACGCCACGTGCCAGTTGCTCTTCCTTTATTTTTATTCTAGCGGTGGCGAACCAATTTGAGACGCAGCTTCATCAAATTTCTTCGCGAGTGGTTTACGAAAGAAGTTCGCATGCCGCGCAATCAGAAAGGCCGGCTCATCAACCTCTATATGCTAGCACACGTGCCGAGATCTCGGCTATAACGGACAAGATTCAATTTCCGACGAACAAGGTAGTGCTCGTTTTCCGTGAACTGCGTCTCTATACGCTGCGCTGTGCTACCATCATACACATGCAGTCCTCCTCTGAGTAAAACCGAGTGAGACGGCTGTCATACGTCAGCAAGTATACTGAAGACGTACACTAAATGGTTGGCCTTTTCTTAGATGTAGCAACATCAATTTGGACATAACTCTGCAGCCAGTGTGAGCTAACTTTCCCACAAAGTTTGTTCTGCGACAGTACTTTGCTTTTGAACCGCATTAAGGGGACTCCCTCTACCGCTCGCCAACAAAGTCACAGGTTAAGAGAATAAGTTCGTTTTGTGAGGTGACCGCTCAAACACCACTTCGTGCATCACTCACGAAGCAGGGATGGAGGGGGGATGTTGAAACCCCTTTCTATATTGTTTTATTTTGCGTGTGTATGCATAAATACACGCGCACATATAAACGCATGCTCGAGCACACATTTTCTTCTGGATGCACACCTGCACATCAGAAAAAAGCACAAATGGGCAGAGGTCATCGCCTCTGTTCATGATGTATGAAAAATATAATCCTAAGGTGAAGCAAAATGTTGCGTGCAGAGTACAGAGAGAATGCCTGACGCAGCTAATTTGTGTGCCGGCCAATAACTTGATTATAATTATCAATACTTCGTAGCGTTGATCACACTTGGTCGTACGTAACTGAAACGAGGCATATTCAGATTAAGACACAAACTCTAAAATTTTCGACAACATTACAGCACTCTGCTTGCACATTTAGGTAAGCTTGGACTTGGACAAACGTTTTTTTTTGACACATATGAATTAATTCACTATGATTCATGCAGGTGTAATGAACACGACTCTCTGTACACTTTAGATCTGTTATATGACCTTCAGCCTCCTCTGTTCACCCTTTCAAACAGCCGTCGAAGAATTTGGCGCTCTATAATTTTAAAGTTCACGGAACGTCTTGCTGTTAACTGATGCGTTTGAGCACGTAATACGTTATCCGTGAATAGAGAAATCACCATTGGCATACGCATAATCGTACATTATACTAATGAGAACAGACAATAATGCATAAAGTATAGGTGATGTTGTTAAAAACAATCGTAATGTCAAACGCGAAGAAACAAAAGTAGAACTTTCCACTGGCAGGAACCGAACCTGAGACTTACGAATAACGCGCCCGGTGCTCTACCATTGAGTTATACAGTAATGGTCACTCACCCCCCACCCCCTCCTCCTCCCACTTGGCAGGGTATATATATGTACATTTAAACCTGGGAGCGTCAGTCAGCGCCACCAGTAGCCATTACGGCTGGTTTGGTCCCTTCGTGCGGCAAAGTATATTTTCTTCTACTTTTCTTTTTTCACATGTACATGAAACATCCTCTATACTCTCCTTGGTGTCATTGTTTGTTAGTTTTTCATTATTATTGGGTCTAACGAAGAAAACGAGCCCTTAATTTCACAATTATTTCCTTCGAACTGTACAGTAATAATTCAGAGATCTACGCCCACCTAGTAATGAACAATAGTTTCATTAGCTTGTTGATGTGGCACACCTACACCACTAATGGTTGAACGCGTTTAGCTGTTGCACATTTCAACACGATTAGCATGCTTAGCACACTTCGTGTACTTTCTGGTATGCTGCTTTGTCTCCAACCGTTTCTTCGCGAACATCTGTCACTTGCCAGAAAATTTGTCGTCTAATGGGGCAGCTAACGTGGTTGCTTGGGCGAGATGGTACGACATGATTCACATAAAAAACAGCGCCAATAACGAGGGACAAGGGAAGAAAGAACAGACATCGGCAGTGCCGCTGTCTGTTATGTGACTAATGGGTCAGGCCTCTGTGCCGAAGATGTTACTTATAGTTATTCATACCAAACACCCCACCCCTTGTGTAACGTCCGAGACTGTCAACGAATACCTTTCAGGGGGCCTTTCAGGTTATAGAAGGAACTCAACCGAAGTCAAACCATGCACCAATCCAACCGTCAGTTCAACCAGAGTCCTTCAAAAGCATTGAAGGACTCTGGTTCAACGTATGCGTCACAAAAAGAAGCAAAGAAAGACAGAAAGAAAGGAGGAAAGAAAGAAAGAGTGAGAGATAGAGAGAAGGAAGGAAAGAAAGAAAGGAAAAGAGAAATAATTTTTTTATTGTTATGTCATAACAAGTCAGAAACATACCAAAACGTATACACACTTGACGCAAAAACTGGTTGTAGGGGGCACTGAAATATTTACAGAAGCGGTTAGCGAGATCTAGACACCCGCCTCTCCTAAATCCCACTCACCCCATACATCGCATAAACGAGTGATTCATGCAGCAGTTATTAAGGAGCCGAGGAAAAGACGGCTAACTGAAAAAAAAAGCAGCATTTTATCATTTTGACGCTTTTTTTTGCTGTACCTTCGTCTTTTCCCAAAGTATACCTCAACAAATAAGAATCAACCTGGTTAACAACGATGCCATTTCTCTTTCTCCATTTCCTGCCAGTCGTACACCTCAGCGTTTCGTCCGTGTTATAGTAGGCAGGTGTCGCGCTTGGCAACACCGTCATTTCTCACTGCCCACCGGGCTGTTTCTGTAACCCACTTCTCCTCCTTCGATAGCCTTGCCCTGCTTTGGGAGAGTCCTTGGCACGCATTTCCACGTTTCACATCTCCTTGGTGATCCTTGGAACTTTGTCGCTTTCTTCCAAAGAGCTTTCAGGGGGTCTTTGCTTTTATTCACTAGCAGCACTCGCAAATCTCTAGGGACAATAATTACCTGTGTTCCGAGAAGATGAGTGCCCGTGAATCACTGCAACTTCCATCAGTCATACCAATAAAAAGAAGTACCTCCAAAGCGGGGCTGAAATATTATAGGCTGTGGTCTGTATGTGTAGACTGACGCTGTATATGTAGAAAAACGGGCAATTATAAGTGGAGCACGGGAGTTTTTTTTTTTTTCTTTAGCGCATGTGCATTTGCCATGTCTTTCAAGAGTGCGAGCATATTCTTCTTTCCCTTTCTAATACGCAACACGAACGTTGATCGACAGTGGCAGAACAAGATATATCTGGGCCTTATCTTCAAAGTCTTCCATTTGCATCCGCCACGATGGTCTGGAGGTTATGGGGCTTGACTGAAAGTCACGGGATCGAATTCCGACTGTGGCGGCCAGATTTCGATGGAGGCTCAAAGGCTCGGGGCGCATGTACTTGGATTCAGCTGCACGTTAAGGAACTTTAGATGGTCGAAATTCCCGGAGCCCTTCACTACGGCACCTCTCCAATCATATCGCAGTTTTGGGGCGTAAATTATCAACAAATATTATTATTATCAGTTTGTAAAAAACTGTTTTATTTAGCTGCTTGTTTTCTGTCTTCCCGGCTGAACTATTCTTGCTTCTGCCCAATCTTGCGGAGTACTTCTGCGTAAGAGCGATGTTTTGGCGCCGCCTCAGGAACAGACATGCGGAAATGTTACAAACTAGTATATTTATTTATTTATTCATTCATTTATTTGTTTATATGTTCGTTAGTTTATTTATTTATTTATTCCAAAATGACATCTACGTTGCCCGAAGGCATTGTTGTGGAGTAGGTTAAAAAAAAAAAAACAGTACCATGAACATACGCAGCTATAAGGTAAACCACACAGGTTTTGATAGGTTCTATCAAAGTACCTCTCAGCTTTCTGCCACCTTCTAAGTAATTTTTGTAGGTTATTTATCTATTGTAAATCTCTAGACCATTAACGGTCCTGCCATCTATCAGCAATATTTTTTCCCTTGAATTCCACTAAGTTTTTAACTCTATGTCACCACTATATCTCCCAGCAACAGGCACCTGGGCAACACATAGGTGTTCATCATAAATTCTCTGTTCGTATATTGTGAACAGAACTATAAATGTGTCCGTGCGAAGTTACTATTGCAATAATTTTGTTTGACTTATTTCAGTTTGCTCTATATTCTTCTTTGCTTGTTCATTTTTATCTTCAGTAACCACCTCTTTTTCGCTGCAGTTACTTGATGAAATGCAGTATTTGATGTGATATAAAACTCGGCCTCTCCATTGCAAGCCAGTTAAAAGAAAACAGAACAGTACACCTCAGTTAGCGTTACGTTTCGAAGAATAGATAACCGATGTTCACATAGAGCGACCCAATGGATAATAAAGAATGAGATAAGTAGACAAGGAAAACGGAGTATTACACAGAGTAATAATATCAGAAAGTTATCAGATATACGATGTAAACTCCTTGCGCAGGATCGATGAAATTAGATGATGATGGTGATGATGATGACGATGATGATGAAGATGACGACGACGACGACGACGACGATTATGATTATGATTATGATGATGATGATGATGATCCTTTAGCTTTGCTGGCACTCGTCCACAATAGGGGATCGGCCAAGAACCAGGTGGCAGGATCATCAAGAGAGTTAGTTATGAGTCAGACATTCAGGTAGTCTCGTAGCCCGAAATAATAATAACAATAGACTAACAAGGTAATTTTTTGTTGCCATTATGTACGCACACACGGCAGAGCAAACCTCCCTGCGGCTATAACATAACGTAATCCCTCAGAAGGATAAAATTACTGCCACGTTTATTTTTAAACCTAGCTTCTCAATTGTGCCATTGATCCACGCTGCTGCCTGTGCGGCAACGTTGCCTCGTTGAACCACATCCTCTGGGGCTGCCCGGAGGATCCCCCGCCCGCCGACCTCCTTTGCTCACCCCCCACCGAGGGACAATGGGAGGCCCTTCTCTCCAGCAACGACATAGACATCCAGACACGGGTCCTGAAACGAGCGGAAGAAGTCATCGAGAAGCACAGCCTGGCAGCCTTCGTGGCTTAGCCTCCTTTACCCCTCACCCCTTCGATTAATAAAGTTGTTACTCACTCACTCTCAATTGGTTCGACCAGTTATCTTTTCCTTTGATAAGAATATCGTTGACAGGCTAAAAAATAAATCATCTATTGATTTCAATGAGAGGCCTTCATCGTGCGGGGGAAAATGATAATTATGATCACGTAACCGTTAACCAACAATTATTTCCTGTTTACTTCTCATGGAAATATTTAAACTCTCTGTCAATTCTAACACCGTTCTGGTTTATTTGCGAACGTCTTGTGCCACGAAAAGTGGCGTTGACCTGGCACCTACTTTTCAATGTGTTCATTGCTCAGTTTCCGGGCTTTATCATGGAATAGTCTTAACTAATCATGTTCACAGTAGCATTGAAGAACACTTAGTTTTTTAGTTATTCCATAAGAGGCGAAAGGCGCGTCGCAACACACACGCGAAAAGTCAGAAGGGATAGCAATCTTTTACACCGAATCTTCGGGACCTCTCAGTGATTACTATGATAAATGTTGACATAAAGCCTGTTTGCTTTTGTAAGGAGCGTCGTGCCTCTGCTTACTGCGCACATCGAGGGCATAATCGAGCGGAAAACGATTCATTAGTGGTTTTGAAACTAATAACAAACGAAAGACGTTGAGCTTCGCAGGCGGGAACGTTAGAAAATAACGTGATTTCTCGATAGTTCTTGCGAAACCACGTTCTCGATGGAATCTCGCTGAGCTTTCGCGACACACGAGTGTTGCACGAAGGCAGCAACGGTGAATATATTTATATAGCGACAGAATATTTATAGCTCGCATCTTCGTAGTCAAGCGAGCGCTGGTTTTCTTCGGACGCCCCCACAGAACTTGCGCGGGAACTCGAGTCTCGAGAATCAGATAGATCCCTGAGGCGTTCGATCAGTGCCACCCACACCTTCAGATATAAATTTTCGAAGGAAGGAAATTGATGAAAAAATAAAGATAAATCAAAATGTCGCGCATTAGCGTGGCGACTTCTTGGTATACGCAAAGCGATCGCTGAGGAGTTTCTGCGAATGGGACTATAGAGGCAGGCCCACTATCACAGAAAAAAAAAGTATAGTGCACAGTGCAAGTAAACACGACTTCGAAGGAACCGAACGATTTGAGGGTGTTTTCGAGAGGTAACGCATGACACATTAGCAACGATCACCTAATCAAAACGTCAACGTAGGTTAAGATTTGTTTTCGTAGGCACTGCTTTATGTATAGAGCCATTCATTTCCAATTTATTTTAGCAGCTACTAATGTACCAAAAAGGGTTTGATGCCGTGGGATAACGCGCTGACTTTCAACGCACATGCTGTATGCAACCGTGATGACGGATTGAAACGAGACTTAAGTAGTTAGCACAACAATTTACACGCCCAATAGCTTCATAGACCTACGTCACAACGCTAGCACTCTGGTCGCTAAGGGTTTAGATGTAAGTGCCTGAGTGAAATTTCACCCTGCATTACAGGAACTGAAAAGGGTTGAAACAAAATGATGTGCATTCCCTAACTTTAAATTGCCGCGTTTGAATTAATAGGCATTACAGATAAACTTTCGGTGACTCATTCTAACAAATCTCGAGGCGCAAATTTCTACCACCTACCTCCACATTAGAGAGATCTCAGGTTGACTGGAGGCGACTTCAAACCAGAACATTTCCCAGCCCGGAGCACCTAAATCACATCTAACCCAAACTATACCCATATGACTCGTGTAAGCTATGTATAGCATGAGACACGCCACTCTAGAGCATATTTTATGGAAATGCGCACAGATACGAGACGCCAGTGTAGTCTTCCCAGAACAGCGTGGGGTGCGGTGGAGAGCCGCGCTGATCAGCTCAGATCGGGCAGATCAAATATGCGCCATCCAGTGAGCACGGCAGGAGGCTAGGAGACAGGGTCTCTATACCGCCCCTGGTGCGGCTTAGTCCCACGCCTCAATCCGCTGGTTTAAATAAAGTTTGCTCACTGCACTCAAACTCGTTTATACATACTGATCATAGATGAAACGCCAGCATGCGCGACTGATTAGGATGTCACCGATTTGGCAGCCCGAATCCGAGGCTGACACCGGCGATTCAGTCAGGATCAGTCAAATAAGCTTCTCGGTGGTCTGAGGAGTACGCACGTCTTCTATCGATGCGCGTCATCGGTGGCTCCCACTTTCTCATTTTAGATGTAATAAGAGTCACACTTCCAATAAATTCACGACAGTTTTGTTTGAAGAACTGACTAAAATAAGGAGGAAAATGGCAAAAAGTTAATATTATTGCCCAAAACAACTTGTAAACTTTATATCCCGCTCGCATGTGATGTCACTGATGTAGTAGTTGCTCTGGATGGTAAGGGAGGTCCTGGTTCGCACTTCTTGATGCCTTCATTTTCTTCCTTGTTCAGAAGGCTGCACCTGAATATGTTATTCGATAGAGTTTCATGAAAGGAGAAACAAGCAAACAAACTAGAGCACATTCAAAGTTTTAGTTAAATTTAAATTACTGGAAGGTACAGCGCCCTTCAACAACTCTTATATTTTCGTTTACAGGAAGTGTGATCCATGCGATGGCTAGAGTCTTCCTCTGCGGTTTAAATTGGCATTGTTTTAAAAAAAATATCGGCCGCATAGTTATAGAAAATTCCAGGCCTGAAGCATCACGTTGCAGACATTTTCAAATTGAGATTTCTTTCCAAACTGGGCCGACACGCTATAATATATACCGACATTAAGCTCGGTTTTACGTTGATAGGTCGCTCCGAGACAACACGGCGTCAGCAGGGCATTACGAGCGCGACATGTTTTATCAAGGTAGCCAGTTTGGGAGCCGAATAGCGTATGGGCACGAAAAGCGGAAACCCAGACGCAAGTTTCGTGACTGCAGCGTTGCACCTGCTGACAGCATAAACACACCTCCTGACAAAAGGGAGTGCCAGCGGACGTAGCAAAGAGACGCGGTATGGGTGCGGCGTCGCATGAGCGAAGTTAACAATATAGCAGACAAAATATAGCTTCCGGTGTAATTGTTAAGGCACCCTTGATGTGTAGCGCCAAGTCTCTTCACAATCTTTGGTGAACAAGACAAAACAGCGGAGGCCAGTACAAAATCTGACCCACGCAGTTCTTGCCTCCCGTATAACATATGGCAAGGACCATAGAGTTTTCTAATAATACGCCAGAGGTAAATTAGGCGCCAGTGTCTATGGAAGCTGCAGGCACGGTAATTATTTGTAGTACCTGTTCTCTTAGAGAGTGCGTCTCTTAGTATGTTAATTTGTCTAGGCTTCGTTCTTTCGACTTCGTTTGTCTCCGTGTGGTTTGGAGCCGCTTTGTCCCAAGACGAAATTCAACAAACGTTCGGCAGTTTCACTCCACCACCCCGACAATTTTAGGCTCACCACTTCTAATCGGACACGAAGCTCACAATTATCCATTCTTTGATGGGAAACAAATCCTAAACCACAACAATAAACAACACCACAAGTGCGCATTAGAGACATCATCACTGACATGGTGCATGATCTCGCAGCCTGAGTTCCCTCTGGTAAATATTCTAGGAAGCTCTATTGCCAACATAGCGGGCGATGTGCTGAGAGCACAATGGAAGCCTCCTTAGTTAGGTGAGCTTTGTGAAAACCCATGCGCACATGAGCAGAAGCGTAGCCAGTGGGTGGCACACCGAGCACGTGACCCCCCCCCCCCTTCTGAATTTTTTTTTTGCCATGTCGTAGAGAGCGAAAAATGACCAATTCAAGGCGGTGCCCCTCCCGAAATCAAGGAGCTGACCTACCCTCCCCCCTCCCCCGAAAAAAATTGCTGGCTACACGCGCGTATATGCCATGCTGGATCTTCGTGACGTCACGACCACTCATGTTGCTGCCACAACGTACGTTTTAAGGTTTGTTATTTCGAAGCATGGCGTGGTGTGACATCACTAAACGAAAAACAGCACTTGCGATTGCAGTCGGAATCACTACCGCCGTTCGTGTAAAACAGGAATTTGGGAGCCCAAGGAGTGTTTTGTATCGCTACAAGCGGAGTATGAAGCCGTTTTCGGTTTAGCCGTTATACGCTTTTTTACGCATAATAGCACCTTCGATAAACCAGGCACGAATGATACGCATGTTTTAGGCCAGATTAAAAAAAACTAACTATCGCAAGTATACTTGTATATGAGCTTATTTAGTCGTTTTAAATTTAAAAAATTGGGATGAGAGAGCTTCGGTTCGAATTGAAAATTCATAAAAAGTGCCTCAGTGCCAAATCACTCAAGAAGATAAACGTCATTATTAGAATTTCTTTGTTCATCATTGACAAGTAATTCGAATGGAAAAGTAACTCTGATTATATAGTTGGATTTAGGAGGAGGAGGAGGAAAGGAAGGACAGGCAAGTTTTCACACCGGCTGGCTAACCTGTGCTGGGGAAGAGCTACCCTCTTCTCCAGCACAGAGTACCCAGCCGAAGTAAACGTTGACAGAAAAGAGATGTTAAAAATAAAAAAATTAAAAAAATTAAGGACAGCAGTAGGATTGATGACACGGCTTTCAGCCTACAACCACACAAAATTACGCTCATGTTTATCTCTCCGGGAGCTTACCTCGAGGCGAAGGAACCGAAAACAACAAAAGGGGAATCTAATGCTAAACTGCATGGTAGTCTACCTTATTAAAGTACCGCGGTAATTCTGTTGTTTCATACTGCGTCATGCGCAATTCTGTTCACTTACGTCATAGTGCACGCTTTGATTCTCAATGCGCGCCGCGTCCGCAAGAAAACAAAGATGGTACTTCGAAGCTATTTTCGACTGAGAGGCGGTTGCGTCTGTTAATGTCATTACGAATGACGTCACACGCAAGTCATTTGCATGCACTGGCATGGAATCGTCGGGAGATTTCGTTAGAACGTCTCTAGACGCTTGAGTAAATAGAAATAATCTTTTTTTGAATCCGCAACAATTAAGGTTAGACTGCGTCGTGTTCGGCTTGCCCGCAGCCGATAACGAACTGCCACTGTTCGCGTATGCAGAACAGAAGCACGGGTTTATGCTATGAACACGTCGCGATGCGCCCGCAAACAACTTTTATCCGGAATTACGAACCAGAAGAATGAAAATGACTGGAAAACGAGCGCGACAGCGTTTTGTCCCATCGCAGAGCCTTATCGATTCGTTGCCGCGCAGCTTTCGCAGTATTCTGCGGATTAGGGAACGACTATATTGCACATTACGTATGTTTCCCACAGGCGCGTGCGCGAATGCACGAGCATGTTTTCGCTATTCCAGAATTTCGCAACGCACCATTGTTTCATTCCATAACCCCGACCTTCGAGTTTGCTGCGAAGCCCGACTCCTCTATATTTACCGCAGCGCTTTTGACGTAAAATGCCATGCCACGCTCTTGCTGCCCGTTTATTCGACAATTCTAGTGGCGGAGACGGGTGAGATGGCTGTTTAAGCTTAAATACAACAGTTAAAAACAGTGTCCGCTTTGCGCAACATTAAAACAAGGAATAAACGTTTCGAGCAAAGTGAAGTTTGTCTCCGCGCGTAAGTAAGGCCGTTTGGTTACAAGCACATAGCGCACAAACACAGCCCTTCAGAAGCCGTTCTGGTATTCTAAGCGCGTGCAACGAGGAAACGGCCTTGAGTTTGGCAGGACTGGACCAGCGAGAAAGAACAAAAGGGCAGCTCGGATCGCCAGGGTGCAAAACACACAAGGACGAGAGAACAGTAAAAACAAAAAAAGAAAGCTCGAATCAAAAAGAATAAGTGGCTCGAGTAATGCGACTCCACCAAGAATGACTCCATTCTTGGCGTGCTTTTTTGCATCTGCCGGCCCTCTTTGTGAACCCGAACCCAGACGACTGAACCGGGCACGCATGTATTATGTCCTTTTGTTTCCACATTTCGTTATTTTTCTCTCTCTCTCCCTTTCTTTTTATTATCTTTTCTTTTGTCTTTTGTCCTCAGAACTGTCCGCGGTTTCAGACTAACAACAAGCCTGCATTCCCATATATATATATAGATATATATATATAGATATATATATATATATATATATATATATATATATATATATATATATATATATATATATATATATATATATATATATATATATATATATATATATATATATATATATATATATATATATATATATACGGGAATAATGATACGCTAAGCACGAGAGAATGAGCTGTTACCAGCCGCCAGCTTGCGCCACTCGAGGCCAGAAGGTCAGCCTCTTTCCTTTCTCCAAGGCTGTATATTTAGGGAGACACACGATACTCAAACAGTGCCCGCTTACGCATGCGAGAAGTGCAAACACATATTGGTCTGCCGTTTCTAAGCGCAACAGGTCATTGGTGATGCTTTTCTCGACGACTGCTGGCATTCAAACTTACTCTTTTCTTAGTCCTCACCGGCTGGCGCTTATTACATGCGGATCGATGAACCCTATGTGCCAAAACTGTATACCGCGCGAGAATTGGCGACACAAAATCGTGTATTGTGGCGCTGTGATGGCTTTCCTCGCCCACAAAATGCTCCTGCCAACTAGCTCTCGGTCAGCGTGGGAGGTGGGGGGGGGGGGGGGACAACAAGAGGGAAGGCAGGGAGGTTAACCAGGCACATGTCCCGTTTGCTACCCTACGCTGGGGGAATAGGAAGGGGGCATGAAGATGAGAGAGAGAGGGGAAAGAGAAGAGAAAGAGAGAGAGAGAGGAGCTCTTTAAAACTGTCGTTAAGGAGAAGCAGCTCGCTACTGCTGTCTTGGTTGAAAAGGTCGCTGCCCGCGTGGAGCCACCTTGAGAACTGTGCCTCATCTGTCAATACAGTTCGTTCCTTCTTTCTGCTGGCCGTGTCACTGGAGTAAGCATTTATTCATTTCAAACGGCGCCTCGGGGTACTGCGAAAACACGAATTGCACATGTGAATATCAGAATGCAAAAATCAGCGCCGAAGTTGAAGGCCGGCGCTGATTTTCGCGTGCCATTCCACGTTTTCTCAGTATGCTGTGCCGCTGTCTCAGGAAGGTACACACCGTATATTTTTGTGCGTCTAGCGCACTCGGAGTAATGTCCATGTCAATAACGACTCATTACTCGCCGAAGATCCAAGTTACGCTTCTGTATTAAATGAATAGCTCCGCTGTGGTGGTCTAGTGGATAAGGTACTCGGCTGCTGACCCGCTGGTCGCGGGATCGAAACCCGGCTGCGGCGGCTGTGTTTTCGATAGAGGGGAAAATGTTGTAGACCCGCTTGCTCAGATTTGGGTGCACGTTAAAGAACCCCAGGTGGTCGAAATTACCGGAGTCCTCCACTACGGCGTCTCTCATAATCATATGGTGGTTTTGGGACCTTAAACCCCATATATCAGTCAAATGTATTAAAGAAATAATTATGCGGCTTAGCAGGCCAAAAGAAATGTTTATTTAACGCACAAAGACATGCTGACAAGCGACTGATCCAGAGGGGGAAATGGTAGAGGGGATCGCGCCGCCCCCCAAGCCTGTGTCAGCCCCCCACCCTCTTTCTCCAATGCCTGTTGTCCCCTTTTATCGCCGATTAAAACAAATGAGTAGGATCACTGTGGACACAAATTAAGAGTATTTATACTTTTGTGGGGTTTTTGTGGCTATAGTAAACACTAAAACAAAAATGCCAGGATCCCACCGTTCTCCGCGCTTTTACTTCGATTGAGCGCCCCCATAACAAGTTGCATCCGGTATTCTTAAAGCTGAAGCACAAAAAAGGTAGACTGCAGACAAAAGGGTCAACGAGGCCTAGCCCCCTCCCACATTTTGACTGTATTCGCTGCTGATGTTAACAACGTAGTTGTAATTGGCTACCCCGCACGCCCTGATGGAGGGAGAATATAGTTATCACGCAATCTTCGATATAAAACGTGACCGAAGAGCTCATATACAATGGTTGTGTAGTGTATTCTCCCTTCCTGTCATCCAGTGCTATAGTTCCCCTTGTCGTGTACCAACTAGCTTGCCCGTTTAGTATATCCAGAAAGGTGAGAAGCATAAGGAAGGGTAAAAGCAGTCGCAGAATCCCGGTGTAAAACGTGGTATATTCGAAACGCACTATGCATGTCTGCGTCCTGAACCTTGCCTGTAATATCGAAGGGCTAACCACCTGAATATTATTAATGCACATCCTTAACGCATACGAGTCTTTTTTTTAATTGCATTGTCGTTGAGACTGAAATGTAACCGATAATCTTGCGCTAAGATGCAGATTGATCCATAGCTTGAGGCCACCACAGCTGGTGGGGCGCCATACAGACAGGACTGGAGCGTGAGACCTTACTGAAAAAAAAAACGTAGCTGATGAATTGGAGCTACAGGTTAGCTGCCCCAACATGATAAAACGTAAAAAGAAAGCAAGATACCACAATACCGGCTATTTAATAAAGTAAATATTAGCTGACATTTAAAAAGTTCTAATTTCACGAAAGATTACAATTAGTATTTTGGCGTAAAAGAAACAATGCATGAAATTGCACACAGTTAATGAAAAGATCTTGGTCCCAATCTCTTTGACAGCATCACTTCACGTTGATAATCTGTGGAAGAATATTAAGCAAAGTACACAAAATGTTGCCGTTCACTGCTTAGCAGTCTTGCCCAGATTGCAAATTTTTAAAAGAAGATAATTATATCTCTGTGAATTGAAAAGGATTGAATGTGAAGAGTTTGATGTCATATCAGCGGAAACGAATACAGGATACACACACAAAAAGGTGATTGTGGTGGGCTTATCTCTTCTCCACACCTGTTCGTTTTGCTCTCTATGGTTTACAGTGCCTACGCTTCATCCTTCAAGAAACCATTCAGGGAACTAACGCGCACGCAAAGGCGTGTTCGTGGGTGCGTACGAAAAAAAAGAGGAAATGCAACGGGTCATGCTCGGTGCGGCTACAATGCAGCCAATCGGCGCTTCCTGTACCGAATACACTTCCGATTGCAGCGAGGAGAAAAAAAGCGCGGGCCGCATTCTTGCATGCCGGAAGTCTGAACCGTGCCAATTGACCGAACGCATAAGCGATTGGGGGACGAGTCGGTATCAGCATTGTGAAAGAATACCACGAAGAAAAAGAGTCATGGAGGGAGGAGAACATGTCAAATTCAAAGAAGGCAAGAAGTGAAAGTCTGGAGATGCCTTCGGCGGTGTCGACACTGTATCGGGTGCGTGATGATGCTAAGGAAAAAAGGAAATACAAAACACCTTCGAAATATGGCAAGGGGCATTCAGGGGCCGATCTTTCGACTTGTCAATTTGTATCTGCACGCGGAAACGGAAGCAGTGATGAACGTTGACAGACCTCACCCTCTAAGGGCCTGTTTCCTCAATTTCGTCGCATAGGAGCAAAGGACGGGCTCGAAAGTTAAAGGGCAGAGGTATAAAAGAACGCGAAAGTGACGGAAGTGAGACGAAAGGAAAGAGAAAGCAACATTTGGATACTCCGCAAAGATTGCAGGCGAGTTGCACTGGTGTGAAGACAGACGGCTGGAATACACATACGGTTACAGTGTTACAACAGATTCATGGTTGTGTAAGAGTGTAACTAAAAAACAGACAAGTGGTGTCAGATAAATTAATATGGCAGGGTCGGTCAAGAGAGCCTGTTCTCACACGTATGACTTCGTCATGTTTTGCACCATTTTTAACCGCTACACGTAATATCAGATTTAAAAAAAAAGCCAAAAGACAGCCGCTGTTGATGCCAGCAGGCCATAGTTCAAAGATCCGGTCTCCTTTTTTTGTTATTATTTAGAATTCATTGATTCGCGTTGCATCATAAAAAGTAAGTTATAGCCAGCTTTTAATGTTATTTGGAAAGTTTGCCATGAACTCTGTCAAGTCCATGAGGTCTTATAACTTGTTTTGCCACGAGGACTTATAGCTGGATTGGTATCGGTAGTCGTTGCCGCTTTGTAGAAGGGTTTGGCACCGGTTACGTGGATCGGCCGCATGTAGAACACATTTTGGGTCTGTGTAGCAAAGGGCTTTGTTCCTCTCTCCGTCCCGACCACTTTACTTTCTGTTTTGTTTTTCACGTCTAAGTCAACTGCTAGTACTCGCCGGGGTCATAGAGCAAAGCCTAAAAATTTTAGTCCACTATTGTCATTCATATAAATGTATATTGTTTTGACGTGCAAAAAAAGTTCTACTGTTTTCGCTACTTCTCCACAAGGCAATGTGGCTGATGTTATTATCGGTAGATAGTACTGTACTCACGACATTGGAGTAGGCGCAGCAGCTCCGTTTCAACACAACAGCAACCAATAAGTGAAGAATCGCGTAAACTTTGTAGTCAAACTAAAACTGGCGCTAGAAGTGTCGGGCTGTGCAGTAAGTGTTCGGCTTAACATGAACACTACCACACAGCCGCCTTCTCAAGAATTTATCCGCATGCAAAATCGGAAATTAGCTCTAGAGTGGTCGTCTCGGGAAGCCTCGTTTGCTTAGTCTGCAAGCATTGTTGTTAGCCGCAATACCATTGACTCCCAATTAACTTTTGTGTCAAGCTTCCAATCAAATGTCTGAACAGGTATGTGCTTGCAGCAGAATGCGTAGGAAGGAAGGAAGGAAGGAAGGAAAATGGGAAAAAAAGAACAGCAGGGAGGTGAACCAGCCTATAGGCAGCCGGTTTGCTATCCTGCGCCTGGGAGGGGGATGGGGGAAATGAAAGATAGAGAGGAGAAAGGGAGAGAGATAAGCACAGCACATTAGGCAGCACACGCGCGCACACTCAGTCATAGTAGCGGTACGTCTTAGTTACCGAGCTGCAATGGCAGGTAACGTTAGTTTCACTTAGTTGCTTTCGCATTCTGAAACAGAAGTGATTTTCCAATTACCAGAATAGCGTGGGTTTCCACCTTATTGGCAAAGAAATGTCAAGTACAGGCGCTCCAGTGCAAAGCGTATGATGGCAATGTTGCTTGGCTTATTCACGGTGGTTGTGAATTTGCGCTGCTTCATACTAAGCCATTCGCCAGCTGCCTGCCCGAAGCGGGGACTTATGACGGCACATAGCGTTATGTCCTGCATCTTCTAAGAGGCATACTTTGACATAGCAAAAAGGGAAATCGAGAAGCGAGACTTAAGGGATTGCAATTGCTCGCAGTAATTCGCATCACTGCACGAAATTTGCCAAATAGTAAAAAGAAAAAAGCACAGGCTGGTCGCTTTTTCTCGCAGTAAATTCCCTGATCGTGGGTCTCCATATATCACATGTCACTGTGGCTTGCACCGAGAAAGTCGAAAAGGAGAAGGGCTCATGTGCTGGGAGAAATATAAAAAAACTAAACAAAAAATGGGCAACGGCGTGCTTTTCCGAAAGAAGTCCGGTAGAAAAGGTGCTCTCACCTCGACTTATGAATCCGGCCCACGACATTTCTATCGCACTGAAGAAAGAAAATCTGAACGCAGCAGCTCTAGAGAAGAAACCACCAAAGCTCAGTAAGAATAAACTTTTCTCTGTACTCGGTGAGCGATATAGCTAACGTCAAGTACGCAGCACCTGCGTAAGTCATGAATCATGCCATGGCTTAGCTTGCTTCGGGGCCATAGGGGATTTGGACTCCTCGATAACAATTTGCAGTAGAAAAAAACGTGGGGAACTAAACTGGTGACTTCATCGTCTCATTGTATAGTTCTGTGGAATCGTATTGCTCGTTCTATAAAATCAGATGATGAAGCTCCATAGATGGACCTTCGCGAGTGCTAAAAGTGAGCGCTATATTCGCAACTGATATTTGCAACTCACAATCTCAGTGAAGTGACACTGTAAGCACTCCCCTTTAGATTTGCTTACTCAAGTGCGGTGAATTTCTTTCTGCAGTTAGGTACCTCGGCTACCGAGAAGCTGCTTGGGCCGAATGCACAAGGCTTTTCATTAACAAGTGCTTTTGCCACTGACTGGCCTTCATGGTTAATAGCAAAGCAGCGTTAAAATTTTGGCTAATGGCTTCTGAACAACTCAAAGTAAACAGCGTGACTTCCCGTAACGGTGACAAAAATGAACAAAAATAAAGAAAGAGGTCAAGTAGAAGCGCTGATTTCTTTGAACTTGGGCGACAAATACGATGATAATACCAAGTCGCGCCTCAATGTATCTTTTTTTTAATCAGTGCCAATTTTTCTTAGTTTCTTTCCACAACATGTACATGTGTATCTCTACTGCGCAATAGAGTTCTCAGTTCGAAAGCTTGCGCTTGTCCTTGTCGGTCTGCTTTTTTTTTTTCTGCCACCGTTCTAGATCATGCTGCTTATTTTAAGTTACGGCTATAGAACTACAGCACAACAGTGGGTTTGTATGTAGGTTGTACCGGCTTTGCTGCCCTACACTGGGGGAAGGGGAAAGGGGAGAAAAAATAGAAAACGGAACTAGGAAAGAGAGAAAAAAAGAGTACATCGCCACTGTCGTATGCGACGGTAGCCAAGTGTGCTTCAGCTCATAAAAACAAAAATACAGCCAAAACGGACCGTAGAAAACGATCACCAAGCTTTCAAAGGCAGACAAGCGACAGCAGGACACCGAAACCGTCAGCAACTCAGGATAACCAAGCGTCTACACCTTTCACCTCGCCAAAGCCAAAGGCACAACAGCAACGTGCACCAAAAACAAGTGATGTGGATATGGATATATCGATGCTCTTCCTTGCTTTGAAGGCAATCCTGCGTGTATTTCCACAGGCCAATGACCTACCAGAGGAGAGCGCAGTCCTTTCATTAGAGCCTCTAGCAGTACAACAAAAAATTGTTGTGTAGCAAAATGGCTCTACAAATGAACAACTGTCTCTGCAACACAGCTGTGTTTCAGTGGAATGCCAATGGCCTTAGGTCCAAAGGCGCAGACTTTAGGAAGCTGGTTGCTCAGTATAGCTTCCCCGTTCTGTGTCTAAATGAAACCGACGTTGGCCCTGACTTTAGGATTTCTAACTATGTCACATATGCATGAAGAAGAAATCCAGGCTTAAGCAGGGCACTGTTATGCGTACGGCGCGACATACCCTCTTTTGTTTTATACTCGTCGGAATTGGACGTGCCAGAATTTGTAGGGTGCAAAATTCAATTCCAGAAACTTGCCATCACCGTAATTTGTTTATTTGCAACCATCGACACGCATCTTCGAATCATCTCCGGTTAATTTATTAAGTAAATCCCAGGGACCTGCCCTCATCTGTGAAGATTTCAATGCGCACAATACCACGTGGGGCAGTACTCATACCGATTCACGTGGGAGAACACTCGAAAAAGCAATTGATCGATATGGTCTTGTTGTACTGAATGATGGATCAGTAACGTTTTTAAGAGGTAATAATTATGCCAGCTGTCAAGATTTGGCTATAGCCTCTCCTGACATTGCACGAGATATGAACTGGTGTACAGACCTCGAAACACGAGGGAGTGATCATTACCCAGTTCTTATGCAACACCCAAGAATGCAAGTGCAAACGACCACATTGATTTCAAAGCTAACTGACTGGAAACTATTTCGTGAACATGCTGGACGTGACTTGATGGGAGTCAATGAATTGGATACATTTATGTCCTGCATTAAAAGCAGTTACTCCCGTGTGACAAGGTTTACAGCTGTCCCAGTAGGCCACTCCAGTGTAGATGCAGAATATGAGCGCCTACGAGCTATTAGAACGTGAGCAGAACATCGCTATCGCCGCACTGGGAGGCTTGAAGATAATAAGAAGAATCAGGCCACACACATCCAATCTAACCGACACATGCAAAAGTTAGGTCGGAAAAATTGGCATGATTTCTGCAATTCATTGACCCCATTTACTCCACTTCCGAAAATCTGGCAAACAATCACTGCTATAAACCATCCAGTATCCAAGCGAAACCCATTCGGAGCATTGGCCATATCTCTTGGATTATCCGAACGTGATGTTTCTAATAAGTTTTGCACAATGCTGACTGGTACTGGGCAATTGGTTCACAACACTACTGCACTGCCTAGTTCTGTAGAGCAGCAAATCCAAGATGCATACACTTTATCACATGCTCAACTGGATAACACGTATTCCCTACTAGAGTTGCGTACTGCTCTAGCCATCACTAACCCGCGTAAGAACGGCAATTGGTCGCGACAACGTATCGTACAGTGTTCTAAAAAATCTAGGACCCAACGGCATGCCAGTTCTTCTACGGATATATAACGACATGTGGACGAAGGCGTACGTTCCAATGTGTTGGAAGGTCGCGAGAATCGTCCCACTACTGAAGGCCGGTAAATCACCGCTTTCTCTTGACTCATTCCGACCAGTCAGCCTCACTAGCTGTGTATCTAAAGTAATGAAAAAAATGGTTGACAGAAGATTACAGTGGTGGATTGAAGCTAACAACTCACTTCCAGAACAGATGGCTGGCTTCAGACGACGGCGATGCACCATGGACTGCGTCTTCGACCTCGTTACATTTGTAGAACAGAGATGAGCTGTGGAAACATGGCTGTTGCGGCGTTCATGGATATTAAGGAGGCGTTCGACTCTGTGAGCCACCTTTCTGTGTTGCACGGGCTTACCTCACTAGGGGTTCACGGTCGTATCCTTCAATGGATCGCCAACTTCCTATGTAGCAGACAACTATACATTTCAACCAATAACGGAGACAGCGATCGCTTCAAAATGAGCAGAGGTATACCCCGAGGAAGCGTTTTAAGTCCGCTTTTTTTCAATGCTGCAATGGCAGGTCTTCTAGAAGTACCGCCCGAAGCCTTGAACATATCCATGTATGCAGACGACATATGCCTATGGACGTCTCACAAATCACTGGAAGTGATCGAACATCGGCTTCAACAAGGACTAGATGCAATAAGTGATGGCATGAAGATTTCTCACGCCAAATCTGTATGGTTCTGCGATTCACGAGAAAAAGAGTGAAAAACTTAAAGTTTTTTGTGGATGGCCAGAGAATCGAAATCGGACGAAAACATCGCTTCCTTGGCGGTGCGTTAGATAGGCAACTCAGATGGAGTCGGCATATTGCTGATCTAGAAAATCAAGTGAACAGACCATAAATGTTATACGTCACACCGCGGCAACAAAATGGGGTGGTACATCAGCGTCTCTCCTCCACGTCCATTGTGCACTAATCCGACAGAAGATTGCCTACTCTGTGCCAGTTCTCCACAACATCTCTCAGACGTCACTACACCGACTTCAGCTGTTGACATGCTTACGCATATGTCTGGGGGTTCCACAGGCAACATCAAGTTCTTTTACACTGACAGAGGCAAGAAAACCCAACTTTATAGTAATTAGAAATGTCGAGACATGTCGGCACCTCTTTCGTCTAGTCACTCAACACTTTTCCCATCTGCTCATATCCAACATCGTGAACTGTGCTGGAGCGCAAATACACCATGTGTACCAACAGCACATTTCCCGGCTTCCTGTGTCGACACATTGGCCACTGGACCAAAACTACCCTCCATGGCTGCTTGAGCTACCAACTATTGAAACGTCAATAGAAGGACTTCACAGCAAACATGAAGTTCCAACCGTTGCCGCTCAGCAGTTGGCATCGCATCATCTGTTTGACAGGTACCAAGGATACACTCACGTGTACACTGACGGCTCCGTCACCAAAGAGACAGCGGCATCAACATTCATAATTCCGGAATTGCACGAAGAATGTGCATGTCGGTTGGGCCACCTCTCTTCTTCAACAACGTCGGAGCTCGTAGCAATTTTGCTAGCCATAAGCTTTATTAAACTGTCAACGACACCAAGAAAATGGGTGGTAATTAGAGACTCTCTGGCACCACTGGCATGTGTGGAAAGTGCCACTTCAAGACACATTGATGTGCGTATAGTATACGCTATACTAAAAGAGCTCTCAGAAGCTACGAAGTTGAATCATCGAGTGGTATTTCAGTGGGTCCCCAGTCACTGTGGAATTAAGGGAAATGAAATGGCGGGTGAATTGGCGAAAACCGCTCATAATTCTACACAAACGTGCCTCATTCCGGTACCTCAATATGATGTAAATAGAATTTTAAGAACAACAAAACGTAAATTATGCCTGTCTACCTGGTTCACAGACAAAACAAAGGAATCGATCTCATACTCTGTTGATCCTAATCTTGAATACTAATTAGACCGTGACCTCCCGAGACGTATCGACACACTCATTCATCGCCTACGACTCGGAACTGCTTACAAAAAGCACTTCCTACTTCGTATTCAGCGTGCAACATCGTCAGCATGTTCATGCGGCCACGACGACGAGGATATCTGTCACCTCTTACTCGACTGTCCAAAACACGACACACATCGAAGGCGACTAGAACATGTACTGCATAGGTTAGATCCTGAGCGCGACCATTCGGGTGGAATAAAATACTAGGTCCATGGCCATCCAAAACAAACGGCAAAGCAATGAAGGTGCTGCAACAGTTCTTCGAAGAAACGAAGTTATGTGACGAATACTGAGAGGACAAAAGTTAAAAGTGAGCATGTCGTCGACATCTTTGTTCTGCCCATATAAGAGAACTTTTGCTCTCACCGATGCAGGACTGTATATATGTATATATGCTATTGTTTTTTTTGTTTCATAATTTCATTTGTACCCATTAGGTGGAAAGCGGTATAGTCTTCGCCAAGTAACGGTGACAAAAACTCCTTCGTTTATTTTCAATTTCAATAAAGAAAGTGAGAAAAACTGATACGCGCACACTCACGTGAGCGTTCACCACACACATTTACGATGCAGTCACACATGGCAAGTGCTTTAAACTGGTTCTTCTGCGGTTGTATAAAAGTACACACTGGACTCCAAGATGTTCAAAAAGGGCCTGCAGGGACAGTCTCCAAGGAATCCAGAATTTGCAGTGTGCATTGAGCTGATTGAGGTGTCATTCTGTTCAGGAGGGTGTGCATTGTGGTCGCGAGAGACTTGAACAAAGCGAGGACTTATCGGTTTTCGTCGTGTAAATCATCCGTGCACTGTGATGTACATTGCAGGGCATTCTGCACCGGCTCTTTAGGAACGCGCAGTGGTGGCAATGAGCGCCACCCGCGGCCGCTTTCAAAGCCTTTGCACTTTTTCGGCTCTCTGACTTTGATGTGGTGGTGTGGCGGTATAGTGGTTGAAAATGTCGCTTAAGGGAAGGCTGACTGTTTGTTGAAGTAGGGCATCGTGTTATTCTTCCACGTTGAACTGCAGTAGCTCTAGACATTCGTGGTGGGTGTGGGCGTTGTTGCCTATACTTCTCACAATGTCAGCCGCCTCTTTGTGCGTTGGCACCTTCCATACCATTTGTTTCAAGACACTCCGCTCTTTTTTCACTAATGGGCAGTCCCTTGATGAGATACATGGCAGTTGGGACGTTTCAGGACGGTTGGTTGGCAGGATTCCACATCATGTGGCTTTGCACAGCGGAGGCAAATCATCCGCTCACATGACCCATTTTTTTAGCATTTATGACGCTGGAGTGGTCTTGGTGTAATTGTGCGGACCATATGATGAAAGTGACCCACCTTCACGTGGGATGACCACGTCTTTCCTTTGAAGAAAATTTTCACAGAACGCGAGTTTCCCAGCCCTGAGACTGCGACGCTGGTGCCATAGTCACTGACTTCCTTGATCAGCATTGGAATGGCGCCTCAAGGAATGCAGATGTCGACATTGTATGTTACATTTACCACCGCGTCACTGTTAAGTAGAACGTGAGCTCGGACCTTGATACCGTCGAAGTTAGTGATCCTGGTTAGGGCAAGCACAGATGTCTGGTGTATGACGTCGATGACCAGTTCATTCCTGGGGGGGGGGTGACACGAAAATCCTTGATTGATTGATTTGTGGGGTTTAACGTCCCAAAACTACGATATGATTGTGACAAACGCCGTAGTGGATGGCTCTGGAAATGTCGACCATCATCATCATCATCATCATCATCATCATCATCATCAGCCTGTCTACGTCCACTGCAGGACAAAGGCCTCTCCCATGTTCCGCCAGTTAACCCGGTCCTGTGCTTGCTGTTGCCAATTTATACCCGCAAACTTCTTAATCTCATCTGCCCACCTAACCTTCTGTCTCCCCCTACCCCGCTTCCCTTCTCTGGGAATCCAGTTGGTGACCCTTAATGACCAGCGGTTATCCTGTCTACGTGCTACATGCCCGGCCCATGTCCATTTCCTCTTCTTTATTGCAGCTATGATATCCTTAACTCCCGTTTGTCCCCTAATCCACTCTGCTCTCTTCTTGTCTCTTAAGGTTACACCTACCATTTTTCTTTCCATTGCTCGCTGCGTCGTCCTCAATTTAAGTTGAACCCTCTTTGTGAGTCTCCAGGTTTCTGCTCCGTAGCTAAGTACCGCCAAGATACAGCTGTTATATACCTTCCTCTTGAGGGACAGTGGCAATCTACTTGTCATAATTTGAGAGTGCCTGCCGAATGTGCTCCACCCCATTCTTATTCTTCTGCTTACTTCAATCTCGTGGTTAGGCTCTTCGGTTATTACCTGCCCTAAGTAGACATAGTCTTTTACAACTTCAAGTGCACTATTACCAATCTCGAAGCGCTGCTCCTTGCCGAGGTTGTTGAACATTACTTTCGTTTTCTGCAGATTAATTTTAAGACCCACCTTTCTGCTCTCCTTGTCTAACTCCGTAATCATGAGTTGCAATTCGTCCCCTGAGTTACTCAGCAATGCAATGTCATCGGCGAAGCGCAGGTTACTGAGGTACTCTCCATTCTTATCCCTAACTGTTCCCATTCTAGGCTTCTGAAAACGTCCTGTAAGCACGCAGTGAATAGCATTGGGGAGATTGTGTCCCCCTGCCTTACACCCTTCTTTATTGGTATTCTGTTGCTTTTTTTATGAAGCACTATGGTAGCAGTTGATCCCCTGTAGATTTCTGTTGAGAAACGACGGGCCGATCCCGCCGCTTCCACCACTGTTGAGAAACGGACCGATCCCGCCGCTTCCACCACTGTTGCGAACGACGGGCCGATCCCCCCGAAGCCACCACTGTTGCGTAGCGTAGATTTATCAGCTCGCGACTGCTTCTGCGCAGAGCTGATAAGACGAGCGGACGAGACGACGGTGAGTTAAACAAGGTTTATGTACAGCATATATACAGAGGCGTTACAATTTCGGCACTGGGGCCGACAGAGACTCGAAGAGCCGAGCTCCCCTCTCTAACACATAGGTCAGCTTTTCGCCTAAAACCGCCGACTCACACACATGCCGGCTCTCCGACACGGGGCCTCCTCTCACTCACATAGGACCGCCGATCGCGACGCGCCGCAGGGCTTCTTTTATTTACACCGGGTCCAACCAAAATGTCCAATCAGAAGCGCCGCTTTGTCGTCAGGGCAGACTCCTCCAATGGCGCGCCGCGCCAAGCGTCAGACCACCAGGCACGCGGCCGCCGGCTCGCTGTCACGTGCGCCGCTGACTCACTGCACCTGGGCCAGAGGGCGCCGCGCGTGTTCACGCCGTTGAGATGTTCGCGTCGGGCGGGTTGCGGCTGGCCTTGACCCAGATTGCCTTTTTCCGAGGCACGGACGTTTGACGAGGACTCGCTGGCATAACAGCACCCCCGCCGCCAGACAATGCACCGGAAAGACGAGCTGCTTCCACGGGGCTCGGATGTCAGGTGCGCTCGTCCGCCAAGTCCCTCCAGGTTCGCCTCCAGGGCCATGGGGAGAATACAGCTCCAGACTGTTCCGGGAACACATCCCATTTTTGACGACGGATCCCAGCTCCACTGGCTTGTCGCCACAACTTGCTGACCAGCTTCACTCGTCTCTTCTGACCATCTTCGGTTTCAGCACTTGTCGATGGTTCTGCAACTGGCTAAGAACGGTTCGACAACAGACAACACACGACACAAGCAAGTGCCCTCGGTCACCCGACAGAACACCAGACAAAGTATAGTACAACATATACCTATCTACGTGTCTATCGGAATTTTGTTCCCTCTACATCAAGAGGCACATGTGGGACACAAGACTCTTAAAGTAAGAACTTGAATTTTTCACAATTACAACAACGCAACGAATTAGAATACCACATAAAGTTGGCCCCTTGAGATCACTCTGAACAAGAGCGCTCAGCCCAGGTCGTGATGAGGTCAAAATTTTGCCCCGAATCGCCAACGAGAAATCGAAAGGTTGAGAAGTTACTAGCTGGAACTCACTGCTCAATGCACCTGCCTTAGCGTTTACCTTTCCTTTATTTTATTTTTTTTTTTTGATAGCGAACGTCAAAGTTGCGCTGTGGAGCAACATGCTCCACTTCAGTAACCGGCCACTTTTAGGCGACGATACCTATGCGGCACCAAGAGCGGCTCACACTTTCGACGTTGCACAAGGGAACAACGATACGGCTTGCTACTGAATGACTCCTCACCGCTTAGCTTGATATCGTGTTCGATCACCGTCGTTTCTCCGGGACGGTCCGACAACACATACCCAAACTCGGAAACAATCTTTCTCAGGTCCTCTTTCTCAGGTCCTCCTTCACTTACGCTAGGCTCTAGGTTTATCTGCTCCCGGATTACTTTCGATCCCCCTTCAATTACCTCACTAGAACTCAAAATTTCTGCTTCCTCTTCCTTTGAAGCATTCAACAACAGATTTACGACCGCTTGATGTTGAACGTATGGTTTCATCAAGTTGTAAATTTTGTCCGGCCGCCTTCCTAATTTCACTTCATAATTTGTATCGCAAGACTTCGATAATACTTTGGCGGGCCCTTCCCAATCAACCTCAAGCTTGTTCCTTTTGGACGGCTGCAGCGGCATTACCTGACTTCCTACTTCAAAAGCACGCTTCTTCACCGATTCCTCGTAGTGCTCCTTCGACAGCACTTTTGCCGCGTTTTTCTGGCTTTCCCCTAGCGCTTCAATTTGGCTTTCCGCTAGCGCTTCAATCGAGAGATCCTCACGCTGCTCTCGAATGAGCGTCTCTCGATCAACTCTCGGCAGCTCGCTCCAACTTTCCGCTACAGGCGAGAGCGTTGCAACCCTCTCGCTCTGACTCATTGGCGCCATGTCGTCTCCCCCTACCGCGCCGGCCGTGCCGACCGCTTTCGCGACGGGCCGCTCGCGTGACTGCTCACATGACTCATGCGGAAAATTTCCTTTCTGGGGTTCCGTCGACCCGCCGACAAGGTCACTTGAGAGTTCACTGCATTGAACCAGATCAGGCTTCCGCGTTTGCGATCGCGTGAGGGCCATGCACGCTAAGTTGGGGAAGAACGATTTGCCCTGCTCTTTGAGAAGCTGCTCCGAGTTGTTGGAGAAAAGATAAGGAAAACGATCATTTAGCGCGGCAGACACAGCCGCTTCGGTGCAAAGTTTACCGAACGGGCCTTCAATGACAACCGTGGCGATTGGTAAGCGAACACTCTGCTCCTCGGCGACTTGCCTGATCCACGCGCATTCTCCTGTTAAGTCGTCCGGAGACACCAATGAAGGATGGACAACGTCCATGGTTGCCGCTGAATCTCTAAGCGCTCGGCACGTTTTCTTATTTACTTTAATTTCTTGGAGATACGGCTCCAACAACCGAATGTTTTTTTCTGATTCTCGGATCGTTGCGAAAGCAAACTTTTCCTGACAGTTTCTCGCGATGTGCCCTTCCTTTTTGCAGTTGTAGCAGATTAGCGGCTTCCGTTTGCTTTCCGATTCAAATGCCTGTGTGGTAGAAACCTCACTCGATTTCTCCGCTTCTGTTTGCCCTTCCCCTACACTGTCCTTCGTAAGAGACGGTTCCTTCTTGAAATTACGGTGCGGAGCGGATTTCCGTTGATCAGGTTTCCTTGAAAAGCCCTCTTTCCTTTCATCCTTTTCAACACGCACTGCCCTGCTATGCAACTTTCGGCGAGCATAATACTCCTCAGCTAACTCAGCTGCCTTATTTAACTGTACTTCCCCAAGTCTGTCCTGCAGCCAAAGTCTGACATCCTCCTCGATGCAGCGGTAGAATTGCTCCAATGCAACGCATTCCACCACTTTATCGCGGTCGTCATAAACACCTTCGCCCTTGAGCCATTCAATCAAATCGGCTTTAAGACGAAACGCGAAGTCAACGTGTGACTCATTCCCCTTTTTAGCATACCGAAACCTTTGCCTGAAAGCCTCGGGTGACAACTTATAACGTCTCAAGAGCACTTCTTTAACCTCGTCATAGCTCTCAAACGCTTCCCTCGACAAGCAAGTTATCGCGTCGGACACTTCGCCGGGAAGAAGAGCTAGCAGGTTCCGCGCCCAAAGAGACTGCTCCAAAGCATTTCGCTCACAGACGTGTTCAAACTTGACGAGATACTTCGCCATGTCCTCGCCTACTACGAACGGTGGCAGTTGGTCCCGAATTCTAAAACCGCTGACCTGAACTGTTGGAGAAGCTACGCTAGGCGCCTGCGAACACTGTAGGATTGCCAATTCTAGTCGTTTCAACTCTAGGCGCTCTTGTCTCTCGGCCTCCTCGCGACGTTCGCGCCTTTCAGCCTCCTCACGTTCGCGAGCTTCACGCCTTTCAGCCTCCTCGCGAGCTTCACGCCTTTCAGCCTCCTCGCGAGCTTCACGCCTTTCAGCCTCCTCGCGAGCTTCACGCCTTTCAGCCTCCTCACGTTCGCGAGCTTCTCGCCTTTCAGCCTCCTCACGTTCGCGAGCTTCTATTTCCCGCCTTTCAGCCTCCTCACGGCGTGCTTTAATATCCACCCAGGCCTCATCGACTTCCTCAGCCGACACTCCCTCATCCTTCATGATCTCAAGGATCGCTTGCTTTCGTTTCGCACGGCCTAAAGTAATGCCGAGTTCCTCACAAATTTCGATGAGTTCCTTCACTTTAAGGTTCTCCATCGTTCACACTAGCCTCTTGCTGTTTGCCCCTGTTAACAATTTACTTGCCGTACCCACTATAAGCCTACTAGCAAGACGCGCAAGCAATTTTTCACACTCCCGTGTTTACCCCCTCCGCATTAACTTTGGTTTCAAAGCACTTCGACTTTGCTCGAAACGATCAAAGCTCACTATAATGCTTCACACAGCCCTTCTCTAAACTACTACAACCTGAGCTAGAGTAGTCTGGTGAACTGAGGGGAAAACATCAGGCACTCACCGCATCGATGTCGCTGACGCCGGCCGATCCCGCAGCTGCCAACCACTGTTGAGAAACGACGGGCCGATCCCGCCGCTTCCACCACTGTTGAGAAACGGACCGATCCCGCCGCTTCCACCACTGTTGCGAACGACGGGCCGATCCCCCCGAAGCCACCACTGTTGCGTAGCGTAGATTTATCAGCTCGCGACTGCTTCTGCGCAGAGCTGATAAGACGAGCGGACGAGACGACGGTGAGTTAAACAAGGTTTATGTACAGCATATATACAGAGGCGTTACAATTTCGGCACTGGGGCCGACAGAGACTCGAAGAGCCGAGCTCCCCTCTCTAACACATAGGTCAGCTTTTCGCCTAAAACCGCCGACTCACACACATGCCGGCTCTCCGACACGGGGCCTCCTCTCACTCACATAGGACCGCCGATCGCGACGCGCCGCAGGGCTTCTTTTATTTACACCGGGTCCAACCAAAATGTCCAATCAGAAGCGCCGCTTTGTCGTCAGGGCAGACTCCTCCAATGGCGCGCCGCGCCAAGCGTCAGACCACCAGGCACGCGGCCGCCGGCTCGCTGTCACGTGCGCCGCTGACTCACTGCACCTGGGCCAGAGGGCGCCGCGCGTGTTCACGCCGTTGAGATGTTCGCGTCGGGCGGGTTGCGGCTGGCCTTGACCCAGATTGCCTTTTTCCGAGGCACGGACGTTTGACGAGGACTCGCTGGCATAACATTTCCTCCAGAATGTTTATATATATTTCATCTACGCCCTGATTCCGCAGTGTCTGCATGACGGCTGATATTTCTACTGAATCAAACGCCTTCTCGTAATCTATGAAGGCTATGTATAGTGGTTGGTTATACTCTGAGCATTTCTCTATTACCTGATTGATAGTATGAATGTGGTCAATTGTTGAGTAGCCTGTTCTAAATCCTGCTTGTTCCTTTGGTTGATTGAATTCTAATGTTTTCTTTACTCTGCTAGCAATTACCTTCGTAAATAGCTTGTATACTACAGAGAGCAAGCTGATCGGCCTGTAATTCTTCAAGTCCTTGTCATCTCCTTTCTTATGTATTAAGATGATGTTAGCGTTCTTCCAAGACTCTGGTACTTTTCCCGTCAGGAGACACCTCGTAAATAGAGTGGCTAGTTTTTCTAACACAATCTGTCCTCAATCTTTCAGCAGATCTGATGTTACTTGATCCTCACCAGCAGCTTTGCCTCTGTGCATGCTCTTCAAAGCTTTTCTGACTTCTTCTATCATTACCGGTGGGGTTTCGTCTGGATTACTGCTAGTTCTTATAGTATTAAGGTCGTGGTTGTCTCGGCTACTGTACAGATCTCTGTAAAACTCCTCCGCTATTTTAACTATCCTATCCATATTGGTAGTTAATTTGCCTTCTTTGTCCCTTAAGGCATACATCCGCCTTTTGCCTATCCCAAGTTTCCTCTTCACTGCTTTGACGCTTCCTCCGTTTTTCAGAGCGTGCTCAATTCTCTCCATGTTATACCTTCTTACATCGCATACTTTATGTCTATTAATCAGCTTCGAAAGCTCTGCCAGTTTTATTTTGTCTGTTGTACTTGACACTTTCAGGATTTGACGCTTCTTAATTAGGTTCTTCGTTTCCTGGGAAAGCTTGCCGGTGTCCTGTCTAGCTACCCTGCCTCCAACTTCCACTGCACACTCCGTGATGATACTCGTCAGATTATCATTCATTGTATCTATGCTAAGGTTGGTTTCCTCGCTAAGAGCAGAGTACCTGTTCTGCAGTGACACTCTGAATTCCTGTACTTTCCCTCTCAGTGCTAGCTCATTGATTGGCTTCTTGCGTATCAGTTTCTGTCGTTCCTTCTTAAAGTCTAGGCGGATTCGAGCCCGTACCATTCTATGGTCATTGCATCTTACCTTGCCAACCACTTCCACATCCTGCACGACTCCTGGGTGTGCAGTCATTATAAAGTCTATTTCGTTCTTATTTACGCCATTAGGGCTCCTTCATGTCCACTTGTGATTTTCTCGTTTTCGGTAGAAGGTATTCAAAATACGCAGATTATTGCGTTCTGCGAATTCTACTAGTAGCTCTCCTCTGGCGTTTCTAGTGCCGATGCCATAATCTCCTACTGCCTGGTCTCCAGCCTGCTTCTTCCCTACCTTTGCATTAAAGTCGCCCATTACTATAGTATACTGTGTTTTCACCTTACTCATTGCCGATTCCACGTCTTCATAGAAGCTTTCAACTGAAGCGTCATCATGGCTGGATGTAGGCGCGTATGCCTGTACTACCTTCATTTTGTATCTTTTATTCAGTTTAATTACAATGCCTACCACCCTTTCATTATTGCTATAGTAATCCTCTATGTTGCCAGCTATGTTTCTGTGATTTAGGAACCCTACTCCCAGTTCTCTTCTGTCTGCCAAGCCCCGATAGCAAATGACGTGCCCATTTTGTAGCACAGTATAGGCCTCATCTGTCCTCCTAACCTCACTCAGCCCTATTATATCCCATTTAATGCCTTCTAGCTCCTCGAATAATACAGCTAGACTTCCCTCACTAGATAACGTTCTAACGTTAAACGTTGCTAAGTTCAAGTTCCAATGGTGGCCTGTCCGTATCCAGAGATTCCTAGCACCCTCTGCTGCTTTGCAGATCTGACCGCCGCCGTGGTCAGTTGCTCCGCAGCTGGTGGGGACTGAGGGCCGTGAGTTGATTGACGAATGCCTACGGGAGGGGGTGGCCAAATACTGCACCAGGGTGGCCAATCCTTCTCTGGTGAGATCATCGGTGCGTACCGGCTTTAAGCCGGTACGATCAGACAGTAGTGGGAATGCTCCATGCATGTCTTCCTTATTGTTGTTCAGCAGCGTTGGCGGCCACCCACCACGGAGCCCAACGAGGGGACGCTACAAGGTTACAAATGCTGAAACCTGCAGACGCCAGCCGTACAACGCCACTATAACCCAATGCGCCTAGACCAAGGTAGGCTATTTGCACAGGGTTAACCCTAGCCGCCAGGAAGTTTGGAAGTAAACGGAAGAGAGTAGAAGACAGGACAGATAAATAGTAAGAGATAAAGACGAAGATGTATGGAGAGAGAGATAGGAAAAGGCGACTGCCGATTCCCCTGGGTGGGTCAGCTCAGGGGTGCCGTCTACGTGAAGCCGGGGCCAAAGGGGTGTGTTGCCTCTGCCGGGGGGCCTTAACGGTCCAATCACCCAGCGTCGGATCAACCCCCAGGATCCCCTTTTCCTCGGACACGGCAAAGCCACGCACGGCTAGGTGTGGGAGGGAGTCGAAACTCCCCCGTTAGCTCGGGTTCGTGGTGTCGCTACACACCAAACGCCTACTTGCTCAGGCGCCCCTGCGGCCCTTTAAGTGGTACCGCGTTATAACCAAAGCATGCTTTTTTCGGCCTTTGCCTATGTCAAAAGGGCAACCCACCTTTCAAAAGCAATTTACTACACTTTTCACTCGCAGACACATTCAACACAATCTCAACACCGCACGGAAACAAAGTTCTCAAGTCCGGCATCAGCGAAAGAACGCCGTTATTTTTGTCTGGCGATGCTTGCGAACAGCGCTGCGAACAATTTCGTCCTCCACAAAGCTTAAGCACTGAAGCGATTTCTCGCTCAAACTGTTTTTCGTGCAGTACGATTTCACTTTAGCGAGGTATTCCAATGCGTCTTTGAATGGGAAATCTGGTTCTGGCGTCGGGTCGACATCGTATTCACCGTCCGATTCGTCATCCGTAGCAACCTCCGCACTACCGCGCACCGCTGCGACGATCGCGTCATCTGTGCTCGCTTCCTCGCAGACAGAAAGCTCCGACTCCCTGGCATCGACAAATTCTTGGAAAGTGTCGGTGGCGGTTACGAAGTTGCTGTTAACGAGGTAGGACCACATGTCGTCAGTGTTGAGGGTCTCATCGGCGAGCGACATGTCGCTCTGCTCATCGTCTTCTAGAGCCTCTGCATTGCGCACGAAGCTTGCCCTCTTGAAACAATTGCTTATGGTATCGGCCTTTACCTGCCACCATGAAGCGACCACCATGGGGGGGGGGGGGTTGACACGAATGCAGATGTCGACATTGTATGTTACATTTACCACCGCGTCACTGTTAAGTAGAACGTGAGCTCGGACCTTGATACCGTCGAAGTTAGTCATCCTGGTTAGGGCAAGCACGGATGTCTGGTGTATGACGTCGATGACCAGTTCATTCTTGGGGGGGGGGGGGGGTTGACACGAAAATCCTTGATTGATTGATTTGTGGGGTTTAACGTCCCAAAACTACGATATGATTGTGACAAACGCCGTAGTGGATGACTCTGGAAATGTCGACCACCTGGGGTTTTTAACGTGCACCCAAATCTGAGCACACGGGCCTACAACATTTCCGCTCCATCAGAAATGCAGCCGCCGCCGCCGGGATTCGATCTCGCGACCTGCGGGTCATTAGCCGAGTACCTTAGCCTCTTAACCCCCGCGGCGGGGCACACGAAAATCCTTGAATTTCATTCGGTGCCAGGGGCTCAAGCTCTCCCGAGATGGCCCGTCGATTCGGGTGTCTCAGATTGTCTGAAGGCGTAATCGGGGCAAATGGGACGGCTTACTCCGTTGAGGTCACGTTTGGCTTCACGGTAGATGCGGTTGAAGGTGGTAAAGGACCCACGGATCTTCATTTCTGTTTACGACTTTGAGCAGGCGTGAAGTAATCGTCGCAATTGTCCCTTTTTGTCGAATACAGTTCGGCAGATTCATTGTCGGTGTCACCGAGTTCACTGCTCCGTTTCCTCGAGGAGCCCGCCGATAATGGCGGCATGCCTGAAGTGTGCGCATGCGAGTCTACTTGAAGAGTAGCCAACTAAAATACCGATGGCTGCGCGGTAAACATCAAAAATTGGCAAAAACTGTCATTTGGTACACAAAGTGCAGTGTTTGTTTGTTTGCTTGTTTGTTTGATTGTTTGTTTGTTTCTTGAACCTTACGGAATATGGCACATACCCACTATGATGATTGGCACTGATTTCGCGGTTTTAAATTAGGTAGACAGTTTCAAAATGTGAAAGGCATACTTCTTCGTCTTCTCGGTCCTAACAGAAAGCATTAGGGTCCACCATGGATCATAACGTTCGTTTTATTTTTTCATAAGCGTTATAGCGACTATAAATCTGCGTGGATTTAGACATAAAAGGGGCGACATCACTGGAAAATGAATAGCCGGTACAGAAGAGCACACATCAAATATGTTCGGGAAGATAGGGCTGCAGTTGTCGAGATACATCTGCGCACATAGCATTTGTCTCCCCGTGTATCTGAATCAAGTTCATGTGGACTGGCCCAACACCACCTAGATAAGAACTCATTTAGGTGGTGTTGACTGGCCTCCATGTTCTACGTAGAAGACCGGGATCGTCTTCTAAGTGTGGAACACTTTGGAGGCCCGGCCTGTCGTATGATGTCGTGTGCTGTCATCGCTTGGCATAACGCAGGCAAAACCACGTGTAAAAATTCAAAACAAAGAGAGGGAGCAAGCGAGAAATAAAGAGAGAGAGAGAAAGAGAAAAATTGGAGGAAAACTATACCGAGAGAAAAAAGAGTGAAAACTGGAAAAGAGAAAAAGAAAGAGAATAAAGACAGAAAAAAATCGCAGAGAACGAAAGACGGTTGCCCAGCTCCGCACTTCTTTCAGGCTTGTTGCCACCAGCGTGAAGCTACCGTAATGTTTTGTCACATTTATTTTTTTCAACTTTATTTTTTCTATTTCTTTTTGATATTCTGTCCGCTGCATTCTAGCGACGTTCACGTGATACACGAACTTGTCTGGCGTGTAAAATTGTTATTTGGTGAGAAATAAGATAATTTCAAGCAGAATCAGAGATACTTGCAAATTAAACGTTCAGCCACATTTAGTATCATAAATAAAAGGACGTCTGGAGAGAAATCAGTTTACTCTGATGAAATGCATGTGCAACGTACAAATGCTTTTATGAAGAGAAAACTCACTGTAAGGGCCCAGTACATTGATTTTTTGGGGCGAAGCTCCTTAGGGTGTACTGCTAGTCCCTTGTCGTCTATCGTAGCTACCCCTAGTACTCGTAGTGCTCAATAGACGGCGCTCGCTGCACTTTGATCAGTAGACGAGCGCTTTAGTGTGGTAGAAGACAGACAGACAGACAGACAGACAGACAGACAGACAGACAGACAGACAGACAGACAGACAGACAGACAGACAGACAGACAGACAGACAGACAGACAGACAGACAGACGGACGGACGGACGGACGGACGGACGGAGCAAAATTCAGAGAGAATTCGCGTTTTGCCGATGTACCTTCGGATCTTCGCCCATTCAACATCATTCACCCCGTGGATGTGCTGTGATTTTTTTTTGCTGCAATCAAGGGAGGGAGTTTGATTTTCGAAGTCCTGAGAGGCATAATTTTTTATCAAAAACCCTAACTTTAAATGAGAATTTCTAAAAATATCTTGAGTTATTATATTAGAAAGAGGTGGCTTAAAAATTAGCGACTAATATACGTACCGAAACAGACATCGGAGCTTTGCAAAGGTGACTCTCACAGAATATATCAAGCAAATATTCGTTTTACGAACTAGCGACTTACGTGAACGTTTCAACCCTTACCAGAGTATCGCAGCATCTCTGGTAAATTGATGCTCTATTTCAAAATGGCTTTTAATTCCCTACTAGATGTAGTTTTCATAATTTTGACATCGCTTGAGAATTATCGCATCATTTTTTTTTCATTGTTCAGTGATATATTTGTTCATTTAGTTGTTAAGTTGTATGGCATTCAGTAGTTTTCAGGCATTTTTACTCATAAATAAATAATAAAATACCAATACCCATCCAACAGCCCATAAATTATTCTTTTAAGTGCAATGCACTTAATCAAAATCGGTACACTTGTAGCCTAGAAATTATATTTTCGTTTCTATGCATTTAGATATATATATCTGAGCTTAAGTGTTACATGACGTGTTTGGGGCCTCTGATTATCATGATTTACACAGACCACTTTACTAAGTGCAAGGCGCTCAGTGGATTTGCTGAGAAGTGCTCCCGTAGTTGCAACATATTTCATGCCGAAATGCACGGCGTGGTGACGTTACGAATGCTGTGGGTGAATTTTCGTCTTTTTCGTTCACATTCACCGTTCGAAGTAACGACACCAAGCATCGTTTTTTTTTTCTCTGATTCCACCACTTGCTGACGACGTTTTTTGAATCGTAGGTTATTCAAGCACGGCGCCTATAAGCCTTGTCTATCTGCGTCGCTCAGCTTATACTGTGCAACAGGTGGTCTGTTACCTCGCAGAGCTTTTCCATTTGTTGGTAAGGTTACAGTGGCTATGTCATGTCGGGAACGAGGAGCGAGGGGGAGAACTTGTCAGAACCTAAAATAAAACTGTTTCATTGAGCACATGTGGACCTAGGAGGGTCACCTAATGCGAAGAGAGGATAATCGATGGCCAGTTATCTCTAGCGACAGAAATAATGGTTACCAATCGAAGAGGAATTCTAAGCGAGGGTGCACGACAGAGGTTTACACGGAGTGACCAAATCAAGAACCTTGCAGGCATAACATATGACTAGCTCGCACAAAATAAGATAAATTGGAAATTCTTGGGAGAGTTTCTGCTTGAAATGAATACAAAACAGGCTAAAATGATGACGACGACGACGACGACGACGATGACGACGACGACGATGACGACGACGATGATGATGATGATGATGATATTATGACACATATGTTTAGTTCAATACCATAGTGAAGCGCTGGGATCAATAGCCAGCACCTCCACCAAAATCTTAGGTGAATGACGAGGCCTGAACTGTAGACCATTCAGAATACGTGTGTACAGCAGTGGTTGTAGCGTTGACCAGTTCAGCTCAGTCTGAACGGAGACAGCCCTTCGTCCACTTCGTCGGGTGCCGGCGCGCGTGTTTCCTAGTCACTAAATAGAGTGTGCGTGTAGCAGTGCGCTCCTGAGCTGCATGTAGCCTGCTGTGCCCGTAGTCAGGACATTCTTTCCGTCGGGCCTTTGAGCCAAGTGCGCTTCGTTTGCGAGTTCTTTGACGTACATGCTTGTGCGTTGGAAAGCACATAAAGCAAGAGCGTGACGCGGTCGTCGCACCTTTTGCTATAAAGACGTGACACAACGAGAAACGAATCGTTTCGTCGGCGTCAAACGCACACAGCTGTCGTAAAGATAGACTTAGACAACGAGGAAAGCCTGCTTATAGCCTCTTCGTGGCCATTGCAGATAACGCAAATACCAGATGTGTTTAGCGGGCTTTCCTCGCACTATTGATAACTTCAGCGCCACCTTGCGTTAATTTGCGGCTCCCACTACGTCATTATTAGGTGACGCCGGCAGTAGTTGAGAGGAGAGGAAAGAACTTACTTTCCTACGTCTAGCTGAGCCTACACTAATTTGAGAGAAATGGCAGCTTGTGTGCAGAGCATGCCATCTCGGGGCAAAGATTCGTCTTATGCGCGCCTTACTGCATAAAGTATTTGCCAAGTCTCATTGCCAGCCGTCTTTAACTCGCTGCATTGCAAAATAAAAATGTGAGCACAAATGTATCGTCCAGACTAAAAACACACAAACAACAAAAGCTTCCATTTAAGTTCACAAAAAGTATCACACTTGCTTGTGGGCATTATATCATTGATGCATCCAGGACTTTATACAATTTCTTGAGGTCGCTAGGCCTGTCGGTCGGTGATAATAGGGAAAATATTGTTCCGGGGATATCACAGAAAACGGGAGTATTTACAATATTTACAGTCCACAGTAATGTGGGCAAAAACAACTAAGATGGCGAAAGCAGGCACCACCGATAGTCCTTCACATATTAGTCCTCTATGTGATCGGCTTGTAACATTATGGTGACGTTCTTATTTAATCGTAAGAAAGTTACTTGGAAACAAAGCCGCCACTTGGAATAGGTTTCCACAAGGCAATGACGCCATTCGTAATTATGTATATATTTGTCAATTTTGTCGTAAACATTCACGTATACCTGCGCCTAATACAATACGTGAAACATTTCTGGAATACTATTGTTCATACATTTCAATCATGTCATAAACTTCAAAGGACTCTATTTTCTGTGTATATTGCTGTGTCTTATAAACTACCATCCTTTTCTTTAATTATATTGTGTTGATGCTATCGTTTCGTGCAGCTTACTACCGTCATTGCGGCTCTAATTTATTATATTGCTGCTTGCTTTCCTTATGTTTGTACTATTGTTATCTTCTTTGTGCAAGTGACTGAGCATCGCCTGTTGTGTTTGCACGAGTGTTGTAACATTAATTGTTTATGTAAATAATATTTTTCTGTTATGTCTAATATGACTCATGTGTGTGTTGAAAATCTTTCCAGCAGTCACTTGTTGCCATGTAATTGGTCTCCTGGACCCCAGTAAAGCGGTTTTATGACTGATTTTAGCCACCGGAAACCATTCAGAATGCAATATTTCTTTTCTTTAATTCTTGATATAAAGAGCATAAATTAATGAATTCATTTTAGTAGAGTTTCGTGTACGATATTTCGATATTGTTTTCCTGCACATGGTGCTAGCGCTTTTTTTTTCTGGAGGATAAGTATGAAGATCAGCAGTATGATTAATTGAACTAGAGAAACTACAGTTTCGCGAACACTGCCAAAGGTTACTCCACAAGAGCGTCGCTCATCAAATGTACGAAAGAAATAGTTCAACTTTATGATATGCGAAAGCTTATCACAATATGAAAGCTAACACTTATGGCTTGTTTGCAGCGCTTTCTTAATGACTGATATGTGGGGTTTAACGTCCCAAAACCACCACATGATTATGAAAAACGCCGTAGTGGAGGGCTCCGAAAATTATAACCACCTGGGGTTCTTTAACGTGCACCCAAATCTGAGAGCACGGGCCTACAACATTTTCGCCTCCATCGGAAATGCAGCCGCCGCAGCCGGGATTCGATCCCGCGACCTGCGGGTCAGCAGCCGAGTACCTTAGCCACCAGAGCACCGCGGCGGGACTGCCAGCGCTTTCTGTGCCATCTGAATTCTCTCTAAGTCTTCCCGGCTCCGCCATTTTCAGGCGCGTGACGTCACACACTTTTTTTCTTAGCGTACGCATGAGTGCAGTGCAGTACGTAGTGAAACGGGGCTTTCAAAGTTCTGGGTCATAATTCACGAAACTATTCTTTAGTAAGTGCATTTTCCCGTTGCCTTCGGTAAGCAGTCGTCCAGCACCATGCTTGTGCGCATTTTTTTTTTTGTCTCGAAGAAGCATTTGTGAATACAGGCCCAAGTCTAGATTGTTCGACCGTAGGTTGGACACATTGAGAGGCATGGCAGCAGTGGTGCCTTTTTCTTCTTTTTCTTTTTTTTTCGCGGAGCACGTGGCGTGTGCGTAGACCGAGTGACCCTTATCTGGGCAAACATCTCGCGCCAGCTCCTTCCGTGCCACGCAAGACGCGCCCGCGATTACAATGGCCGGCGACGAGCGGCCATCGCAGCCTCTGCACGACCATCAAGAACCCATCAAGTCGCATCCCTCGAGACGCACCGCGACCGTGTTTGGGGTTTATATACGCACACTCACGACTCCCGTCACGATCGGGTGGCAAGAACGAATCTCCACTGGCGGTGGAAAATGAAGGGCCACTCCGTACTGGGACCAAAGGGGGGACGGACTGCTGGAGTCTACGGGGACGCACAAAGCTTACGTCAGCTCGGGTTCTGAGGCAGGCTGCTTATTTGGCCTGACTTGCACTTGCATAGTTGACAATCCTCGAGCCAAGAGAGAGAGAAATAAATAAAAGGAAGAGACAGGGAGGTTAACCTAGATGAACTGATTTGCTGCCCTGTACGGGGGTGGGGAAAAGGGTTTGAAAGAGGATAGATATAGAGAGATATGAAATAAATTAGAAGAAAAACCACATGCGCACACATTCAGGGAGTTCCAATCACAGTCGTTTGGACAGGCCGGTTGAACGCAAGAAGCGCAGGAGCGCCTTCACGGCCTTCTTCTGCGACATAAAGTCCTGTCGGCAGCGCCGGATTCTTTCTTCCGAAAGAGGCTGGTTGTCCAGTTCATCTAGTGCATTGCAGAGTGACTGTCTCTGCGAGCCGAAATTGGTTGTTCGAGGGAAGAGCTCGTCGGGGCCATAGAGTTTCCCACAATACTTACTAGAGGGAACCCTGGCGCTAGTGTCTGTGAGAGCTGCAACGCATGATGCTTCAGCGAGCATGGGAATGATGGGTAGTACACACATTTGTCTAATATTAGTACTTCTGGCCTGCTTTTGGCTCCGTTTGTGTTCGTGTGGCTTGGAGCTGTTTTCTTACGAAACAAGTATTAGCAAATGTTCAGCGGTAGCGCTTCACCCTTTTATTTTTTTTAGACTTACTTTCCAAATTGGCTCACGAAGTTCAAAAGGGTTCAATCTTTCTTTCAAAACAAAACCGAAACACAGCAATAAACGAAGCCGCAAGTACGATTCGCCGCCCGCAAGTACGAAGACTAGGCAAATGTGTGTACTACCCATCATTCCCATGGTCGCTGAACGATCGCAGTGCCAGAGTCCCCTCTATAGTTAATTTTGGGAAACTCTATGGTCGGGGCAAGGCATACTCAGGGGCGCTCAATCAGAGTTTCAATGTGGTGGCTGTGGCTGAAGGGGTCTCAACACTGAACGGTGGCACCTGCAAACGTTAGACTGGTTTAGATCATTTGCATTGTTGTATTTTGCTAGGTCGGCTCGGCATTACAGCGGTCACGTTACATTGACTGCAGACGACATGTTGCTAACCATATTAGCCGCGACTGTGCATGAAACTCGGAAACAATGACGCGTCGAAACGGAATAAATAAATACAGAAAATAAATCAGGAGGATGGTGCGTCTCTTTTGTTATATGATCAAATTATGACAGACATGTATCGCTTAACTACAGATCAGCGGGAGAATTCACGGTTTTTACTTCGCAGTTTGTACTGGCTTGCAGCCTTCGCTATAGAGAGAGAGAGAGATATAAAGATGCAAGGAAAGGCAGGGAGGTTAACCAGACGCACATCCGGTTTGCTACCCTGCACTGGGGAAGGGATAAAGGGGAGAAAAGAGGTCGCTATAATATGATATCCAAGTCATCGTGGTGGTATTGTGTGTATGGTGCTCTATTGTTGACCTGAAAATCGCGGGATTGAATGCCGGCAAAGGCGGTTGCATTTCAATGGAGGCGAAATGAAAAGGTACGCCGGGATTCAGGTGCACGTTAAAGAACACTAGAGGGTCTAATTTTCCGGAGCACCCCGCTACTGCGTCCCTCATGCTCTTATCGTCTTTTTGGGACACTGAACTCTAACAATTATTATTACATCACACAGGCCTCGGGACCGTCGGTGCGTCGCGGCTATGCGCGGCTGGCCTTCAATAACTGCGGCGAAGAGACGGATCCGCTGTTTGTGACGGGCTTTGACCTGGACCCGAACCCCGTGCAGATTCCTGGCCCACTGTCTGTCGGAATCCGCTTCAGGCTCAACGAGAACCTCACGTCACCCATCGCGGTCTGTATGACATGCTATTTCATCCCGTCGTCACTCTGTATGTAGGCACGTTTGTAGGCCAATTCTCTGAGTCCAGGAACGTTTGATTTTGTCTTTACATAATACATGAGGTGTGAGAGAGAATAGCTTCGTCTGGGCCCTCTCCTCTCGCATATCTGCGGTGATGTTTACGCAGCCTTGTTTTCGTGAATACTCTTTGTCAAGTCATCGCTAATTATACTGCGTCAGATCGATCTGGCCGGAATTTTGAATTAGGAACAATCTACACAATGATGTCCTGAATTCATGCCCTAAAACGCTGCTAACTTTCTCATTTGGAAACAACTTTAGTTAATAAACGTTTTTAGTTTATTATTAAGTACACGATTTGTGTATCTTACCCTATTTTTGCCACCGGCTTCCTTATTCCCTCTTCCCCCCCCCCACAAAAAAAAGAAACGTAAACGAAGTTTTATGCTATAGTTTGTCATCAGAATGAGTTTCAGCTGATCCTGATTTTGAACACATTATTAGAGAACAAAGAAGACAGCTGACTGGTTGCGAATGGCAGTGAACACAACCCGTACATGTATGGCAAGGTCATTCTACATCCTTCGTGATTTCAGAGTCCACGAAACTACTGTCTCGCCTACTTTTTATATCACAATGAATAAGATACAGGCACTATGGCATCTGTGCGTGTGTATTGCGATACTTGGCACATAGCACTTACAAAATCGTCCGTGCTGGACGCCTTTATTAATTTATTTATTTGGTCTGTGTGCATAGCAAACACGAAGACACAGGAAATATGGAGAGACTTGAAAGGCTGACAACTGCCACCTATAGTGGTACAACGCCTGCCTCTTCCTTCGGGAGGGAAGACATATAGAAAAGGAAGGCAGGGGGAAGAAAAAAAAGAGAGGAAATAAAAGAAAAGAAAGACACAATAAACACAAATAAATAGTCACGTGTAAGATGTCTATAAATGTGACGTCAAGTGCGTTTTTTTAAAGAAAAGTAAAAGGGCTCGATATGCCTAATCACGAGTAGAAGCACATTTTCCTGCGAACGGTGGTCGTCAAGGGTCGTGGACCTAAGTCCGATCTGTTCATAGTCCTTTTTAAGTAGTGCTCGCTGCCCGACGACTGTAGGGCACTCTAAAATGATGTGTTCCATAGTGTCTCACCGGATACACACGATGAACATACTGGACAGTCCCAGCTCGGTCGCCCATTGACACAGAACCAACTGTTAGCTTATATAGCAGGGATCTGTGACGACGTGTCAATCTACGACCACGAATACAAGGAGGAAACAATCCGCTTGGTGATCCGGCTGCTGCTTTAGAAGATGTCGGCGGATCAGCGGACGGGCGTTGTCACACCGGCATGAAATTTCGTCGCAGTCACACTCGCGGACACAAGTTGAAGCAAGGCGATCAGCCTCGCTAATGCATTCTGTTTTAAGCCCAGAGGCAACAGCTTGGCCAAAAATGGAAGGCTGTCAGAGCAAAGATAGAAATTCGCGCTTTAACGCTTGATAGTAATCGCATTGCGCGACCGCTCTGTCTAGCCGTCGACGTCTGGCTTGCTAGTATCACTGGGCAGAAATAACGCCGTTCCTACCAATCCAAGGAAACTACGGCCTAAAGTAATTTAGCAGTGCAGCTTGTAAATGGCGCGCTACGTATGTCGTTTTCACTAATATTCATTGCACTTAGAAGGTCAGCCAATATAGCGCAATCGCAACGGCTCCCGTCGAGTCATGGCCGGGCACTGCGCAAACGACACGCCACACAGGCTCGTTACCAATGAACGGCTGAAAGAAACTCAGCTTTCATTACCACCGTTCGTGGAGGCAGCGAACGACGACAGTTGAAGGACTATCGACATCTTCGCGCATGTAGCACACCACTTCTGAGCTCCGAACAGCAGGCTAATTGCACAGGTCTTGCAACTCGTCTTCGGCAGTCAAAGCAAAACTATGGCGGACGCTTGCCCCTAGTTGTAGATTTCAGTTGCATCCCAGTTTCCCACGCAATTATGCACTCCAGGAATCTTTTTTCTGTAATCTCTCACTTTTTTTCCTTTTCTGTTTATTTCATTCTCCTTGCCTTAACTTCAGACATTGTTTTTTCTTGCAAGACTAAATAACGTATTCGATTGCAGTTGTCCAGTGAACCTTACTCCGAACGTTGTGTGTGTGTGTGTGTGTGCGCGCGCGCGCGTGTGTGTGTGTGTGTGTGTGTGAACTTCGAACTTTTTGTTCATCTGGCTCACTTCGTACTCTTTCCTTTTTATCATTTTTAAAAAAAAATCAACAAATAAAGAACTATGCGGGTGACAGTTGCCTTCTGGCTCATTGATGCTATTGGTATTGCCGCATGGAATTGACAATGAACAAGTAGCAAATGAGCATGCTGAGCCTAGCAAAGCTTGCAGACGTCCACATTGTCGTGTTATTCATACAGAGAAATTGCTCGTGGACATACGTTTGTGGTCAGAAAGACATAGTGCTGTTCTCCCGTCGCGTCTTGAGCTGCATTCACAACGATTCAGCTGAGGCGCGCACGTTTACGCCACCCTCTTGTAAACCATGAAACACGGTAGACGAAGAAAGTGCTTAACAGCGCGAACGTCTAAAGGGGATAGAAGAGACAAGAACAGAGCGCTGTTCTCGTCTCGTCTATGCCCTCTTGTCTTCTGCGCTGTTGAGCACTTTCTTCGTCTACCATGCAGCACCAACCAGCTCACTTTGTTAATGAAACATGGTTACTCGACGTGAACAAACTTAGCTCAAATGAAATGTACAGACAAAGAGTAAACGAGGACGAGGACGCTTCGCTACACTGACAAGCAGTATCAGCATACGGACACCGTCACCGCAAATGCCTGAAAAGAACGCCCTCTCGTGTCCACGCACGCACCTGCGCACTTCCGCGAATGGAAAATAAGCCGAGCGCGCTTCGATCGAACGCCACCGATGCCGCAGACCCGCATTCCAGCGCCGAAGTCGCGATGCCGCACACGGGGAAAGAAGCAGGGGCGGCAGGAGGAGGCGGTGCCGGGGATGTAGGCCAACATTCCGACGACGCTGCCGAAAACCGGCCGACTCCGGGAGTCGAGCAGCGCCCCTGAGAACCAGACCTCCGAATACGGCTTTATCCCTGCACTTCGCGAACCGCGTTGAGCCTGTCTCAAGACGAGCTATGAACAATCGCCAGCTTACAACAGTGTTAAACATGTTATATATCAGTAACGATATCGCGCGTCGGCGTGATATATATATATATATATATATATATATATATATATATATATATATATATATATATATATATATATATATATATATATATATATATATATATATATCTGTGTGTGTGCGTGTGTGTGTGTAAAAAGTTATCCGGAGCACATCATCACGCCATATATCGTAGCCCCAGAGTTGCACTTAATGATTCTATCATTAATCGTTTCTTTCTTTTGAAGCCGTGGTCCTAATAAAAATAGTGCACCTTCAGCACCGGGTCAAAATTAGTTCTGGGGTTGCGCGAGGCCGCAGTGTGCTGCTTTCGTAGCGAGCAACGGCTCTTCCCACCCTCCATTCCCGAAGACTGTCTTCTTTGGACGCTAAACACGCTGTCCATTAGATCCCCCCCCCCCCTCCCTTTGTCACGCCGTCGGCCCACCGCTGTCGGGGTCAGGGCGATAGAGGGGACCGCCTCTCTCCGGGGAAAGCGGGCACTTCCGCGTGTGCCAGCGGAGCCGGAAACTAACAAAAATAAGAGAACCGTTTTGGCAGGTCGCAACACATAGCAGCCAAAACGTTCCGCCGTTCGGCTGCAGTAATGGTACGGGAATGATAAGGAAAACGATCAGACATCATGTAACCCCTCCCTGAGGCAAAATCAGCCGGTCCGCGGGGCAGTAAAAAGGCAACACAGCGGACGGCCGAAAATAACCGCGTTTTCTGTCAGCGGCCACGCGCGCTAAAGAGGTGATCTACGCAATTGGGTACCCCAGACGGAAAAGAGCTTCGGGTTCGTGAGTTCGAAGCAAAGGAGCATACAGGTGTTCATAAAGGCGCCGAAACGAGCTTCAAGGTGCGTTGTTACGCCCTGATCCCGGGAGCGTGGGCATGCGGAAGTGTCATAATGAAATTCGGGAAGAAAGTTGACCCGAAAGTGAAGCGTGAGCCATTAGAGTGCACGTTTCCTTTTCCTTGATTCGCGTTGTCTCTCTTCACTCAACCTTGAACGAGTAGGCATTCCGAAGCTTCGCCCAATTTCTCGCAGAGCATAATTAACAATATAAAAAAATGCATGTCAAACACTTTCGTGAAATTATTCACCGTGCGTATCTACTGATATAATTTGTGTGCATGTCTTTACCAAATGACACCTTTATACCTGTGCCGATACCGCAAAAATTACAAGGAGACGACGTACTCAAGTTAAAAAAAAAAGCGAGAGAAGTGTATTCACCCCCAGAAAAACTGCGCTGTCATGTTAAACATTGCAGCTGCTCCAGTACACATATTAGGAATTATTTTCGAACAAACACAAAGTGTAATTGAATCCCCCCCCCCCTGAAAAAAATATAGTTCAGGCTACGTTCCTGTAACATAGGAGTACCTGCCACATTAGTTTCTGACCCTCCGTCTCATCACATTTTACATACCGCCCCACCGCTGTGAGACGACCGAAGGTATCCGACGCTATAGTTTCGTGAAATATCGCCAAAGTGACAGTTTCATCGAGATTGATCGTCTCAAAATACGGTCCCAGTAAAACGAAACAATAAATGGAATTGGCATCTCAAATTAGCGCTGGATTGTCATCGTTTCCTTCGACTACATCCGCGTCCAAAGCAGTCACGTTTTATCTACTGAATACAGTAGTAATACGATCTAGTGTGTTATTTCTCAAAGACAGGATATGGTGATGAGAGACACCGTAGTGGCAGGGGGAAAAAGAGGGGGGTCCAGAAATGTTTATGACCTGTTGTTGTTCTTTACGCGCAGTGACACTAAACAACACACGGGCTGCAGCGGTCACATTTCACCTCCATCCAAATGTGACCGCCTCTGCTGTAAAGGAACCAGCGACATTCGAGTCTGTGCATAACTGAGCACAGCACCAAAACTGCGGATACTCGAAAAAAAAAGCAAAAAAGAATACAAGCAAGAAAGCTAGCCCAACGTTTGACGTTGCCGAAAAGGAGAATGTCTAAGATGAAACTCTTTATTTGGAACTTGAAGCTTGGAAGTGAACTCGAGCTGCAGCAAGGACTGTACGCTGTACAGGTGCGATCAAAAGTGTGTAGACCACGGGATCACGTGGCAGAATGCATCGACGCGCCAGCTAGCGACGAGACATGACGAGACACCTGCTGTAGGGTGTCTATTTTTACGTGTCTACTTATTTAAAAACGTGTCTATTTATTTTAAAAAAACTACTTTTTACGTATGCACGTAGTGAGAAGTAAGCGTGGGGTATATATAGCTCCTACTTTGTAGGGGCATGTCTGGCACAAGGGAGCGCTTTCGTTTCAGGATGATTCATAACAAACTTGAACCTATAACACTATATTATACTACCTGGTTACGTGTGTTTGGTGACGTAGCACAAGACTTTTAATTAGCCTTACTTATTAAAAATTATATCTTACATTTTTTTATTACAAAATGGCCACAAAAAGGCATTATGTACAGTAACCGGAACAATGTACCGAACTCATTTTCAGTGCATTTGAATGCTTCAACCGACTAATATATCAGCGTTTAAAAGGTAATAATCGTTTTGGGGGTTTTATGGCCCAAAACAATGATGATATTTGGAGACACACCGCAGTGGATTACCTGCGACTGTCCTCGAGGCTAATTGTGACCGTCTAGTTATTTTGATCTGCCGGTCTTGTTAATATGTGCTGTAATTTACTAAGTTTGTTGTGATTGTCAATTACGATACGTGTAGCACTTGCTTATGGTTCGTTAACTTGTGCTTCTTCGTTTCGGCAATATCAGAATGACGTTCACATATCTCGGTTGCGTAATTTAAAGAAAATGTATTTTCTTGATCTATGGATACCTTCTGCGTCATTTTTCCGTGTAATGATTATACGTCGAGACGATTCCTCTCATAAATTATCATAATTGCATTCACACTATATTGGAATAGATAGTCAAAAGTCGGGTAGCAAAGAGGTAGTAACGGGACAAGAAAGGTAGTAACGGCTGCAGTTACTACTTCTTTCATTTCAGTCACTAATTGTTTACTAACGTAAGTAGTAAAGAGGTCGCAAAAAGTTAGTAACGGTAGCAGGTAGTAACTGTTTACTAACGTAGGTAGTAAACAGGTAGCAAAAGGTAGTAACGGACAAAGAAAGGTAGTAACCGCTGCAGTTACTACCTATTTGCTTGCAGTTGCTACCTTTTTACTAACTTTTTCAAGAGTGTACGTGTCGCGCCTCCTCTAGCGTTGCATACTTCTTCGGCCTGCTACAGCATCCACATATACCCTTTCTAAGCGTCCTCAATGTAAGCGTTACTTCATTGAGCCTCGCGAACACCTCGAAGGCGAAGTAAAGGGGCAGCTCACAGATATGATTATCATATCAGGTTCGGAATGTAAGGCCTCAACAATCATTATAAACGAAACATTTTGACCACGTATCCACGTTTGTTTTTAGCGAGAACTGGGCCATAAGTCGTGCGTCGTTCATATACGTAGAAAGGAAAGCAAGACTATGTGCCAACTTTACACAGGTGCACCTTGAGATGCAGAAAAAGCTGACGCTCCTGTTTGGCCTGTCCACGTGGTTGACGATACCGTGCCTGCCCAATGGCGTGGGTTCGTGCACGTACGATGACATCTGCAAGATACACCTTTTCAACAAGCCGGAATGCCTGGACGTCAAAACGGGAGAGGAGATCCCGTGTCAGTGTCCCTATCACGAGGTATGTGTACTCGTCATCTTCGTATATTTCGCGTGCAGTGAGAAGGACTGTCCGAACGACCTGTGGTTACGCATGCCTTTCATCAACTGACTACATCTTGCACCTTGAAAGATCCTTGTGTAATCACAACACGTCATGGTGTGTTGCCTTGAAATGGTCCCTAAATCTCTTCTGATATATATATTTTTCCAAGCATTTAAGGGTAATGCATTCAAGCTGCATGCCGCGGGCGCGCCACAAATTCAAAGAAATATCTCCTTCTCTTCTCAGGGCCTTTGCGGTCACCCGCGTGACGTGTGTGGCGTCAACATGTTGAATCTGTGATGCGCGGTACAAGCGATGCTGCGATTGGTCGAACAAAAACATACGAGATTAGGTTAGTCTGCAAGCAGCTGACGGCACTCCTTGTTATTCGTCACGTTGCCCACGTGTGCGCGTGGACGAATCAGAAACTGTGGCCCGTCAAGCAACTCCCAAATCGCAAGCTAGCGATGTGATAAGCTACGCAAACTCGATTCGACAGTGTGAACGCGACAGCGTTAAAGAGCATCTTTCGCAGAAATTCTGGCGTCGGTGTCAGTATAGTTGTGAGCGATGAATTATCTTGTCCTTGAACGCGAAGTCGAAAAGATGCAGATAAAATAAATAATAATTTGCCGGTTCAAGCGAGGTTTTGGCCCATTGATTGATATGCGGGGTTTCATGCCCCAAAACCACATTCTGAGAGACGCCGTAGTGGACGACTCCGTAAATTTTGACCACCTGGAGTTCTTTAACGTACACCCATATCTGAGTACACGGGCCTACAGCATTTTCGCCTCCATCGAAAATGCAGCCACCGCAACCGGTATTCGATCCCACGACCGTGGTTTGAAACCAGGACATTTGCCGATCTTCACAGCACCGATGCTTGGTATGATGTTAAAGAGGCAGAGTTCGCTGACACCTATCTTCGCCTCTGACAATGTGCGTTATTAAACTTGTGCCAGTTTTTTCTTCTCTCATCAATGTCGTGAAGAAGACAAGAAGAACATCTGTAAGGCTAGCTAATATTTGCCCATGTCAATACTTATAAGAAACCGGTGTTAGCACGTGTAAGCCTTCGCGCAGAAACGCCACTCGGATGCAAGCAGCGGTCTTCTCGAAGATCTTGTTGGAGTTTTGGGTTGCTGCTGAGATTTCTGGAATTCGAACAGCGTGATGAGACGATAGACGAAGAAAGAAAGAAACTTCAACGTGTTTAGAAAAAGTGTGAAACGATTTAGAGTTTTTCCTACTCAACTACGGGAGAGCAGTGAGCCGGTGCGATGTGAGTTGTAAATTCATACTTGGAATACGTGTTACCTTTCCAAAAAAATAAACTTAGACAGTCAAGCGCAGACTAACAACTCACTCAACATTCCTCTCCGCAAGACAGTTGCTCGCAGCAACAATGCCAAGAAAAGGCGGGAGGGATCGCTAAGAAAACTTTTTTCCCTCCAAGGGGCTGTTAGCGCTTATAAAAATGATAATAACGATACTAATCTCCGGGGTGTAATGGCCTTGATCATGACATGATCTTGAGGGACGCCGTAGCGGAGGACTCCGAAAATTTCGACGATCTGGAGCTCTTCAGTGGGTATTGACGTACAGCACACGGGCATCTACCATTTCGCCTCCGTCTAAATGCGCCCACCATGGCCGGAATCGAACCCGTGACCTTTGGGTCTAGGTTCGAGCACCGTAACGACTGTTCCGTTGAGGTGGACGGTAAGCGGTTAGGAACCACCAGCATATCACCACCGAGGTATTTCAATACGCTAAGGGCAACCGCCAAAGGTGGCGTACTTACGCCTACTTGTATACGCTGACAGCTATACTACTTGCGCGTGCGCTAAAGAGAGTCGTCGAAGTGGCCGCCATACCGATTCTGTAATAGCTGTGGAAGGTTTGGTCGACAGCGGTTGGGGCATGTTCCACTGGTGCGGACGTATAGCGATTCTGGTAACAATTACCAAAGGTGTCACTTCGTGCTGCATCTTTGGTAATTCGACTTTGTCTTACGTCATTCCCAAAGGCTCCACCTCGTGTGAGCTCCCCGGTCAGTCCTGATTAACTAGCCTATTTACTTTGAGGATGTATAGTTTATAACACTGAGCATGCGCACTCGCTTTGGGCCATTTGTTCTATAAAAAAAAAAGCAGTGCGTCTTTTTCAACGAACCCATGTTGCAAGTTCAGCGCCTACTGTGCCACTTCTTTCGTTTGTTCTGTGTGTTTAGTGCTGTTAATTTTTATCATGAAAACGTACCAACTCACCCAATCTGCCTGTCCTTCTTCAAGGTAACATGAACAGGCTTACACGCCTCAATCATTCGTTCCTAGCACTGCACGCAAGGTTCTTCCCGCTCACTTGTCTTGCACATTTGATGTTCCTAAATCACATTTCAGTAATGGTAGGTTCCCCCACAGATGGAGTCTTTTGCCTAAAGAATCATATCTAGCGATGACCTCTCGTGGTGGCGTAAAGGGGTAACGTTACATACCCTAGTTTAACGAGGCGCTGCTTCGCTTCGGGACAGGCGACGCACGCTTGGAAGGCCCCACGAGAGCAGGAAAAGTGCCGATTGCGGTTTCAAGCGTAACCGGTGCTGCTCTTTTTTTTAACTGTGCCTTGCAGGGCGAGTGGCGCCTCAAGCCGTCCACATTCAAGGTGCCCGAACTTCCGCCGGACCTTCCCTCGTACCTGCTCGACGGCGAATTCGTCATCAAGGCCACGGTGCTGCGAGACGGAGAGCAGATCGGCTGCTATTCCACAGACGTTGAACTCAACCTGTGACCTATACCCCGCCACAGAGCGCATAGGGACTCCCAAAGTTGTCCTCCTGTGTGCCTAATGTCGTGTGCGTGCGTGAGTGTGTCCTGTTAAAGCGTCTCTCGTCCCACTTTTGATCGACAGCGAAGAGATCCGCGGAACTGAGGTCGCAGGGCCGCCGACCTTCTGCAGGGTCACGCTTTCTGCGAAACGTCGAATCAGCATCGTCTGCGGTGACTATTCTTCGTGGTTACACAGCGGCACCAAGCCTGATTCAGGTGAAGAAGTTCCATGAGCCAAGTGCACGCGCTCCGCCACGCAATGGTTCGCCCACCGGCGTACCTTGGAATAACGCTCCCGGTTGCCTTTCGTGAATATGAAAATTAGGTTTGTCCAAATAACGTCGCGTTTCTTTACCCGATGCTTTATCTTCCCGAAAGCGAAGTAAAGCTGATGCAAGAGGGTTTTCTTTTTCCTGCTACGTGATCGTTCCGCGCGGTGATAAGGGATCTGTCTGGTCATCCAAAGTGTGGGAAGGCGCCTGGCTCAGACCTATCAGTCGATCGCTTCACAGCTAGCGCATGCGTCTCACGAACAGTTTTACAGCATTATGTAAATTTGGCGAACTGTGCGAGCACGTGTAACTCTTTCCCGATATAACCTTTTGTAGCACACGGCTAGCTAGTGTCGACTGTGCAGCCGTCAGCACTGTAAACACGACCGCTCCGCAGCGTGACCTGTCCTGGTTTACGCCAGCCGTGAAGTGCTGGTAGCTCTTGTCGAGATAGTGCCACTGCGAGCTTGTATATTGTGTCGCTATGTATAGGTAACCTAGTTGAAACAAAACCCAAAGATGGCGCTGGCGTCAGTGAAATTGTTTAAGGCCATGCTGCAAAGCGTTCGTGTTAAGCATGCTGACGGCTGTACATCGTCGAGAATTGTTGTTTTTCGCATTCTATGCACGGCTGGGGGCGCTACATCAAATTTACTTCCGCATAACAGTCCCGGGAAGGTCTCGTTATTTCCACTGAGCTCAGCCTAAAATGGAGAGACGGTGTGGATGAAATTGCGTGGAACGAAGACGAACAAAAAGGCATGCACATAGTTCTCCATTGTTTTACAGCTCAAGTTATCCTCGTCCCATGCGCTGTGAAACATCGAATCGTGCTACTCCAACTAGGCCTACGCTCAACCTTAGTGACGTTTTGGTAGTCATTCTGTTTGCACGCCGCGTGAAGCGTCACTTCAGTTCGGCCATGTTTGAGTAAATTGGCCTTGTGAGCAGTCAGCCTGCTGGCATATGTGGCACGACTTTGGAAGCTGGGTTACTTTAGGTCCAGTGCCGGAAGCTTGCATTTTTGTGCTGGAAGCATGCATTAGCGACAATCTTAAAGAGTTCCAACAGAAGAAAAGTAAGTAACCTTAGTGCGATCTTCTAGTACAAAGCATAGCACAACTCATTCAATGGGCTCACGCAGTAACATAGGAAAGGGTTGGCGATCGACAGTTCTACAGCGAAAGCTGTTATGAGATCAGAATGTATCAGCTGTTATGAGATCAGAACCAGTATGGCAAGAATTAAGAAAAAACTCATAAAATAAAAAACTATTAAAGACACAATAGGATTCATACCCGGGTCTGCTGCGTGCCAGCCCAGTATTCTACCACTGAGCCACGCCGGTGCTTAAGCAGGCCTTAAGCAGGCTTGATGTTGGGAAAGTAATAGCGTTAATATGACCAACTATGTGTTTTAGAGCATCAAAAGAACAAACAGGCGTCACACAATGCAAACTCGGTAACGTGTGTGTCGTCCAATGTTCCAACCCATTGGAAAACTTGTTTTTGATCACCTGTTAATGGCCCATACACACTTCAGGCACAATTCTTCATCGTCATCAGCCACTGCATAAAAAAATTGCACGAAATTCCTAGCAAGTGTGTAGCGGATACCACGCTTCTCCGAAGAATGACAAAGAATAGCATAGTGAATGCTGGCCTCCTGCACAAAAAATCATGATCATTTATGGCGTAGTGGGTACCCAGCAAGTGTTCTTGTAGCAGTTACCCAAAGAGTGTTTAGAAAAGGCTCTGAAAGGCCGCTCTTCTAGCTTTCGCTGTGACTTTGCTGCGCGTTCTGCGCAAGCCTGGCGTTTTCTTCTTTTTTTTTTTCTTTCTTCGTAGTTACAAGTTATGACAGAGCAAGCACGCTTGTCTCGTATCTTCATCTACTCCGTGTAGTCTCCTATTATAGCAGTGTTGGTCCAAGCGCAAGCCAACTAGTCCCGGTGAAAGTGAGAAATGCTGATTGAAGGGGCCACAACAGTTGCGGCCCTCTTACTCTGTCACCTTGCGTTCGTGGTATTGTAAACGCAGCATCCCGAAATGGTGATTACGCATGAAAGCGTATTTGCGAGTTCTTCAGTCTCGAAGGTCACACGAGCAATCTCGGGGTCTTGTCACACCGCACAAAATCTTGCCCAACGATGACATCGATCTGCCATACAGGTAAAAGCGGTGATTTTTCTCGAGTGATGCTTTCAAGTTTTTTGTTATTTCCATGACTGTGTGTCGTGAGCCAACTGCATGCGAAAAACCTCCCTGGTATGCAGTTCCTTAGAAAATTCTTGGAAATCTAAACCAAACTTCACAAAGTCAGTGCGGGGTCAGCACATTGTCTGCAACGTTTGTATCGAAAAAGAAAAAAAGCGTGAAATATAGAAATCTTGCTCGAATTTTACCCAACTCGCAATGTAAATAGCAAAGCTGTGTGTGTGCTGTAAATGCGCCAGTTAGGAAGGCTGATGTTACTTGAACAGGGCGTTATTAAGCCAGACTTTAGGTACACAATGAAAAAAAATATCTATCTATCTAATATATATATATATATATATATATATATATATATATATATATATATATATATATATATATATATATATATATATATATATATATATATATATATATATATATATATATATATATATATATATATATATATATTGTGCTTCTGGCTACATGGCGCCAAAAAAAAAGGATGACCACACAAACGTTTACATGACTCTTTCTTTAGCATTAGAATAGTACTTGGGATTCCACTGTAGATTACTTGTGCGCCCACGAAGTGTTTTCAGGTGATACAAGAAAACAAAGTAAGTCAGCAAATACGAGATGCATCGCGATTGCAGAGTCGTTCAGCTATAGTTTACACGCAAGATAAAAAAAAATACAGCGCAGGCAAAGTAGACAGCTATAATGGAGTTAACACAAACGTCTCGGTTGTCGTTGCTTAATCGGCTTGCGCCACATGTCTTTTTTTTCTCCTTTTTTATGTATGTAAGTACGAATACATGACTCTAGTGTCTGTTTGTATTGCGACATCTCGAGGTTACGTGACGTAGGCTTGAATGCCACGTGTGACGTCATGGGTTTAGCGGCACATAGTTGGTGACGCTGTCTTTGGCAGCAGGAATGCCGGCGAAATGGTGAGGGCCGCGAAGCGGCATGGCGTGGGTTGCTGGCCTCAGTGACACGGCCCAATTACTGGCACAGACGAGATAGCTGTTCTTGCCGCTAACGTTTCACGAGTGACATCATGCATTGTTGTCAGGTGACGTCATCACGGGTTTTTGAAGTGCAAGTGAACTCACTCAGCGTGGCTAGCTTCTCACCCTCCCCTCTGCTTGTTGTTTTGTTTTGTTTTCACTGTTCTCACAACTGCCTGCTTTGCGAAAATTGAGTGAGTATGTGAAGCCGTGAATATAAATGAGCGTGATGTTTTCCCAAAGATTGTTGGCGCTTCGAGATAGGTTGTTTTGCGAGCTGCTTCGCGCTACTGTGTGCCTTGTCTTTACCGTCCCAAAGGTAATCCGCGAAAATATGCGCCCCTGTTGCTGGGCGGCGCCTGACAAGGGCATTTTCTTGTTGCGAATGGTTTAGCAGCCATTGGGAAGATTTCGAAAGAATTCGGTTTCGGTGGAGAGGTGCTGGTTAAGCCACCTCGCAGATATATACTATACAACACCTATATTGCATGTGAAATGCCGAAAAGAACTGTTCAATGGTGCTTGAAATTGCTGGACCCTTCGTTTTGCCTGCCCAGAAAATTTGTCCTCGTATGTTTACTGTGAATTACTCTCAATATGAGAAAAATATATCTGTTTTACAAGCAAATATAATCTATTGATGCCGCAAAAGTCACGTTTGAATTTTTGAAGTTCGGTTATGTAATTTTCAATGCAAAAAGAATGAATAAAAAATGTTGCAACAAAGTATCATAGTCTGTTGTTTCCTTAAATTCGAATCAAAAGGCGATTTTCAGAATCTGCGTGTCGATTTGGCACGTTGAAAGATAGTTATCAGAGATTATTGGTGTAAATGTGTGATGTTGACACTACCAACGTCAGTACGCAAGTTGACGCTTCCACACAACTCAGAACGTGACGCCACAAAAAAAAAAGCATTCATGTGCATACGGGTTTACAATATTCGCCAGCGCCAGACCCGCATAGCAAGCCGTGGCTTTATTTTGTCTTATAAAGTATACTTTATCTTTTAAATTTACACAACACGATGAAATTTTGAGCAATTGGATACTCAAGATTTCCAGAAGTTATAATTAGGCTTACCCTCTTTCTTAGAAATGTGCAGGCAACCTATTTTATCAAAACGGGACAAAAGCTTGAGAAATAACAAAGTTCAAGATTTATCAGTGCTACAGCAGTAGCTCTTAGCAATAGATGTTTCGGGAACCCCTTGGGAATTGGTGGAATAGACGAGGGACGCTATAAAGTGAGAGAAAGAGAGGTCATACCCTAACACAACATGTAGCATGAGCTTCTTTTTTTTTTGCAAGAATTACATCTTGCATGCGAAATTCACCATGCGCCGTGAGGTTTTTTGGCTATCCCACAATGCAGCATGAAATTTGTGCTTTTTGTCCTTTCGATCTCAACATTTTCTCAAAACGTTGTGTGATCTGCAGCCGCATTCAAGCTGCTTCTCGCGGCTGTTGCCTTTCAAACACGCAAGCCTGGAAAATCAGCTTCACCAACGTCCGCTCTATAGCAGGGCAAACGCTCGCATCTCCGTGGGAGCCGTCGTTGCTTTTGTTCAGGGAGCGGTCGTGGTGCGGCGCCACATGAAGGGTATATAGAGCTAGAGTTGCTATATATGATACCTTTCGGTAGCAGAGTTGCGCATACCTTTTTCTTCCACTGCTATTCGACGAGTGCTGTCACGTGGTGCAAAGTGACGTCAAATGTTTAATTTCACGCGGCGAAGCTTATACTTTACATGCACCATGGCGCGGCGCCTACGCGTTCTCTGCCCGCGCCGAATTCAGTCTGATCGTTACCGCCATTAGGGACTCATCTTGGTTGAAGAGCGCACACTAGACGACGACGAAATAACAGCAGGCCCCGGAAACTCGTCGCTAGTTTCGGTTTCAAGGAACACGCACGTTCGCACGGTTGCCGGGCATCCTAAGATCCGGCTGAACGAAGTGAGATTGATGTTAATGTTCGCATTGATTGGCTTTCACAAGTTTTTTTTTTACAGATAAAGAAAATCTGGTAACCCTGTAAAGAACTTCTATTTTGTTTATATGTCTATTCTTCTTCTTTATTTTGTGAATTTTAAATCAGCCGAAGCGCGGGAAGTGATTGACTTGCGTTCCTAGCGCTTGCCTCCGCTCCTTCTCGCCCCTTGCTCAGCGATATTAAAAGTTGGATCCCCCCTCAGTTATCTCACTCGGTTGGCGTGTTTACTACGGAAAAGATAAAGACAGCAAGCTGTGGCGGGCAGAGAATGGAAGCCGCAGGGAGCTACGCCAAACAAGTCAACCATGCATTGATCGAAGATGACTTAATCGGGCAACGCATGTTTTCCGTGGCTCTGTGGTGTGCTAACACAAGGATTTGCAGTTCCGCGAAGGTTTTTCAGCATTTCCTAAAGGCAACGGGTGAGCCAGGAATTATACACATTATTTGAGTAAGTATATTGATTTTGCATGAGTACATATGAGTAAACTCATTTCTCTGCAAGCTTCACTGGATTGAGAGAAGTGTGACTTCGTTTGAATGATTGGTGAAGACGGACGCCAAGCTCCTGTTGGGAAAATGCGTTTATTGAAAGGCTTGAATACGAGTTGGCTCGGCAACACAGTTTTACTTTCTTTTACTTTCGGCGTGTAGTTTAAATGATGTCAAGTGAACATAGGCTGCTTCCTGCTCATGAAATTCTTGTAGCCGTAGTTTGAAATTTTTTTAGTCTTCTAATAGTGTTACTCATGTACACGTTATGGACTAAATACTTCTAAGAATCATTACTGAGAATGTCGATGGAGCTAACATTTTGACAAGAGAACTTTTCTTCGTCAAGTCAATGCTGTTGCCCTGACAAAGACAAATCAACTTGCCGAAATACTGCTTCCTGCAGCGACGTTCTTCTTGAAAAAACTTCTGATCGCTTCAAGCCACTCCGTGCCTCTGCACTTCAGTCTCGTTTGGTACTCAAGTTCTGTAAAAAAAAAAAACGCACCGTAATAACATTGCGCACCGTAATAACAAACGTAGTTGAGTCCCATACGACGTGCCCTACTCGCTATTGTTGATATTTTTCGCATTGGTTTGAATATTCTGGGTTCAACGTTCAGTCGTTATGTCAGTATGGCAGTTGTAAGTTAAAGGACCCTGCAAAACTTTTTGAACATGGTCAAAAAACACTGCTGATTGGTAGTAGAGGCTCCCGACAACACGCGAGCCAAATCATGCGGCCTGGAATTCAGAATAAATTATCAAAGTCATCTGAAAATTGCCTTCTCTTCTTTCGACAAATCGCGTTATATGCCCGAAAATCACTTGTCAACAACCCATGTATCATCCATTGACTGATTTGAACGTGGCGCGCTCGCTCGTTACAGAGATCGCCGTAGGAGGCTGCTACTTGTCCGCGCGTGCGCGATCACACTGAAGAAGCGGTGCATTCCGGGAAAAAAAAAATGGCAGCATATCCACGGAGTGAATGATGGAGAGTGGGGCGAAGAATTCGTCCGTCCATTCGTTCTCGCTTCCGTCCGTCCATGCGTCCGTCAGTGTGACCGTCCATGCGTCCATCAGCCCGTCCGTGCGTGCGTCTGTTCGTGCGTCCGTCCCTGCGTTCGTCCATACAGCCGCCCCTGCGTCCGTTCATGCGTCCATCCATGCATCTGTCTGTGGGTCCGTTCGTCCATCCATTCAGCACTCCAAGTACCACCATCTCGCATCTTTTCATCATATATTCCCCATATAGAAGCACCGCCATCCAGCGGACATTCCAAGGACTAAACGAGAGGTGGCACACGCACACTTTCTTACGGCTTGCGCTTCGGGTCCACTTCCCACCGTTAACCACCTCGAGTTCATGGTATATACTAGTTCACTGTATTCATGGCACTGCAGCCGAACGCTCGCTAAGCCTTTCGAAAACCAAGGAGGTTACGCCCAGCCAGTATGTCGTAGCAAACTTTTTCAGTCAGATAGTGCTCAATGTACATGCCAATGGCTGCTAATGGGAAATGAGAGGCGGAGAATTCGGCTTTTACTTTCTTACGGCTTGCGCTTCGTATCTACTTCCCATTTTTAACCACCTCGAGTTCATTCATGGTATATACAAGTTCATTGTATTCATGGCACTGCGGCTCAACGCTCGCTAACCCTTTCTAAAGCTAAAGAAGTTACACCCAGCGAGTATAACGTAGCAACCCTTTCTTGTCAGATAGTGCTCAATGTACATGCCAATGGCTGCTAATGGTGATCGCAGCCTGCGCATAAACTAAAAGCCGAATGCTCCTGTCTCTCATTCCCCATTAGCAGTCATTGACATGTATAGTGAGCACTAATTTTTATTGTTCGACAATGCACAGAAGAAGTCTCTCACCGGCACCACCTTGAAGGTCAGAATGTTATATTTGTTACATACTACGGGAGACGAACGGGTGCCGCAATAAGGAGCTTCGCCCCTAAAAAGAAATAAAGTGCTCAAGGTCGCGAGGCTCGCGTGACGTTTTTCTGTGGCCCTGCCATCCCTCCCTGCTTAGCTTCCAGCGCTTTTGTCAGGACGAGAGAAGAGAGAATGCAAGTGCAGCATGCGACAAACCTTTGTAACTCCACTCGCACTGGACGGATTCTTAAAATTTTTGCGGTGTAGAATTCATAAGACAATAAGCTCTTCCAGTGAATTCATTCCATGGTTACTTGAAAAGGTGTTTCAGGGTCCCTTTATAGCTGCTTTTATGGATTGACGCTTTCACACTACGTGTATGTCTACTTGTTATACAAAACACGCAATAAAAAGTTCATTTTACTTTTGTCTATCCAGTTTCGTCTTACTGAAAAATCACTCAGCTTAACTTTCACCTCTTCAGAAAACACGAACTAATTTTAACAAGATTCGCAAAATGACCGCATCGCCCAAGCGGCCAGCGGACAAGAAGGCATGAGCGCATTCCGCTTGAATGCGAAGTGGAAAAGGAGGGCTTTTTCCGTCCTCTCCTTCCAATTTGCGTCCTCTCCTTCCATTTCTGGATGTCACCAGTGACGTCATAGTAAAAATTTTCTGTTCGTGATTTATTTCTAGTAAGATGTCCGGAAACCGCCAGTGGTAAGAGTGGCGCTGCCGCAGCCGAGACCGAATACATGAGTGATATAGAGAGTTTCCGCCCCTTGGTAAAAAGACACAGACGTGCGCTGACTCGCATCTAACATTTATTTGGGGAAGAACAGCTGATACATAGGTGAAGTGGAACATAACAGAAAATGCAAAAAAAAACTAAACAGTAATACATCTAAACACGCCGCAAGCAAGTAAAAAAAAATACATACATTGGTATCATCTTCTTCAGGTGCTGGAAAGATAGCTAAATTCTGCGTCGCTCAGTGCAATTGACAGCATGCTGACACACTTATCGTTTTTCCTTCGAATGTGGAAGGCTTCAATCACTTATCTTGCTAACTGATTGTTTATGATGTGACAGTATCATTTTGTCGTTGAAGAAGGGTACGCCGCCGCATTCGTGACAATGAGTGGCGAGGGAGTACGGTTTTGACTCTGATAATGAGCTTCGTGCCCCGCCGCGGTGGTCTAGTGGCTAAGACCACCGCGGCGGGGCACGTGGCACGCGGCGGGCAAGTGGCTAGACCACCGCCGCGGTGGTCTAGTGGCTGCGGGCCGCGCCCTGCGGCTGCTGACCCGCAGGGCGCGGGTTCGAATCACGGCTGCGGCGGCTGCATTTCCGATGGAGGCGGAAATGTTGTAGGCCAGTGTGCTCAGATTTGGGTGCACGTTAAAGAACCCCAGGTGGTCGAAATTTCCGGAGCCCTCCACTACGGCGTCTCTCATAATCATATAGTGGTTTTGGGACGTTAAACCCCACATATCAATCATTAATGAGCTTCGTGTTCCCGAAGGCGAAAGTTGCTGCATCTTCCGCTTTGGCCACAAGGTAAGCCACTGAAGGTAAGCGGCGTGCGTCGTAAAGTGCTCGACGTTTAATTCCGAAACTAGCCCAGTTTTCCATATTATTTCTGCAGGCTTATGGCGTGCGCTGACGAACAGACGTAACATCTGGTATCCTTGTTATCCCCTTCTTCCCCTCCTGCGTAGCTTTCAACGCGCTTACTGGGAACAAAGTGCTTATAGCGTGCGACAAATTCCTGTATCTACGCTCACACTTGACGCATTCGAAAAATAAAAGCTTTTGTCGCACTTTATTCGTGAAGCGATGAACTCATTTATAGACGCTACTGGGCAAAGAGTTGCAGGGCTCTTTAGGGACTATTTTCTTCTATCAGAGGCTACAGGCCTCAGCGGTGACCTGGTTTCTTGTCTACATTCGCACGTACCGTGACAGCAGGATCAGCAAAAGGTACCCGGTTGTTGCTGGGGCCCTGAGGGACCAAGTTGGGTGCCCTCCGGCAGCCCTGATGCCATGCCTCGGACAGCCTAGCACGCCCAGCGACGGCGGTATACCACTTGACCGCCGTGGCCACCACTGCTCGCTGGCCACCCGAGCAACGCCGGGTTGCCGGGCCACCAGTGGCATCGAGGTGGGGATCAGCTCTCCCACGCCCCGTGAACAGTTGGGGGTTTCGGACAGAGGAGTCCGCATCGCCAGTCCGGAACAGCTTCCAAGACTGGAAACTGCTGCAAAATGTGCCGAAACAATCGTACTGCAGTTCTTATTTTCTGTCACTACTGCTCGTGTAACAGAACGGCGGCCAATGCATATGTACTGCCGTCAGCTCAGCAATGCACAATTCTAATGTTTAGCGTTTCTTGCTTCAGTGAAATGGAAGAGGGAGAAGAGGAGGATGCCGGAGCTGCAAGGTCGGAGGCCGATGATGCCAAGAAATAAGCCTCGCTAATCGCTCTCATTTGTGTAGCGACAATCCGGCTATTTAGATATTAGTAACCATACCATCAACGAAAGCTTATCTCATGACTACTGGTCTTTCAACAAGCGCTGCACTTTATTGTCATCCTCAAGCCATCTCCCATTTGAAGCAAGCACTTCAAACATCTAGTTGCTATATGCAGCCTATTACTTTTATTTTATCTTAAAGCGCGACGCTCGATGAACAAGGTCAGTGTGTTCGTGGATTGGCATTGACTTTTGTCGATGAGCATTTATTATTTCAACTCTTTTTTATTGTTTGTTTGTTTTTTTTGTTTCAAAGACTACTAAATAATTTTATGCTTGCTTTCGGGGGATCTTTTATGATTATGATGGTCATGATCCCCTGTTTTCGAACGCTCCCACGTAAGGGTATATGCCAGTGGTGTACCAAGTCTTTCGAGAGTGGGGGAGGAGGGAAGGGGGCAGACCTACCTGACCCTCAGGTCGCGGGATCGAATCCTGGCCGTGGCGGCCGCATTCTCGATGGGGGCGAAAATGCTTGAAGCCCGTGCGCTTAGATTTAAGTTTACATTGAAGAGCCCCAGGTGGTCTAAATTTCTGTATGGACCCCGTCACTACGGTGTCTCTCATAATCATTTGCTGGTTTTGGGACGTTAAACCTCAAGAAGTATTATTAATGGCTGAAAAAAAAACATGTCGAACAAAGACTCTTTACACGACGTGTAATACCATCATTATATACAACTCTCATTGTGACTATGCTTGTTTCGCTTCCAAGACAGAGGTGACAGTTTTTGTTCTAATTCTTATTGTTTTGAACGACACGTTACTTACATCCGGAAACCCAACAAGTTTGTCGAGGGCTCACGAATGATTCTAACAACACAATGAATATGCAATAGCAAATACGTGAAACAAGTGTATCAACAATTTCTCGCTCAAATAAGACTGTGATCCACTCGCGTATACTTACTTCAGTAAGAGATCTTGCCGGTACCTTTACGTTCTGCTTCTCCATCCTAGATCTGCACCTGGTGAAGAGCTTCGTGAGTCGGGACATCCTAACTGCCGCAAGTCAGGGCAACAGTGAAGGAAACGATGAGGTGGTCACGGCGGTCATCATGAGCTTGCTGGAAGCGGACGCTAACTTGGTGGACCGGTGGACTTCAGTGGCATGCCGGGGCCCTTGCCTTGAAACACCCGTTCACACTCCTGTTTACGCAGACCTCTCGCGAAGCATTTCTAACGTCGAACAGAGAAGAATACAACATCTATGGACACTCATGCGAAGACATTGCATCTAGTCTGTATTCACTCCAAAGTGTGTGCACGTTAGCGCACAGAACTATAAGTCACGCTTTGGTGAAGACCGAGCCCAGCAGGAAACGTTTCAAGGAACTGACGTCCGTCTCTTCCAGTGCGGTTTGCGGTAAACCACGTGGTGTGCTTGTCGTAGAGTCCTGGTTTTAATATTTAAGCTTCGTGTGTTTTAAGAGCAAGTTCTGCTTCTATACAGCGATGTCGGTTGTGCTCTATTATTTCCCTGTCCACAGATTGACGAGGAACCATGTCATACAGCCGCTTTGCGAGCATCGTTAAGATAAACTTTATACTTTTGCTGCGCATTCCCTGAATGCGTAAGCGCACACATTTAGAATCGCGGCCCTCAGAAAAAGATTAACTAAGGAACACTGTGACGAAGCACTGCGCTGACAGTGGTAGAAATCACTTGCAATTGGACTGGAGCACGTTAGAAACTTCTTGTACAGTACTTGTAAAACAGGCAAAACGAGTGTCTGGTTTATCTCGTTTCTGCGTCGTCTTCTTTGCGAAGCGTGCAGCCGATGCCCATACTGTGAGCTGTCGAAGCCATGTGATCTGATGCGGGCTTTGGCTGCCATGCAGATGGAAGTGATAGAGACGCGGTTCTGTAGACGCATCATGTCCTATTCGATAAGTCTAGTCGTCGCAGCAGTGTTGGCGACATAATGTCAGCTGTGATGCTACGGAATATCCCGAAACACCACTCTACTTGCAGCAAAGGTAAATAAAGTTCAAACCGAGCAGCAGTTCGAGTCACGTTGTGTAAGTTTGAATGGTGTGCTTGAATCACGCTGTGTTTTAATCACGATGATCTTAACGACAATCGTGGAAGCTTTGTTTGTGACATAAATTCCACAAGCAAATGGAGATATGCAGCCAACTAATTTAAACAATGATTCTGTGTTTGCCATAAGGTGTCCGTTGTGACGGTTTCATAATAAAAGAAATAGCGCAATGACATCACATGGAGTATGCGAGGAAAACCCACGGCAAGTGTGCTTGTAAAATGAAGAACCGGATATTCGAATATTAGTGTCGAAATTAATGTCATTACATGAGGTTGCGATGTTATTGCCTGTCGTATTAAAGTTATTCTCTTTCCCCTTTGTGAAATTCACGTGTTTGAAAGATTATGACATGTTTGTTGCGGTTGTCGTTATTTTTTCACCCTTGCTCGATTAGAGGGTCGTTTGCTTGCGTGAACTTCGTGACGAGCAATTCTGTGACCGAAAAGGAAGATGTTTCTAATGAGTCTAACTCTGGGTACTCATCACACAGGCAACCCACGACCCCGATTTGAAGCATTCTATTTAGTGATAGCTTGGGCATTTGAAACTTCATTGCAGATTGTTGACTTGGAACAGAGCGCTACGAAGCTACCACAGGGTGCTACTTTCTTACTTGGTGCGATTATCGGTGAGCCTTGTTACAGCGAGTGAGTTCTGCGGAATCCCGCAAGGTAGCGAAGGCTTATGAAATGGGGAAATGACAACCACACATTCGTAGCATGAACTCACGAGGAAATTGCAAGAATTTCTTGGATCAAAGATCTTCTAGTTGAAGGAAAAGTCCTCCTGGTTCCCGGACCAGGACGAATTTTTCTTCGACTATAACAATTTCGTCTACATACTCTTATTCTTTTGTTACTGTGAGAGAGAGAGAGAGAGATAAACGAAGGAAAGAGGCAGAGAGGTTATTCAAGCTTCGGTCACTGGCTACCCTACTCAACCAGCAATTTGTGGTAGAAAAATGACTCACACGGTAAAAGATATTCACTAGAATAACATCGGCCTAACTTCTGCAAGTGTGCTTTTTTAGCCCTGTGGCTGAGACACTCGACAATGGAGTGTGGCACCATGGGTTCGAAACTAGGCACAGCCTTGAAGTTTTTCTTTATTTTATACGTCTATTTATCTTTAGCGCATTAATAAGGTTCAGAGATACACACGTCCTGCAAACCTGGGTCCTTCCTTCCCCCAGTGGGCAAAACACTCGCCTTTGGAGCGTGGGGCCCTAGGTTCAAAAATCAGTGTATCCTTTCAGATTTTTCTTTATTTGATGCGTGAATTTCTTCGTGGTATATTTACGAGGTTAAGAAATAGAGATGCTGTGCATGCCTGGACCTTAACCCTAGTGGGTAATGCATTCGCCTTTGGAGCGTGATGCCGTAGTTTCGAAACTCATCGCAGCCTACAAGTTTTATTTTGTTTTCTATATATGTTTCTTCAGTTTGATTTTTAGTACGCGGAATAGAGATGGTTGGATGGACAGACACACTTAATCATCGAGTTGGCTTCTATGCTATCGACGTATATAGAAGCTCTGCTCAAAGTCCCATTTTCGAGTAGTCTAAGTAAATCAAGCCATCAATCAATCTTTATTAGTCGAGTAAAAGTAAAACGGTAATACAGTGCGGGGAAATATACAGGAAATGTCCCACGGTTACAAACTGCAGGCTGGAGGTTAATAATAGGCATGAAATTTATTGCCAAAAACTCTGTGATAGTGGCTAGACTTTAGTGTGACGTCACACAGTGCAAAGACGGACCTCCTGTGCGCGTAGGGGCCTCCCGAGCAGAAACTTCCCCTGAGGTTTTGGCTTTCCCGCAATGTCGGAAAAGTCGGGGCCGTCATCACCCCTGATAAGGTTCAAGTATTGTTTGGCGTAACAACTTGCCACACAGGATATACTGTGCATTTATATTGCAGCATCCCGTGCTGAAGCTTCCCCAGATGCGTTTGCTTTCTCGCAATGCATGCCGAAGAGCAGTCGAAAAAGTTGGGACCCTTATCGCCCCTGATAAGGCTCAATTTTTGTCTGACGTCACAACTTGCAACGAAGGATATACCGGGCGTTTATATTAGAGCCTACAAGCATGAGGCTTCCCCTGATGCATTTGGTTTACTGCAATGCTTAAAAAAAGCAGTCCAAAAAGTGAGTCTCTTAAAACCCCTGATAAGGTTCAACTTTTGTCTGACGTCATCAGATTTTTTTTTAGCCGTTTTCGACATATGCGAACCAAAAAGATGCAATATTAGGTCCACCGCTTCCAGGTGTGACGTCAAACAAAAGTTGAGCCTCACCAGGGTTGATAAGGGCTTCAACTTTTCTGGCTGCTTTTTTTTTTTTGACATCTATTGCAGGAGAGCCAACGCGTCAGGGGAAACTTTAGATCGGGAGACTAATATAAACGTACAATATATGCTTCGGTGCACGGTGTGACGTCAGATAAAACTTGAGCCTTATCAGGGGTGACAAGGGCCTCAACTTTTTTTGGCTGCTTTTTTTACATGCATTGCGAGAAAGCCAACACATCAGGGGAAGCTTCAGCTCAGGTTACGTTAATATAAACGTACAGTATAACCATCGTTGCACGGTGTGACGTCAGACAAAACTTGAGCCTTTTCAGTGGTGATAAGAGCCTCAACTTTTTTGGCTGCTTTTTTGACATACAGTGCGGGAAAGCCAACGCATCAGGGGAAGCTTCAGCTCGGGTGACTCTAATATAAACGTACAATGTAACCATTGTTGTACGGTGTGGCGTCAGACAAAACTTGAGCCTTATCAGGGGTGATAAGGGCCTAAACTTTTTCGGCTGCTTTTTGACATGCATTTCGGCAAAGCCAACGCATCAGAGGAAACTTCAGTTCCAAAGACTTCAATATAAACTTACAGTATAACCTTTGTTGCACAGTGTGAAGTCAGACAAAAGTTCTGCCTTATCTGAGATGATAATGAACTGAACTTCTTTGACTGCTTTTCGACATGCATAGTGGGAAAGCTAACGCATCAGGGGAAGCTTCAGCTCGGGAGAAAAAAAAAGGAGGAAAGAAGAAGCGGAAGGACAGGGAGTTTAGCCAGTTTTTAAGCCTGCTGGCAACTCTGAGGGCAAGAGAAGCAGGCTCACCAAATCAGAAACAAAAATAAAGAAGGAATGGAGATCGTTTTCTTCATCAAAGTAAGTGCGATCGTCGTCTAAGTGCGCTAATTGTCACAGATATTCGTTACCCTGAGGACATTCAAGTAAGCTTCGTCGCATTGTAGTTGTCCGTCTACAGTATGAGCAACTAGCACATCTTGGAGATCATTTCGAAATAGAAATATGTATAATAAATCGAATACTATGGGGTTTAAAAAAGTAATAAAACTCTTGAAAGAAAATTATAAAAGAAAGATGCGTTTGTGAGGTCGGGTTTTGTTCCTGGTGCGTAACGGTTCAAAGGCGAGTGTCTTGACCACTCAGCTAAGTGTCAATTGACACTTACATTGGCACTCGTCCAAATAGATTGCCAAAGTACATTGCCGAGTGCCAATGTATTTTGCTCATATGAATACTATGTAGCAGAGATTTAAAAAAAGAGAACACTTTCTGTCGAGAAATTGGTGAAATGTTTCGTAATGTTGGGATAAAATCCCCTTCTATGAACATTAGCATTCGAAGACACAAGAGAAACTCCAGCTTTGGGAAAATTTGTTTTATTGCGATAGCATTTATATGGACACTCTCCACTGCATTGTGCCGTCGACGTAGCCGTCATTCACCGTCATTCAGCGATATGACGCAATGAGCGCGCATCGCCAGCAGATACTGTATATGCTACCTTTAGGTAGGAGAGTTGCGCATACCTTTTTCTTCTGCCGCTCGCGCTGCTATTCGTCGAGTGGTGTCACGTGGTGCAAAGTGGCGTCAAATGTTCAATTCACGCGGCAAAGCCAACTTTACGTGCACGATGGCGCGGCGCCCGCGCGTTATCTGCCCTCACCGACTTCAGTCTCATCGTGACCGCTATTAGGGGCTTTTAGCTTGTACGTATACGATTTGCGTCACCATGTTACCGGATAGATTGTGCGAACGCGCAGGTCTTTACCGAACGTAAACCTTTACGTAACGTAAACTACCCGCCCGGTATGCTTCACGTTTGCGGCACTATTTCGCAAATCCAGCTTCCTTCGCATATCTGCACCGCGGAGACTCCAGACATCGTGTCGAAATAAGCCAAACTGCGAGCGCCAGTAGCGATTACGTTGTTTCAGCCGGATTACCAAAGCTAGAATCACCAGAACATCGAAGTCGCAAACGTGTGAACCCCCGGCAAACTGAATAGGTAGTGCCATCTAGTGGCTTCAAAATAAACCAAGTCATCATAAAATTGTTGAAACATTGAGCATTGCACGTCTGGTGTAAAAACCAGCTGGCGGCGTTGTTACGAATGAGTTACTTTTTTAATCATTTTACCTCATTTCATTCATTGTTAAGTTTAACGTCCTGAAACTACCATATTATTATGAGAAGCGCCGTAGTGGAGGGCTCCGAAAATTTTGCCCACCTGGGGTTCCGTAACATGCACCTAAATCTAAGCACCCCGGTCTCAAGCATTTTCGCTACCTATAGCAATATACCGCCTCATTGCAACAGTGCAATCTTGCTCAGCGCCAGGGAAAGTCTGCGGCACGCCGTCCGCACCGGAACATCATGCTGTACATTTCTTTTGCGAGCGCGACGAGTGCTTCACTGCACAGCCGTTGATCATAATGGCGGACCTATGCGCAACTCTGCTCCCGTATGGAGCATATTGCCACTTAGAGTTGTCGGTGCTCTTGGTGCGTGACAATATACACTAATTCTAGGTAGAGCTGCTAGCGTCACACGTGCGTCCGAATGCTTCCTAACGAAGATGCGATGGGTACGCCTTCCCTGTTCGTGGTGGTAGTGGTTAGAAGAAAGAGGGAAAAGGCACCTAATTTCTGTCTGCCATCAGGCGACACGGCGCAGTGCCTTATAGGGGTAGGGGGAAGGAGGGATAAAAAGAATAGAAGGAAAGTAGACGAAGAAGAAGACAGGCAAGCGAGAGAAAAAAGCAGATAGGAAAGTGGGGATCCGGTCGAAGCAGTCCAAGGGCGGGGTGCCACAATGCGAGAGCTACACGGCGTCAGGAGACCGCGGAGGGCGAACCAGTCGGCGGGAGCTTCGCTGGCGTCGGAGATCGCGAGGGCACAACCGTCCAGCTTGAAATCCTGCGAGCGAATCCAAAGTTGTTGTTAGTGGTTCATGAGAAAGAGGAAAAAAGGCACCTAATTTCTGTCTGCCTTCAGGCGACACGGCGCAGTGCCTTATAGGGGTGGGGGGAAGGAGGGATAAAAAGAATAGAAGGAAAATAGAAGGAGAAGAAGACAGCCAACGAGAGAAAAAAGAAGGAGATAGGAAAGTGGGGATCCGGTCGAAGCAGTCCAAGGGCGGGGCACCACAATGCGAGAGCTGCACGGCTTCAGGAGACCGCGGAGGGCGAACCGTCGGCGGGAGCTACGCTGAAGTCGGAGATCGCGAGGGCACAACCGTCCAGCTTGAAATCCTGCGAGCGAATCCCGAATCCTAAGTGCGGTGTGACCACGCTTACTGCGCATGAGCCAACTCTCTCTCTCTCTCTCTTATGCCAGGGTGTAAGGAGAGATTTGGAGCGTGCGAAGTGGGGGAGCGGGCTATCGCCGAATACCCTCTCCTCGCGTGAGTGTGAGGAGGTGGGGGAGATAGGGTGAAGGAGGTTCTAGAGCGCTGCCTGCACTTCGTTTCTCCTCTATCGTTTATCCCTCCACCGCAGCTGCAGCTGTGCGCTCGTATACAATGCTGCGCTCGCTCGCTCTGTTGCATTCTCCGAACACGGTATTACACAAAATTACGAGGTTGGGGGAAGGGGCGGTTAACATAAGCGGTACGCAACACATACGCAAAGGCACATACAATTGAAACATACAAGGAAACATACAAATGGAAACGCAAGTGAACACCAGCGTTGTTTCGCATCCCACATGGTTCCATTTAGTGGGAGATGGTGTACTTTTTTCCCTTCGTATTCCTTCTCTGTTGCTCGTAGCAATGCCGTCAACGCCTTCATCTTAAGTGATGTGTCCCCACTCACGTAGCGCCACAAACGGAGGCGCACTATATCAAAACCCCTTGTCCTTTAGAGAGCCAGCGAGACCACCAACATAGTGAACACGAGGGATGCCAGACGCCGCCCCACGGATCTGTACGCAACTCAACAAAAAAATTACGTCATCTGATTTTCGACGTGACACACCACCAAACAAGTGATATCTCCCCTTGAATTCAAAGCACACGTGAATTCTATATGCGATGGGCGAAAGTTACAAAGGAATATAGAGGAGAGGGTTGTGAACCACTGCATCTTTCGTGAATGAGCAGTCTGATAATTCATTGAACTTACATTTGTGGGCACTGAGAACACAGCATGTTAAGCTGCAATCACGTGGTATATTTTTTTAATTTCACACACTTTAGACAAACGCTGAAAAAAATTAAACAGCCCAGTTATTTTACCACAGATTGAATTTTTTACGGTTAATCGCTACAAGTACAAGTATTGGAGTCTAATTGAAATCGGTTTTCATTATTCTTATTCGCTTCGGAGTTCAAAATTTTACATTGGAGCACAATTAAATATTATGGCTCCATTATATTCACATTCCAGAAGAAGAAACAATGACGAAGGAAATGGTTAAGCAGCACTCTCTACAAGCACAGCTGCTTAGCGCAGTGCGTTAGCCGCTATAGGCTTCAGAGCGTGGGACCCTATAGTTTCGAATCACACCACTGCGAAGCCAGCGCTGTGTGTGTGTTTCTTCTCTAAAAGTACCGTCTTTTTTTTCGCTGATAGATCTGTCTAAATAATCATGAACCAGCACGCCCAAGCAGCAGTTTTAGCAATCTGTTTTTGTTTTTAACTATTTATACCTTTATAGGGATTAGTCTTAACGGGGACATCACACCTAATTTTCGGTCGTAATCTGTGTTTTGTGGGTTAATGCCTGGGTTTCCGCAAAGAAGATAGCGAAACATCAGCGCGTTGTCGTCAAGAACTTAATTTATAACGAGCACTTCTATAATCTCGCGAGCGGCCCAAGAGTGTAACGACACTGCTGCCCTCGCGAGCTATGACGTAACAAACCACACGCTTTGCGAGCGTCCGTATTCCAGTCAACAGTTGCGCAGTCAGCGAAGTGTACTATGGGGATATTGCAGCTTACTTGTGTATGGCACTGAAGATTTGAAGACTACGTCGAAAATGACGGCTCCACACCAAGAGGCACATGATGTCACGCATGGCACGGCAAAAAGGCGGACGCCGGCGATAGTTGGGGCATATATATGGCCGACAACATCTAGTCGTTATTTTGCGATAAAATGTTCTCGTGTAGCCCATTTTTTATACTTGTACAGGCAATATACTCGTATATATTGCCACACACGCCCCTTTTCGACCAAATAGTCGACATCTTCACCCTGAAGATGTCGACTACCCCGTGGCAATTTGGTTTGGTTTGGGAAAACGTTATTGTGAAAGTTTGAAGGCGTGCGCCCTAGCACACGGCGGGCCGCTCCCACCATGGGACAGTAAGGCCGAGGCCTAGCGCCGCATTGTAGGCCCTCTGGACCGCCCAAAGTTGCGATGTTATGTCCGGACTCCGGAGAGCGGAGTCCCACTTTCTGGACGATGCTGTATCGGTGCCGCGTACCGAAGGGCAATCCCAGAGCATGTGATGTAAGGTGGCTAAAACACCACATTTTGCACACGAGTTGTTTAAATAAACCTCAGTGTAAAGCTTGTGGGGAAAGGCAGGGTCGAGGTACGTTTAATTGCAATGTAAGTGCCTGCGCTCTATCTAGCTTCCTATGTGAAGGTGAAAAGAATCTCCTATCCATAGTGAAATGTTGGGCAATTTCATTTTATGTAGTTGGCGGATCCCTGTTTACGAAATCTCCAGTTCGACCCAAAGGTCCTCCATGGCCGCGGACAGCTAACCCTCGCGCCCTGGAGCGGGCCAACTCATTGAGGTTGATAATCCCTCCGTCCATGTTTCCCATATGAGCCGGGAACCATGTAATGGTATGGATTGTAAGTGACTTCTCACCGAGTAGTTTTTGGCCTTTTTGCACACAGCTCCAACACCGAAGGCACGAATGGCCGCTCTAGAATCGCTAAATATATGTTCATGATGCTGATCTAAATGAGTCAAGGCAATGGCAACCTGCTCAGCTGCATTGGCAGTTTCGGCGCATACCGACGCCGCATTAATTGTAACCCCTTTGTGATTGATTTCCACTACCGTGAATCGGTCTCTCCGGTCATCATATTGCGCCGCGTCTACGAAGCAGGCACCCCCGTCGAGATGCGCAACTTGGCGGAGAAGTGCCCGAGCGCACGCTCTCCTCCTTCCAACATTTCGTTGGGGATACATGTTCTGCAGAGCAGGCGAGACCATGATGTTCTCTTTCTGAACCCTCGTCAACCCTCGGTACAGAGCCTCAATCTGAGCTGGTGGAATACCCATATCCGCGAGAGTCATCCTCCCCGCTTTTGAGCCAGACAGCCTAATTACCTGTGTTCTTTCCTGCACTTCCGCGATTTATACCAATGTATTATGAATTCCCAACTGCAGGAGACGATCGGTGTGGGTGTAGTTGGGGAGCCCAAGGGCATTCTTTACCGCTCTCCTTATCATTGCATTAAGCTTGTCCCTTTGCCGTCTCTTCCAAATATGCATTGCCGCCACAATTCAAAATCACACAACAGAAAAGCGTGTATAAGCCTGACCAAGTTGTCCTCTGATAGTCTTGCCCTTCGCTTAGCCACCCACCCTATGAGCCTAACAACACTATCTGTCTTTTTTCCTAACCTTTAAATCGTGATGTTATTGGTACCCGTTGCTTCTAGCCCCATGCATAAGATCCGAATGGAAACTTCGGGAATTGATCGTCCACTTTTGGTATACGTAGGTTGATGTCTGTCTCTAGGGGCGGCACCCAGCCTCGCAGTCGACGGCCCTTCCTGACCAGGTTATAGACGAGAACGTCAGACTTTTCCGAAAAGCAGAAAAGGCCTGTGTCCTCCGTAAAACTCTCGGTAGTGTTGATGGCGTCTTGCAGGGCAGTCTCTACAGTGCCATCACTTCCTCTTCTACACAAAATGGTGATATCGTCGGCATAAATTCTGTGACCAACATCTGAAACTCCAGAAAGCTGCCTTGAGAGACCAGCCATGACGATGTTAAAAAGTAAAGGTGATAAAACAGATGCCTACGGGGTGCCCATATTTCCCAGCACTTGCACATCCGATTCTAGATTTCTAACCTTAAGTATGGCTTTTCGACCCCTCAGGAAGGATCTGACAAACGCATGAAATGAGGAACCTAGGTTGAGACCAGAGATCGCATCCAAAATAGAATCATGGCGGACATTATCAAACACTTTTTTATATATTCAAGCCGCTGGTATGATTATCTAAAATCTGAGTCTTAATGATTTTCATAGCATCCTGCGTAGATGGGCCTGGCCTAAAGCCAATTAGGTAATGAGGAAAGAGATAATTGTGCTCTATGTAATCCGCTATTCGGTTGGGGAAAACGTGTTCCGCCACCTTTCCTACGCATGACGTGAGGGAGATAGGGCGCAGGTTATCCAAACTTGGTGCTTTACCGGGCTTGGGAACGAGGATTATCTTGGCCACCTTCCATTGCTCCGGGATGTCACCTACCTTCCAAATCCTATTAGTCTCATCAGTAAGAAATTCAACAGAATCTTCTTCCAAGTTCCTAAGCGCTTTGTTGGTGACCTTATCCGGACCCGGTGCCGATCGGTCATTGAGTTCGTGCAGGGCACGTCGCACATCGCTGATGGCGAAGGGTTCATCCAAATGAGCACAAGGTGTTCCCATATACCCCGGATAGGCTTGCATGTTGGAATCGACTGCTAGCGGTAGATACATGGTAGCAAGCTGCCCCAATAGCTCCGCGCCCGAGGAGGATTTTTTTGAGCAAGATGAAGTACTCTAGCGAGGACTCCCCTCTGATTATATTTAGTACCCGACTAGTCAAGCAGGTGTTTTAAAAGATTCCATTTACCAATGGTTCACATTTGTCCATCGCCTGACTTACAAATTTCATCCCGCTGCTGCCTCGACAATTTTTAGCAAAGTTATTCACTTTGTGTATTTCACTCTGCAATCTTTTTCCGAAGCTTACGATTAAGCCTCTGGCCCTTCCATCTGGCCAATAGTGACTGCTTTGCTTCCAGTAAGTGCGCAAGCCGACTGTTCATTTTTTCCGTCTCCACCTCTGTCTCAACGGTCCTGGTAACCATCCTAACGTCCTGCAGCAGCATTTTCGTCTATTGCTCCAGAGAGTCCGGGATTTCCCCCTGTTCCGCTCAAGCCCTTCTTGACTCCCAAAACTTATCGCAATCGACGTAAGTTAACTTTCCTTTAGATTTTGCCTCCATCAGCAATTTAGTAACTCTAATATAATGATAACTTCCTAAATTCGTCAGAAGATTTTCCCAACCTACCGAGCCAGCATTTTTCATGAAATCTAGGTCCGGGGTGGATTTCCTGGTGGTAGATTACCCGCGTCTAGTTGGAAACGCCGGGTCCGCTATGAACGAGAGATCCGCATCTCCTGTCTCCTGCCACAAGCTCCTACCTTTAATAGAATCATACGGGTAGTTGCACGCCCGGAAAGGCGCGTTAAAATCCCACGCCACAACCAGAGGGGAGAGCCCAGCCAATCTGCTTGCCTTAGCTATGATTGTCTTAAAATGCTGCCTATGACCACTAGGGCTACTGTATATATTCAGTATACAAATGCTGGAAAGGTTGGAAGCACACGGAATGACCTCAACCAAGGAAGCTCCGTTTCTTTAGGCCTTACTCTTAGATCATGTGTAACAAAGGGGAACTTGTTGCTGACTAACGTGGCAATCCCTCTGTCTTCCCCTTTAACTGCATGTGCCTTGTACCCCGGGAGGGTTACACTATCAGGCAGCGTCTCCTGCAGTAGGATCACTTGCGGCTTTTCGCTGTGAGAGCGGACAAATTGATAGATGGTGCACCTTTTGCTAAGGATCCCCATGCAGTTCTATTGGCATACACGAAATTCAGCGTGCGAGGCCATCTTGATTATTTGAGGTGCTCTCTGACCCTATACTGTCAGGTTCTGTACAGAAGCAGGTGTATTATTCAAACTGGGGATACTCATGGGAATGGGCGCCGATAAAGGCGTTCTATCTGAAAAAAAAATTCGAGTGAATCCTATAGTTGCTCTCCTGATATTGGGGCTCTGCACCAAAAGACCAGCGTTCTGTAATTGAATCTCCACACATTGAATTCTGGCATGTTGAATACCTATTTTCTGATACATAACTGCGAGACGTTGATCTACCACCGAGGAACGCTCATGAAGTCTTTGTATTTCAAGGCGAATTGAATTTAAAGTCTCCTTAATTTCTGATTTAGCCTTAGCCTGCACATTCTCGGCCGAAGTAGCAGCCTTACGCTTGGCTGGGTTGCCCGAAGGCTCGCTTTCACGACCATGGGAACGTCCGTGGGTTGAGGAGAGGGAGAACCTACCGACTGAGAAGCAGATGCCCTAGTAGCTTGAGATGTACTGGCCCGTCTAAGCTCAGCCATTTCGGCTCTCAGTGACTCAATAATGCTGTGCATTTCGGCATTCTCCTTCCTAAGCTGATTTAGATCCTCCAGACCATGCTCTGGCGCAGTGTCCCCCGTTACCTATCCACCTCCTCCGCTGCGCACCCGGTCAGCCCAGATGCCACCCTGCTTCTCCGGTTGGGGTGGAAATGGACTGTCCTATATGCGGGTCCCTGGACCGGCTCCTCGAGTGCGATGGCCTCTATACATTGGGACCAACGGCGATCTCTGGACCGGGACTTGGCTCAGCCTTTAAACGACGTTCCATTTCGCTGGCCTCGGGAGCGACTTCTGGACCGAGATCTGGATCTGGACCGGCTGCTTGCCCGCTGTTATGAGTCGCGGCTGTCCACCCCAGTTGCAGCAGCAAGACTGTTTGTACGGGAGTTGCAGTGCACAGGCAGGCTCACATCCTCGTCGGCGTTGGCAGGTACCGTTTGCTGACTATACGACGCTCAGATTCCGCGCGGCGCTCTCTTCGCCACCTTCGCACGATAAAAGGAAGCTGAAAACTTTGCTGGCAACTTTTATCAGTCGTGGCGTGTGGGCCACCACAGCATTCACAGGTCGAGGAACATTGATGGTTCTCATCAGGGTTGTCGATTCCGCACCTCTTGCACACAGCTTCATCCGGAGTCGGGCAGACGTCCGCCCTGTGCCACAGTCTGCCACAGGCGTAGCAGAAGTCATGCTGCCGATGGTAAAGCGAGCATCTGACCAGTGCCGTGCCGAATAAAAGCAGTTGGGAACTTTCTAGCCATCGAAGACAATAATCACCGTTTCAGTGTTCTTAATACGTCTTGCACCCAGAGCCGAGGGGTTTCTTTCAGTGAGGATGCTCCTCTCCACCGCCGTCTGGCTCTCCGATGCGTCAATCTTACGGATGACCCCCTTGCACATCTCATGCGGGGCAGCCTCGTAAGTGTTGATGTCTTACTTCTTCATTCCCAGTGTAAGGTAGCTCATCCTGAGGTAGGAGTCAACGTTCGCCCAGGATGCCGTGCTAATAACTATAATATCTTGCGTTGCATTCGGGCAGATGATATCCTGACCGATGAGCGTGGGTGCAATTCCAGCCGCCTCTGCGATTACCCAGCCAAGTCTAGCTGAGCCCGCCTTCTCAACATCCAAGCCACCCCTTGGACGAAGGATGATCTTCCAGTGCTCGCCGGGCAGTCGAGGCATTCTCGATGATTTGATAACTTTATTCTTCAAGTTTAGAGCTTCTCTTGTAGCAGTGGAATGACCCCTGGCGTTCCCGCCGCACGCAGTGGCACGCTCTGTAGCACTGGCGTTCGTGCGCCTCGAGCTTTTCTTCACCGCGATGGAGCGCCAGTCGTGTTCTTCTCCAAACTCTTCCGGGGGGAGGTCATCGCCGTCCATAATAACAGCCGCGCCGTCCAGCACAATGGCTCAGCAGGTGGAACGAAGGGCGCGTCCAAGGAAGAACGCGTCCTGCCCAGGAGACGCCAACTCGGCGTTGTGGTTGTTCGCCCAAGCACGCGAGGCGTAGTCGGTGGCGTAAAAGTGCGGAAGATGCGCAAAAATGGACCTACCGGTGAAAGTCCGCTGCCGACGTGCACCTTGGCAGCTTATGTGTCGACTCGTAGCAAGATCCTCACAATAGACCCTCTACTTTTTTTTGCTGAAAACCGCAGTTTTGCCAACGGACGCGTGTCATGTCCCCTGTAATTAACTGACAGAAGGTCGGGCGGGCGGACCAAGGAGGATTAAAAACATTGCTGGAGTGGAAATAATTGCGCAGAAGTGAAGCTGTTCCTCTGGCAAGATGGCGGTTGTGGCGGCCATCTTACTAGGGGCATGATAAAGTATCACCGTTCATTGACTAAATAACTAAGTGCTTCCCTCGCACGCCCAACAAGTTTAATATGGGAACTTTTTCGGGTCACTTATTGCTCCAAGTGCGTCTTACAGTTACTAGTTTTCCATAGTGAGCCTCTAATTAGAGGCAAAGTTTTTTGAAGATTCAGCCATCCATACTTGTTGCTGTGTGTTATTTCGTCGGGAACAACTATCTTTTAATATAGAACTAACGTAGGATTTACATAACATATAAAAGCCACTTGATCTTTAAGTGGGCACTATCAGAAAAGATTTTGCCACCGTCATCTTGGCACCACCATCTTCCTCGGTGGGTACAGCAATTCTTCCGTATATACATGGATACGTAATATAACGCAGCTTTTATTTCAGCAGTGCACCCTGTTTGTGTTTGTGTAGGACAACGACTCTAGCACAACCTTATATATTTAGGTTACAACAATATTATACAGTCACATGAATATTTAAGTGTCTACACTGAATATAAAATGAATGAAAGATCCTTAAATCAAATGTTGTAGCACTACATTTGACGAGGACAGGACAGAGAAGAACATGACAGTACGGGCGCTCTATACTCCGACTAGTCATTAAGCCCTACAAAGTGTTTTGTTAAGCAATTAGCAGGGGTGGTTATTGTAAAATTAGGCACAAAAGTCAGTGCAATTTCTATGACACATTAATACATGATTAATTTTAGTAAGCGTCAGCATAGCTAGTTCTGGTACAGCTGCAAGGGCTCACAACTCTTTGCAAGCGAGCCTCAAGAGCCTGTTAGCCTGATGGGCGTCCACCAATAATTTTAATGCACAATTCTACACCAACTCAATGGCGAAAGTGTGCGCCCATCCTTCCCCTGTCACGCATGACGAATCACTAAAGGTATTGAATAATAAATATAAATTCATAGTAAATAAACAGGGTAACATGCTTCGTAGGCGAGTGCCCTGTCCACTGTCACATGCCCCAGTTACATCAGGAGTTCCTGCCGCCTGTGCCGTCATGTGTACTCCGTATTGAGTATGCATTTCTGAGTTCAGTCTGACGTTGGCTCACGGTATCGTATTATACTCCAGAAGTTTCTAATTGTATGTGTATAGCACTCTTCCTATTCATAACATTCGAGTCTGTTGTGATCGGTCCAATGTCTCTTATCTGCATTCCCAATCCTTGCTTTTAAGAAGGGGAATAATTTACGCAAGTATCCTGTCTAGGGGGACTGACCATCTGTACGCATGCAGCTGACGATATCAAGGAGATCTAGATAGATCAAGTGGTATCTTTCACTTGCCTAACGCTATGTTATATGCGCCTCGAGACACGATCTAGATTATCTAGATAGATATAGTATAGTCGAACAATGTGCGCAAGCTCTTGTGTAGCTATAACATCCATAAAATCGTCCACAAATGAAGGTTTTGCAAGTTTTAGGAGCGAAGCTTCTTAAGGGGTGGGTCGGTCGTCACCTGTATGTATGCATGCATGCATGTAATAACAACCTCCCAGCATATCCACGGAGTGAATGATGATGAATGGGGCGAAGCTTCGAAGGGTTTTATCGGCAAACCATGAATCATCCGCTGGCCGCGTCCGTCCGTCGTCTGTCTGTCGCTTGACGCACGGGCGGACGGAAGCGCGGATGCACTGATGGACGCTTCGCCCCACTCATCATCATTCACTCTGTGGATACGCTGCGATTTTCGTATTTGTATATCAGCATTCAAAAGTCTCAACTTCTATACGACGCAATCCGAGAGCAATCAGTAAAACATTTCCCAACTCAAGCGCTTCCATCCCTTCTTGGGGCGTGGTTGATAATCCTACAAGTATACAGATCACATCACGACTGTAATGCATCACGGTCGTGCCCGCGCACTGCAGGCACATCCCGCGCAGTAGCCAATCGGAGAATGGCGTTACAGCGCCATCTAGAATATTCTCACTCAAATCCAGTTTGTATGTACTTCTAGAGATACTGTATATGCTACCATTAGCATATACAGTAACTCTATGTGCTTATACGAGAGAGCTACGAGAGAGCTTCTACGAAAGAGCTAGTCTATGGTACTGTTCAGGAGATACTGCCAGTTACGCCTGACACAGGACAAGGTTAGACTAAGAGGAGCTTTGTTCCGAAAAAAAAAACAGCGCTGACGTGTCACTTGGATAGAGAGAGAGAGATAAAGATGCAAGGAAAGGCAGGGAGGTTAACCAGACGCGCATCCGGTTTGCTACCCTGCACTGGGGAAGGGATAAAGGGGAGAAAAGAGGTTGCAGAAAGATGAGAAGGTACACACAATCACGAGCACACTCGGGGAGCACACACAATCACGAGCACACTCGGGGAGCACACACAGTTTACAGGTGGTCACTCAGGTTTGTTGACTTAAGGTAAAGTAGCAGTGCTTTAGTTGCTTTCTGCGCAACTGAGGCAGATGCCCAAGGTCCTAGTATCTTCTGCACACAAAATGGTCCAGGGTCAAGTCGATTCAAAACCATCCGTAGCTGGCATCGCTGTGTGTCGTAACAAGCGCAGCTGCACAGGACGTGTTCGATGGTCTCTTCATCTCCGCAGTAGTCACATGTAGGAGTGTCTGCCATACCAATGCGAAAGGAGTACGCCTTTGTGAATGCAACACCCAAGCAAAGGCGGCATAACAGTGTCGCATCGGAGCGGGAAAGGTTTGATGGTAGCTTTAGCTTGAGCGAAGGATCCAGTTCATAAAATTGACACCTTTGGAAGGTGGTAGACGACCAGAACGTGCGTGTGAGATCTCGAGCCAGCAGGTAAAGTTGTCTTGGTGCATCATTCCTTGATAGAGGAATCGGGACTACACGGGTTTCTTCATGGGCTGAGCGGGCTGCATCATCGGCTAATTGATTTCCGGTAATACCGATATGTCCAGGCAGCCATTGATATATAATATCATGCCCTCGTGCTAGAGCTTCATGATGGCAATGTCTTATTTCTTCTACCAGTTGGTCATGGCTCCTCCTACGCATGGTAGACTGCAAACTCTGAAGCGCTGCCTTCGAATCACAGAATATGACCCATTTTCCTGGACGTTCTTGAACGAGATATTGTAAAGCAGCCCTTATAGCAGCAAGCTCTGATGCCGTATATGTAGTCATATGCGACAACTTAAACTTGATTGTCATTTCTGCAGCCGGAATTACAGCGGCACCTGATGAGCTGCTGGATGAGACGGACCCATCAGTGTATATCTGCGTTCGGTCTAAGTACAACTCATGTAATAATAGCAGTGTTGCTTGCTTCAATGCTACTCTGGAGTGACTGCTTTTCTTTTTGATTCCCGGAATTTCTAGACGTACTTGCGGCTGGTCGAGGCACCACAAAGGGCATGCCGTTCTCGCAGCTGGCGTATATCCTGATGGAATGCTGTTTAGGTGCTTGGCTATGACGTCTGAAAACGTAGCACGTGGTCTTCCGGAAGGTAGAAGGGCCAAGTGGTGGTCGGGGACACGGCTAGCATGTCGAATGTGCGCTCTGAGGCAATCCACAACTATATATGTCCTGACCGGATGGTCTTTGGCAAGCATGATTGTGGCATAAGTAGAAGCGCATCGGGGCAGTCCTAGGCAGATACGCAGTGCCTGACCCTGCAAACTCTCCAATGAATGAGTATTCGATTTGCAAGTGTTAGTCAGCACCGGCAAGCTGTAGTGCAATAGACCCAGAAATAGGGCCCTGTACAGCTGTAGCATGGAGGCCACAGAAGTTCCCCATGCTTTACCGCACAAGAATTTCATGATATGCACAATAGATAGCAGTCTCTTCTTCAAGTACGCACAATGTGGGCTCCACGAAAGACTTCTGTCGATAATTATGCCCAGGAAACGATGCGTCCGTGCATATTTGACACTCTGCCCATTGATGTAAACAGGGTATGGCGTCATTGGTTTGCGTGTAAACGCCATCAACGCGCACTTCACAGTTGATATATTTAGGCCTTGTTTCTGAAGGTAGGCTGTTGTGAGGGTTGCTGCCCGCTGTATTCGTGCACGCACCTGAGGGCGAGTAACTGCAGCACTCCAGAGGCAAATATCATCGGCGTATATGGATAGGCACACCGACTTTGGCAGAACCTTCACCAGACCAATGAGGGCCACATTGAACAATGTGGGGCTTAAAACATCTCCCTGAGGTACTCCGCAGTAGGTGTAATGTTCAGCAGTTTTACCCTCATCTGTTTGCACAAAGAAACCCCTGCCTGTTATATAGTCTTTTATCCATTGAAACATTCGTCCACCAATGCCCATTGCTGCGAGAGAAGTGAGGATGGAATCGTGAGCTACATTATCATATGCACCCTTCACGTCAAGAAAGAGTGCCACAGATATGCGCTTGCGACTTTTTTCTTGTTGAACAAATGTCGATAAATCAATGACACAGTCAATGGAGGAGTGGCCCCGACGAAAGCCTGCCATGCAAGAAGGGTATTTGGTGTATCGTTCCAAGTACCACTCGAGACGAAATAGAACCATTCTTTCCATCACTTTTCCGAGGCAGCTTGCGAGGGCAATAGGGCGATACGCTGTCAAGTCCAATGGTGATTTTCCCGATTTCAAAAGTGGTATTAATCGACTTATTTTCCATTCTCGGGGAACATTGCCGCTGAGCCAGGAGTTGTTGAAGCATGTTAAAAGTTCTTTTCTAGCTTTTTGTCCAAGGTGTCCCAACGCACTATAAGTAATACCATCAGGACCTGGCGATGACATGCGCTTAGAAGCGACTAACGCACCTTCCAGTTCTTCCATGGTGAACGGAGTGTCCATTTCTGGTAATCGCGTCTCAGGAATGATCACGGCGTCGATGTTCTCATTCATAATATTCCCGGCAACTCTCGTGCAAAATTCTTCAGCCACCTCGAGTTCTGTTTTTCCATGATGGAGTGCCAAAGCTTTAAAAGGGTGCCGTTGTTGTGGAGAGGAGCGAAGACCACGAACTGTTCTCCAGATATATGACAGCGGTTTATGGGGGTCTAGAGATTCGCAGAATGCTTTCCAGCGTTCGCTCTCCAGTTTGTAAATGCGTCGTTGAATCTTTTTCTGGAGCCGCCTTGCTTCCCTCAGATCGTAAATTGATCTTGTGCGTCTGTATCGTCGTTCCGCACGCCTTCGTATAGCTCGTAATTTTTCCAGTTCGATGTCAAACTGTGTTACTTTAGACGAAAATGGTAATTTGCGTTTGGACGCTTGCATAGCTTCCACTATGGTATTTTCCAGGCTGCAGGCGAGGCCTTCTTGGCAAGCGTTCTCAACACGCGATGCAAACATCGACCAGTCAGTGCCAATTGCAACACCGGAAGAGAATTTTTTTATGATACCATCGATCGTCACGTAGGTGGGTATGTGATCACTCCCATGAGTCTCAATATCGCAAAACCACTTAACTTTGTGAGAGAAGCACCGTGACACCAATGTCAGGTCAAGGCAACTGCCATACGTGAGACCCCGCAGATATGTGGGGGTACCATCGTTCATGATGGAAAGGTCGTAATCGGAAGCGAATGTAACAAGGTTCCGGCCCCTGGCATTCATCCTAGTGCTTCCCCAAAGCATGTGATGGGCATTGAAGTCACCGGTGATGATCCAAGGCCCATCGGTTCTCATTAGGATGTCTTTTAATCTGTCGCAGTCAAATCGCGATGACGGAGATATATATCCACCAATAAGCGTGAACGAAACTGCATTCTTCTTCACATGAAGACAAACGTATTGATTGTCGTCATTTGAACTTATTGGGTGCGAAAGATAAGTCAAGTCTGTGCGAATGTAAACAATTACTTTGCTTCGTTCTTCGCAAGCGGCTGAACAAAAAGCTTCATAACCGGACAATCTATAAGGCGTTGATACGTTCGGTTCACATATGACAAGTATAGGGAATTGATTGGCCCGAACAAATTGGCGAAAGTCCGAGATACGGGACTTCATGCCTCTGGCATTCCACTGAAAAATCGACGCACTTTTAACTTTAGTGCGGAAGATGAGATTTTGTTGAGCCATTGTGCTTATACGAAGTTAGCAAGAACTGGATTCAGTGCATCCAGTATTTGCAGTGCACTCTTAGCAGATGGAGACTGTATGCTGCTCAGTAGCGTGCGAATCGTGGCAATTAATGATTGCACGATTGCAGCCACTTGCCTGTCTTGGTTGGAAAGATCTCGAACCGGCACGATTGCAGTCACTTGCCTGTCTTGGTTGGAAAGATCTCGAACCGGGAGCGCGGACTGGCCGTCATGAAGGTCCTTCGGTTCGCTTGATGCTGCTTCCCTTTGAAGTGCAGGCCACTCTGTCGCAGTCAGGGTATGCTCACTGGCTTTGTCCTTTACAGCCTTTCCTACGGCATGTGGTCTGGGAGGCGAAGGAGGTGGTACTGATGAGGCGTCACGCAAACGTGTCGAGGAGGTAGCGGGCGTCCTCGAAGACCGACGTCGACGTGAACGACGCCTTCTAACTTTAGCTGCGGCTTCTCGATGAGATGAGTGATCGCGCACCATCTCCTTCAAGATGGCAATTTCCTTCTGAATCCGCGGGCAGTCCTTCGATGTGGCTTCATGGGATCCATTGCAATTAGAGCATTTCGTAACAGTTGCGACGCACTTATCCGCTTCATGGTGCTCGGCGCAGCGGTGGCATACCACCGAATTCTCGCAGACACTGCTCACATGTCCGAGTTTCATGCATTTACGGCACTTGAGAGGCTTCGGAATGAAAGGCCGCACAGCATGTCTGAAGTACCCCACCTTCACATGGGAGGGGAGTGATGTGCTCTTAAACGCAATCTTCACACAGCGAGACTTGCCTAGCCGGGTGACATCAGCAATTGGAGTATCAGTTGTTGACTTGACAAGAAGTTGTAAGTCCTTATTGGAAATAGCGACATCAATGTCGTAGATCACGCCGGTTACTACATCACATCCCAAGGGAACATGAGAGCGCACCTGGTTGCCGTCCAAGTCAGTTACAGTGCGCAGAACGCCCAACGCACTTGCGTGCAAAACGTCAACAGCCAGTATATTCTTTCTGGTGTTCACTCTTATGTCCGTGATCTCATTTGGCACGAGCGTTTCCAGAGACCTCGACACAGACTGTCTGTTAAGGCGTTTCATGCTGACGGTAGGAAGTGCAGGCAGAAACAGGATGGTATAGGTGTTCGATTTTGGCGCTTCACTTACAGTTTGAATAGTTGAGGATGAGGATGTCCTCATGTTCCTTTTCTTCGCCTTGCGGCTCAGCACAGGTTGAAAACCGTCATCTGAGAAGTCCTCACTGCTGAGATAGCAAGCATGAGTATCTTCACTGTCGCTGTCGCTCGCTTGTCCCATCCGCTTCCTGGAGGCGGTCGCCGCTGACGCCGCTGGTGCCGGCAGGCGCCCGGGGTGGTCTACTTCCATCCCCTCCAAGGTAGCAGCGGAAACTGATCAACAGACTTAATTTACAACTGAAATATGCTGGAGTTGTTGTTGTTGTTGTTGTTGTTGTTGTTGTTGTTTCCCTGTGCAAATGGCTCGTACCCAAAGAAGGGGATTGGCCGATTATAAGGTGAATTTGCCCTAAACTTTCAGCATTGCGTCATTCCTGCAATTTTTTTGTAACTTAATTTTGATTTGAAATACCGATATCAAGTTTGCAGAAAAAAGAAAAAAAAAAGAAAAATAGTGAGACAGCAATTTAGCAAGAAAATCGTTTAGTAGCAGTGATGTATTCTTGAACGGCGAATAAAACATCCCTGTGGCTGAAACCCAGTGTAGAGGCTCCAAATGAAAGAAGATCAGGTTGTGATAGTTGCAAGCCCAGTCTTTGAAGAGGTGATGCTAGTATGCTTTGCCTGAATAAATCGAAACGGCGACAATGTAATAAAAAATGACTGATCGTTTCCTCTTGATTACAGTAAATGCACATAGGGGAATTCAATATGCCCGATCTATGCAAGTAAAAATTGAGGGAGGTTACGCGGCAACGAAATTTCGTGATGACAACTTCCATCATCCTTGATTTAGTCAGTTCACTGCGCCAGGGAAATAACAAGTGTTTGTACTCTGGAGAAGCCGTCAGTGCAGGGTCAGATAAATTTTGCCTGATTTTAAGTGTGCGAAATCGCGCCACCGTAATGTATACTGTATGAGGGAAAATAGGAATAATTGGTGTCGAAAGGGATGCCTTCGCAAGAGAATCAGCTATTTCGTTTAACAACAAACCTTTGTGCCCTGGTGTCCAGATTAAATGAATACTTCGGATATGACAGGGGATCAACGATTTAAAAAGTTTCACTATAGGTGATTGACCAGATGCGGACAGAGAAGAGCACACTGATAGTGAATCAGTTATGACTGCTACAACTGGAATGGAAATATTTACCTTTCGCAAAGCTAACATTATTGCCATGAATTCAGCCAGAAAGACAGGAAGAAAGTCCGGTAAGCGAAGTGAAAATGACCAATCAAGTACGGGGCAATATATTCCAACGCCTGATTTTTCATGTGATTGAGATGCGTCCGTTGCTATAATGACATTTGTTGGCAGAGTACTTAAATGGTCCTGCAATAAACCATTTAAAATGCCTGTAGGTAATAGCTTTGCGTGAGTTGGGAAGATATCATGGTAAACAATTTCTGGAGAATTTTGTTGCTCAGTTAAAGGAATCAGATCACGAACGTGTACATTTAGGGGCTCAAGTAACGATTGAACAAATACTATTTGTGGTTTGGTAAATCTGGGCCAATGCACGGAGAAGAAAAGGTCAGGATTGGAAATAAAAATAATTTGTTCAGGGTTAAACGGTGCTTCATATAGTCGTAAAAAGGTCTGCACAGTAAGAATGTTAAAGCGACATAATAAGGTTGGTATTCGTGCTTCAAGGTATAACACTGCATTTGCAGTATACTTTGGAAGTCCTAAGCAGAGCCGTAAAGCCTCTCTTTCCAACAGAACGAGCGGCCGGAGTTTGTAGGCTGGCGCACCAGAAAAAAGAATGCAGCCAAACTCCAAGACAGGTCGGACATACATTTTATATATAATCAAAAGTGCCTTTCTTCTCATACCTGATCTACAATTGCTCAACCTCCGCAATACGCCCATCGCGCGTACTGCTTTTGTCGCGATGTATTCAATGTGAGGGCGCCAATTTAGATGCTCATTATACATAACTCCAAGATATTTCAATGATTGTACTTGTGGGATATCTTGAAGCTTGTAATTAATAGATATGTGCACGGGATCTTTAATTGGAAAAACGAGTATAGCACATTTACCGGTATTCAGGTTCAACATCAATCCATCCAACCAATGTTCTATTTTATTAAGATATGTTTGCAAGATAGTGTAGAGACAGTGGAAGTCATGTGCCATAGCAAAGAAAGCAATGTCATCGGCATAAACATAGGTTTTCACTTCTGGATGAACGGGGATGGTACTAAGCAATATGTTGAATAAAACCGGGGAAAGTACTGACCCTTGAGGTACACCTCGGGTTTGCTTGTGCTTACAGGAAGAGAAACCGCCTTGATAACAATAGAATTCTCTTCTATTTAAAAATTCCGTCACCCATGCTACTATATAAGGTGGAAGTCCATGACTCCATAACTGATTAGTCAAGATAGAATACTCTACACTATCATATGCTTTACATATGTCTAACGTTACTAAAGCCGCAAAGTGCTTTTTGTGACGGGCAATATGAATACGACTTTCCAGATCTACATGTGCATGCCATATGGAATATCCAGATCTAAAGCCAATTTGGGAAGAACTCAACAGTTGTTTCTCGTTAATAAACCTAATTATACGACCATGAAGTACCCTTTCAATAAGTTTTACTACATTAGATGTTAAGGCTATCGGTCTTATGTTGTCTAAATTATAGCCTGCCCCCTGTTTCTTAAGCAATGGTATAATTTTCGCAATCTTCCATTCAGAAGGGATCCATGCTCTTCTAAGGGAATAATTGACTAGACCTAACAGATCATTCGGATATTCCCTGTGAAGTATTTTTAGCATTCTATTTGTTATTCCATCGGGGCCTGGTGCTGCATTTGGCAATCTTTCCATAGCCTGATTTAATTCGGAAGCCGATATTTCTGTGTAGTCATAGATGGTTGTTGTGTAAGCCGAATTAGGGAGATGCGTTGAGAACCTGTTTTCTAATTCTTTAGCCAACTGATTCAATGATTCCTGTAGTTCCTGTGAGGTGTAAACTACTGAGTCAACGTTTCCTGGTATAAGGGTCTTCTTCCTACCACGAAGGAAGTTGAATAAAGCACGTTTGTTATTTGATTTAGACAGGTACTCGAAATGTTCTTGGTCATATTGCTCTTTCGCTCGCGATACAGTGCGTTTAAATGTTGCCGCAATGAACTGATAATCCTTCCAATTTTTTGGACTCTGATTACATATAAGTCTTTTCCATGCAGCTTTTCTTCTTCTATAATCTCGTGTGCACTCATCATTCCACCATCTACTAGGTTGGGCACTTTTGGATGACGACGAAGCAATTACAAATTCTGAAGTGTTCTTGGAGATTTCTAAAGCAGAACAGAGATTTCTGCCGAGGTCTTCATTTTGACCACTGGACACTGCCCTAATGTTGGAACGCAAGCAATCTTTAAATTTTTTGTAATTGATCAATGTTTTCTCTGTCCTTTCAATAGATTTCACAGCACATGAGATTTCAAAGTATACAGGAAGATGGTCACTGTTTGAAGAGAAATCAATTGTTTTCCAAGACTTTATTGAAACACTTGGGCTGCAAATCGTGAGATCTAATACCGATCGTGTCCGTCCGCGAATAAATGTCGGCTGTCTGTCTGGAGTTAGCAGAACTAGCTCCTATTCAAAACACACTTCTTTGTCTTCCTCCGTCACTTGGATAGCTGTCTGAAAAGCTTTTGGAATGGAATGAAAAAACTTTATTTGAAGTAAAAAACTTTATTTTCTGAAAAGCTTTTGCTTGGAATATTTTTATTCACACTATTTTAGTACTGCCGCATGACGTGCGGCTACACGTAAGGGGTATAACTGCTTGAAAGAAATTTCTTGTACGGGGCTTCTGGAAAAATTAACCATTTAACCAGTCAACATTAGAGAAATGAGAGGCAGCCCTGTACGGCTATGATCTCTAGTACTAGCCGGGTGTGATCGATAGAGCAGCTTTTACCAACACTATACCAAAGGACCTTGCGTTTCCAGCGTTATTCTACAATCAGCTTTAGTCAAATATTTCACCCCCACCGACACGTGCTGGTAATCCACATACCTGGATTTCAAGTTTCGATCTCGTTAACATTACGGGGTGCATTTCAATATTATTCGTATCAGAGCACCTCAGCTGTTAAGAAAAGTTGAAAATTTGAAAATCCTTAGATTGATTTTAAATTAGAAAGAAAAGAAAAGAGACGAGGGGTCAATCACATGTGCGCACCCTAACAGCCTGAGGAAACGAGGACGACGACGTAGAAGACTACATGCGGCCCGAGCCACGAGCCCGCTGTGGTAGAGCCTTTTTGGGCGCAATTCGTGCATCTTCGTTGTGCGCTTTTTGTTCTCCTGGGCGTCACCCCGTCAGGTTGTGAGACCGGTGCAGCCCGCGGAACAAACCCGTACCACAAGCAGCCATCCTGGTCATGGGCCAACCTGGGTCCATTCGGAGAGTCTCATGATCGTCAGTCGCAGGGGTCTGGGCTCCGAACAAGCAGCTCTTTCTCGGGGTCCGGAATAGAACACGTGAGTGCAACTCGGTACCCCAATTCCGTTCTGATTAATGAGCGCTGGGTATAGACTGAGCAGAGGTGCGGCCTAAGTAGACACAAGGCATCGAGCTTTTTTGATAGTACGGCGTGAACAGCATCTGAGCGAGCCAGTGTTCCATCTGCATAAATTCATATTCTCGTGCCGCATTCATTAAAACGCACTGCGAAGTATGGTTATATTCGTTTTGCCCATGAACGTTCATCAGTTTATTACAGCTATACTTTGCAGTAAAGCACATATGCCAGCTACTGTCATATCATCTTACAACAGTGGGTGCGAACTCTTGAATACTTCATGAGCAAGGAACCGGATAATAAAACTTCACCGTTCGTTAATGAGTAATGGGAACAACTAAAAATGCTTTAAAGAGCTGCGTTCAGTTAGCTTAGAGTGGTGCAGCGCACTTGCAACTAAAACATTCTCCAACTTGCCATTTCGCTATGAAAGAAATGGAAAATACACAATATTTATACATAAACGTGTTCTTAAAGCGTGACTGCGTTGGAGATAATGCGTTACCTGCAGTTATGCGGACAATTACTGACGTCATCATTTGTAGGTATATTTACGGAATATCTGTAGCTAACCGTTCTTCGACATTCCGTGAAAACTGCATACAGCACGATTTGTTACGGTTGAGAAGCGGGCAGCAAATGAAAAGATCTGGGGTTAGTGAATTTTAGAGTCTAAAGGCTGTAATGTTGTATTGCTGTTATCATTGCTGCAACTTCTTGCTCCAGTGTAATTTTGCATTGTGGTTATCTTGCAGATCCAGCCTGCAAGATGATGTCCGACGAGCTAAACGTGATCAACGATGAGGACAAGGGTCGCAATGTCACCAAGAACAAGATGTACGTGACGGCGGGCGCCGTTGGGGCGTGTGTCGTGGTGCTGATGCTCCTGTCGGTCGCCTCGATCGGCTCCAGGAAATCCAACGAAGAAATGGGTTTCGTAAAGAGACAGATAAACGTCGCCGGCACGTGCAGGTGTGTGCACCGCATACTTTTCTTCACCGCATAGAACATAACTGTTCCAGAACTTCCCACTCCACAGTCGCCGCGATTGGCTGCTTTCTTCCCCACGAAACAGGGCAGCATCCAGTTAATCACAGCAACATTTCTCATTGTTGTAGAAATAGGAATGAGAGAAAAGGAGCCACTCACAAGAAGTTGGCTGAAGTTATTCGTAGAAACATATATTTGGCGCTGGAGAAATTTAGTGACATATATTTAAATGTTGTGGCACACTATATAACATTGATAATTTCCCGTCGCATGAATGTATGCGTTAATCTCCCTGGTTGAACGTAAAGGTCCTCTATTTGACGACATACCGTGCAACCGGCTAGCTATTTCTCTTTAACTGACATTCGTGCACATTTTTCGTTTCCTTAGATCTCAAGCCTGCAACCAACTCAGCACAACGTTAAACAAGAGTCTAAGCCGCAAGGAAGCTCCTTGCCAGAACTTCTATCGCTTTGTCTGCTCTGGGAAACAGAACAGCGAGGTAGAACAGAAGCAGGCTGCTTTGCAAGAGAGTAGTTTCGGATCATCCTGGGTGATTGAGACACTAAAGGAGTCGTTTCGTAAAGTGGAGTCAAACCCCAAGATCCCGGTACGGTCCCAGACGGACGCGCAAAAGTTTCTGACCTTCTACCTGTCCTGCTATCACAGCCTGGCACCGGGGTCTAGGAATGTACGAAGCATGAAGCACTACATGCGCATGTTTAACTTCAGCTGGCCTAAAGTGAAACCCCGCGAACTGAACTCGTTCGACCTCTTAGTCCGAATGGAGCTAGACTTCAATATCGGGGCCTTCTTCAGGTTTGGAATCTCTTTGAAGAGGCAGAACGCCTGGGACTTTACGCTTAAGCCACCAAAAATATCCAAGTTCATGTTTGCACCCACGAGGAAAGAGAAGTACAGGAAGTACTTGGAGAAGGTCGTCCGAACCATGGGTGGTGGCCTCAAGCATGGTAGCATTGCAGATGCGATAGCCAAATTCGAAGAGGAGCTTTTCGAGCTGGCTGTCATGGAAAACAAACAACGAGTGTACCTACGGAACTTGTCAATGCTGACACCAACGATCAGTCCCGAGATGTGGATGGATACGTTCAGCAAATATTTCGTACTGTCCAAGTTTATGGAGAATCACACTATGTTGATCACAAGCCCAGAGTACTTCACGAAGCTCTTCAACTCGCTTTCCACTAAAGAAGGCGCACTGTATTTGGGTTGGAGGATCTTTCGATTCGGCAGTTGCTTCACAAACGAGTTCAGGACACTAGAAGAGAGCATGGAAATGAACGTGGACTCTTGCAGTCATCCCGTGAGCGATGCTCGCGAGTACTGCAGAGAGTACGCATCAAAGATGATGCTACCACAAATGATAGCGTTTGCGACGGAATCGCTGACAAGCAAGAATGAGGTGCGGTCAGTAGTCAACATCGCGGACAATGTGAAGAGGGAGATGTCGAAGGGCCTCAGTTTGAATCCGTGGCTGGACAACAGCACGAAGCTAACGGCCATACAGAAAGTTCAAAGCAGTCGTCTCGTACTGCCAGAGATTGGCCTCCGAGCCGACAACACCAGTGTGTCCTCATTTCCCGACTTGGGAGCGGACTTCCTTGAAAACTGGGTACGAGTCATCCCACACGCCGGCTTTCCAGCCAGGGATTATGAAATTGAAGAATCCATGCGTAGGCTCCACGACGACCACATCAAGTACGACGTCTACACCAACGAGCTGCACCTCCCCATCGCTAGCACCAAGGGACCACTCTACTCCGCAGACCTTCCCGTGTCAGCCATCTACGCTGTGCTCGGCAGAATCATTGCGCACGAGCTTCTTCACGGACTCGATGCGCAAGGGCGCGATATCAACAACGGCCAGGCGCAAACATGGTGGAGCGAAGACTTTGCCGACACGTACAATGCCAGAGCAGCCTGCTACGTCAACCTGTACGAAAATGTCGGTGACTACACTAACAACACGATCCAGGAGGACATCATAGACAACGCAGCAGTAAGATACGCGTACGCTGCTTTCAAGGCGGCCCTGCCTTCGGACAAAGTGGCCAACGTGCTTGGCGGTTTGAGCACTTTCAGTCCCGACCAGACCTTCTTCATTACATACTGCCACAGCTTCTGCGAGAACACGACTGACCATCCGGCAGCACACGGTGGCTGGACAAAGTACTCCGACGGACACAACCGCTGCAACGTGCCGCTGATGAACATGGAAGAGTTTGCACACGCATTCTCGTGCACGGCACAAGAGCCAATGAATCCTGCGAAGAAATGCTACCTCTGGTAAAACTGTGTCAAAAGTAGCGGTGCATTCATTCCATCAGCCGTCTACCGTGCAGTGAATGGCGTGGTGTTTATCAGGTCTGTTTAAAAATAAAGGTCATGTCTTCAGTTGCTGTTGCAGACGCAGTATAGCACGTTGATGGCACGTTTCACACAAAGTACCTTGGAAGTCACTCACATTCGCGGCTTCGTACTGCGCATTAAACTATGAGAACTACGTTGCCTGTTTCAGCTTATCAATATTTCAACTTATTACCAGAAAAAAGTAAGCAAGTTAGTAAGCGCTACCTATAGTTTCACAGTATCTGCAATTTGTACTCCGAACCTTTCACGTTTTCTGACAAGTACAAAACCACTCGTAAAATGACCTATACTATAAAGATGCCACCTATAGGTAGCATCTTTATAGTATAGGGCATTTTACGGGTGGTTACGGGTGAACGTGCGTTTGCTCGGCTGTCGCACGCAATGATTCATTGTCGAAACAAGTGTACGACAACGACCGCAATGGGCGCACACGTTAACGTAGCCACGAGCGAAACGATGCAAAAACGGGATGCGAAGTGAGTGCATTCGACCCACCCGTCAGGCAGACTAGAAACGAATTTACTAGTGAAATCAACGCGCACTCCAGCTGTCGTTAATAGCAGCGAGCATATCAGATTCAACGCTTGGTGGCGGTGCCGGCTGTACGCATGAACATGCGTGTTCGTGTGTGTGTAACACGCACACATGCCAACACTGCAAAATTGAAAATTTTCGGGTGGAGGAAGGGGCTTTAGGAATTCTTTTGGCTACACCCCTGCAGGGTATGGAGGTTTAAAAAAAAGTGCTGGAGTGGAAATTCTTACCCACAAGTGAAGCCGTGCCAACCGTAAGATGACGGCTGCGCAAGCCATTTTACTAGGGGCATGGTGAGCAATTGGCGTTTAGCGATTAAGAAAAGACAGTTTATTGCACACTTAACTTGTACACACACAAACTAAACATCCAAAACTAGTAAAGACGGTGTATACATCTTACAAATTATCACCAAGATCTAATTGATCACTGCGTATCCAAATGTTACAAATCAAAGGAAAATAAAATGAATCAAGTTAATCATATTTTACAGAGTACCACGCATGCATTCGTACTAGAGTGGGTGCATGACTAGTACAAAACAACTTGAAACTTCAGCTGTCCCTCTCTTACTTTAAGGAAACGTGTGTACCATCGTCAAAGAAAAGCATCTTCGCCGTGCATTTCCAGCTGCTGATCTAGGTAATTCTACACAATGAGCCGTATTTTTTTTTGGAGTGCGAGATAGACGCCTCTATGGGGCTTGTGCCGTATTTCCGCTAAACAGCGTCACCGCCACGGTACGTACAAGGTCACTGTAAAGACCAGTCTTGCAAACAGCCCACGTTCTGTTCCCATGCGCACTGTGCGAAAGCCAAAGAGGCATTGTACCATGTTCCAGATGCCTTTCGCTACCGAACACTGAAACAGTGCATGTTGTGCCGTCTCTCTTTTGCCGCGGTTTGGACAGCGGTCATTTGGAACGACTCCCCAATGTGCTAACCGGTCACGCGTAGGCAATGCCCTCCATCTTCTCAACCAGTCAAACTCGCACACCTGGTTAAGTACGCGATTGCAACGCCGTCGTTTCCGTTTTTTCATATAGGATGCTTTTTTTTCCTCTTTGCTCAATGTGCTACTTGTCGACATTTCGCATATTTCCTGTGATGAAACATCTTCCAAACTGCATAAACCTATTTACTCCACTGTTCGTTTTAAGCCACTGGCAGCTCTGTAAAACTTAAGCGGAATTTTCGCTCGTGGTCCGATGTACGGATTTGCCGTGAAAGTTCCTTTTAGTGTACTGCTTCAGTACATCAAGAGTCTGTACCCAGTCATCGAAGGGCTTCTTGTTGTTTTGCAGCCAGCGCACTCGTGAAACTTGGTATGTCTGGGAGACCCAGGCCTCCGCGGTTTTGCGGGAAGCTGCGAAAATTTCCTTTGTACCTTTGCTGGTTTTCCTCCCCAGAGGAAGGTTCCCGAAATGGAGGCGAGGCGCCCTGTTACACGGCGAGGTAGTAGGGCAATGTGAGATAACGCAAAAGCGCATGCCTGTGTCTTGATGTCTGTTGCTTTTGCCGTTAGTGACAGGTTAAAATGGATGGCTGCTGATATGACATCGGTGGATCTCCTAAGTACGCCATCCCAGGTCCTTTTTGAGACATCTCCTTCCTCAAAGTAAACGCCCAACACCTTAACAGCTTAAACGTATTCTACGTCTCCTGGCAATAGTTCTCTGAAGCCTCCAAAGCGCAATGCCTTACATTTGGTGGTGTTTAAAAGAGCACCAGACAGATAGGAATACTGAGCAAAAATGCCAAGGAATGTACTATAGCCAGACAAGTAACGAAAAAAATACCAAAATATCATCGACATATGCGACAATTCTGAAGGCTTCCTTGCCTGGCATCGGGAAACCCACTATGCGCTCGCAGTTTGCAACCTTTCTAATGAAAGGCGCTAGAGACAAAACGAATAATATCGTAGAGAATGGACAGCCTTGTCTCACTCCTTTTTCGAATTTCATAGCTTCTGGTCACTTCGCTGTTGAAGTAAAGACAGCTTGACAGCTCCTGATATAGTATTTCTACCAGTCGCACATATACTTCTCTGGGAGGCCAAAGATGCGCAAAATAGCGAAAAGATACCCCTGTTCCACTCTACCAATTGCTTTGGCCTGATAAAGAGAAATAAATACTCCTGTGATCTGTTTTTCTTTGGCATATGCGAAGAGACCTTTGATGATTGTTAGAGGTACGAAGACGGAACGTTCTGGTACTGCTTATGACTGCAAGGGTGACATGATCTCTTTGAAGAAAGGCCGCAGACGCCATGATAGCAGCGTGGCTACTAACGCATAGTCTGTGTTTAGCAGGGTAATAGGCCTCCACGATTTTGGATCTGACGGCTTCATACCCTTTTTCAGAAATAAAATCACCCTTCCTTCGCAGAAAGACTTTAGTTTCTGGCCGTCACGTAGCAAAATATTCACGAAATCAGTGATCGCATTTTCTAAGACATCGAAGAAGCGCAGGTAAAATCTCATGAGTATTCCATCTGGGCCTGGTGACGTGGACGTATTGATCTTAGGGCGTATCATATTTCTTTATCAGTTTCTGCATATAATACTAAACCATCTTCCAAGCCTAGCGATGGCAAACCTTCACAAAAGGCACTAAACTCGTCGTCCTGTGCGTCATGCTCTGCAGCGTACAGTTTTGCAAAGTACTCTCGGAAAACTTCTTGAACTTCATCCGGGTCATTAACAATGATACCATCCTCTTCAGCGCCTCATCGATGTAGTGGGGTTGGCTTCGACGATCACGGTTTCTTTGTGCATGTCAAGTTCTCGGTTTGATCTGTCGATAAGTGCATTTCTTTTGCGAGCCTTGTAGCCTGAGACCTCTGCTTTAAAAGATTTTGATGTTTTACTTTTTGTACTTCAACGTAATCGAGCATAGCGAACGTGGTTGACGCACCTCTTTCTATAATTTGAATGCGTCGATGAATCTCATTTATCTTGGCTGTGAGGCGAGCGTGGCATGCTTTTCTACCTGCTGAGCTGAGACGCCAGCGAGATTTTAAGTGGTATGTGGACGGAGTGTTTTCGTCATCATGAGGAATAGTTGGGTCCATCCTCCATGGTTTGTGGTTTCTCGTTGTTGTGCTCACGTTAAAGGTGAAGAGTAACGGAGTTTCTGCTGGTTTGGCGCGAGCTGAACCACCTCACATGTTTGGAGTTCGGTAAGAAGTCATTGGGCACATAAACTTTATCGATTCGGCTTTGATGAATGCCACAATCGCAAGTTGCAACGAACCTGACTCCATGTAGAGTTAACCACCCATCTGCCAACTTGGAATTTTTAACTAATTGCTGTAGTTCTCTGGCGTAAACATTATTGGCGCCTTGGCCGGGACACCTGACGTCCCGTATAGTATCAAGCAAGCAGTTGAAATATCGGACAAGCACATATGATATCGGCTCGATCAAAAAATTTGACACCTTTATAGAGCCCGTTCGTTTTTTACCTCGTTAGGGGCGAATATACGGTGACAAATTTGACTCGTTTGCAGTTAGGTATCACTTCTACCGTTATGATGCGGCCTTCGGTGTCAATAAGACAGTGAGCACCCCTCCTCAGCGTTGCGTTCATGAAAACAACTCCTGTCTCACGTGCACGCGCTCCTGTCACTTAGAAGAATACATCTACATGAAACCTTTCCCGAAACCCTGCAACGTCAAGCTTAGTACAAAAATTTGTCTCCTGCAAGAAAATCATGTCCACGCCATGCGCCCGCGCGAGGTCAAGTACTGCCTGCTGCTTCACCGGATCTCGAAAACCGCGAAAATTGAACGACATGAAAGAAAGTGATGCCATTGTTAAAACAAAGGCGAGGAAGTTACTCAGAGGAAAGAAAGGGATGAGTGAGGAGAGCAAATTGTTAAAAGTATACTTATCGTCGTCGCTCACGGTTGGTGACGATTGCCATGGCGACGATCCCACACGGGGTTTCTTTAATGTTCCGTGGTTAGCGGAGTCGCTGCCGCTGCTCCCACTGCCTGTCTTGGATCGGCGTTGTGAACTGGAGGGAATCGATGCGCCCGAAGATCGTGCGGGTCTGGTGGAACCTCGGTGTCCGGCGGTTTGCTCAGTGTTGGTGGTCGACTTCTTAGTTGCTTCGTCGATGTCGAAGGCGTAGCGTTCATGCTCTCCAGGGTCGTCGACATTCCGAGGTTAGCGTTCGGTGCGCTGTCACGGGTGTCTCGCTGTCGTGGCAGAAGAAATCGAAGCAGTGCTTTCCGCGATGCCTCTTGTTATGGATACCTGGTCGTCAGGCGTTTGGCTTTCCTCGGACGCCATTGATGCGCTGCAGTTATGTCGAGTTTTTATGCTGCCTGCTAGTGAAGAAAAACCACTGGACGTTTCCGTGGAACTCTCATTAGAGTGTTCATGCTGCGTCTGAGCGGGCTGTTCATCGGTGATTGCCCCGTCTGGCATACTGGCCAGCTTGACGCGAATAGCGTTTTCCGACTGTGCATCTACGAATTCTTCTGTCAGGCTCTTTTCCTCCCTGTGGTCTGGTGTCTTGGCTCGTGTCGTTTTCTTTTGAGGACGCAGTATTTTATATATTCTAGGTTGCTTGGCCCCACTTGAGGAGCTTGAGGTAGATTCTTCCAGCGTTGGGAAATCTTGTACACTCGGTGACGGCGTCTTCTGAGCTGCGTGTGCGTATGATCTGCGCTTGAAACACTCTTTGGTCGGGTGATCACCTCCACACCTTATGCAGGCTTCGGTGCACTCATACACAGGGTGTCCGTACGCGCTGCACCTATGACAAAAAGGTGTTGTACAGGCCACAGCCATGTGGCCTTCATTGTGGCAACACGCACAGACGCCACGCATGTCACGGTACTCCAACATAACGCGGTGTCAATGGATTGGAATGAAGTTCGGTGCGGGCTTTGTCATTTCCATCTTCACCACTTGTGTACCGGTAATTGTAGACTGACGTCGTTGCAGAGTAACATATGATATACTACGTACTTGGCCGAAAGGCTGCAAAGCAGAGACCAACGCGTCATCGGGTAAGTACGGCGGCAACACGTACACCCTCTCGAACACACTTGGTGAACCGACGTCTTCCACTTTAACTTTTTTTCTGAAGGTCAAAACCTTCATTCACCATGATAGGTGGCTTGTTCCGCTGTCCCCGTTGCTATCAAGAACTTCAAAGCGCCGAGGTGTTGTAGGAACAGCACCCCTTCGCTGCCGGTCGTCTCTTCGAGACACTCGATGATCTCATCGACGGAGACCTCACCTTCAGGAACAGTAAGCGTAAAACAGTGTTCTTTTGGCGGGGTGCATACTGGCCTCGATGCCATCCTCCCCCCAGGGGTCGGCGACTACTCAGCCGATTGGATTGGATTGGATAAACTTTTATTTGGTCCTCCAAAACACAGATCACTGTGTTGCGGGCAGCTCCCACGTGGGGACTGAGATGCCAAGCTCCTCAGCCGCCTCGCGGGCTTGGTGGACAGCCCAGAGCTGATCTGCCAAGGACGAGCTGCGGATTGCCGCCTCCCATCTGGCAGAGGTGATGTGCGATAAATGAGCGAATTTGGTGCACTGCCAGAGCATGTGTTCTAATGAAGCTATTTCCCCACAATGTGGACAAAGATTACTTGGGTATAGGTCAGGGTACATGATGTGTAACATTTTCAAAGTAGGGTACATCCGCGTTCGCAAAAGCCTTAATGTAAGTGCTTGGGGCCGGGTTAGATTTTTGTGAGGTGGAGGGAAAATCCTTCTAGACAGGTAGAAATGTTTAGTGAGCTCGTTATATGTTGTAAGAATTTCCCGGTTATCCCCTTCACCGGTAGAACGCATCCCCGGGGAGGCGCGGTTCGAGAGTTCTCGCGCCGCCTCGTGTGCTGCTTCGTTGAGATTGGGAGGGGAATCGTTGATTTGTCCAAGGTGAGCTGGGAACCAACTCAGAAGATGATGTGTTATGTTCTTGCCTTGCAGTATTTTCAGCGTTTGTTCACAGACCGTCCCCTTGGCGAACGCCCGTAGTGCTGCCATGGAATCACTGTAGACCACTTCAATGTTATCCATCTTCAGCGCTAAGTTGATGGCCACTTGTTCCGCAATGATTGGGTCTTTCGTCCTGACCGTCGCTGAGTTGACGACATGGCCAGCCCCATCGACTACCACTGCCTACTCAGCCGAAGCCCCGGGGATCCTGAATGCGAGTGAGACGCCGAAGGGACGCCACCGAAACACTGGACGCACGCGTCAGCGAGAGCCGCACTCGCACAATAAAACACTTGTCTCTGTGTCGTCGTTTTGTTCTCGCGTCATGCCATACCAACTAGCCCAAGCTGCCACACAAACGGCGATTGAGAAGGAGCGTTTTCCTTGCACGCCCAACGAGTTTAACGTGGCAACCTTTTCGGGTCACGGAGATAAAGCTCAAAGTGTGTCTTTGTGTTACTAGTTTTCTTTAGTAAGCCTCGAATTCAAGGCAAATGTTATTGGAGATTATAAGTCACCAATACTAGCCCCTACTGATTATTTCTTCGGCAACAACTGTGTTTTAATTTATAATTAACGTAGCCTCTAGACTGACAAATCAAAGCGACTTCATGTCTAAGTGGGCACCACCAGAAAATAGCGTGTTTCTGAGATCTTTATAGGGCAAAACCTAACTTCGCTACTGCTGGCAAAGCATTGCGGGAGCTTCCACTCCAGCACTTTTTTTTTTCAAACGTCCGTGGGATTTACACCCGAACCATGCCGGGAAGAAACGCCTGTGCGCGTGACTCTTCTAGGGTGCCTACTGCAAGTTTAATTTCGAAATAAATACCTACTGTGCCATAGCTATGGGGGGGGGGAGGGGGGAAGATGATTTAGAGTTAGTGCCGTACATATTTGGCTGGGTGCTATTTTGCACGGCAAGGAAAAAAAATCAGGGTAGGGAGAGGGAGGTGAGGAGGCAGTGCCACCTTTTGCCCAGAATATCTGCAGACATTGCGGCTCTGCGAAAAATCATACGACGATCGTTTGGGCTGGTAAGGGTTTGAGGCAAGTACGCGGAGTCAATATTTACTTTTGCGCCTTATACGTGGACCCAACCAAATCCGTGTGACATGTGGTTGCCGTTGGTGGCTACTTGTCGCCAAAATGGCAACTTTAGGACACCGTCTGGCTATGAAAATTTGAGGTTGGCGCCATGGATTTTTGGCCACATTTAACTGTTTAGTCACACTTAGCCAATTTTCTTATTATTTGCAGGTAGAAAAACAAGAAAGCCTTAAGATCAACAACTGTTTTCAACCTTTTCGGTCGCGTAAGCATATGCGTGCGCCCATTTCTTGGCCCCAGTTACAGGCCAAAGCGCGCCAATGCACCCCCCACGGAAAACAAGTATTAGCACCAAAATGAAGCTTCATGGTCTGCTACAGTAAATTACGTGATAGGTTTCGCTCCGCGGCTTCAAGGGAAACTCCCAGGACGTTAAAGGTTCACACTGACTAGATGGCGGGAATGCTCCAAAATTTTCCTCTATATGGCCCTAAATGCGACAAATTGCAGCGTCATTGGTCTTCAGAAACAACATTCTGCCTATTTACCTCTTGAACCGTGGTGCATTATAAAAACCGTGACTTGTGATGAATATTTATATTCGCGTACATACCATGCAATATTAACAGATATTAAGTAACAGTTTTTCGAATAAGAATCGCACTGCTAACATGGAAGCCACGACACCCAGCCTTTCCCCTCACTCTGCAGCAGCGCATGGAAGTTGCGCTGCTTGAGCTTTGCTCCACGGCCCACTTATTGTGTCACCGCACTATATGGGCCATCCCTTACTTGGTTGTCACTCTGAGGGCATTCTATTTTGTAAAACACGAAGTCTATTGAAAGTCTGTTCATTCTATTTTTACTCAGCATGTTCTGTTCATTTTTTGTTTGTGCTTTATTCACTCTCCTCAGTAATGATCTTCGCCTAGCAGTAATTAATGAAATAAATTGATATGTGGGGTTTAACATCCCAAAACCACCATATGATTATGAGAGACGCCGTAGTGGAGGGCTCCGGAAATTTCGACCACCTGGCGTTCTTTAACGTGCCCTCAAATCTGATCACACTGGCCTACAGCCCTTCTGCCTCCATTGGAAATGCAGCCGCCGCCGCCGGGATTCGATCCCGCGACCTGCGGGTCAGCAGCCGAGTACTTTAGCCACTATACCACCGCGGCTGGGCTAAATAAATAAATTGCTTTTTGCAACTCACATCTGATTGAAGAACAAGATGGAAAGAAATGTTCTTTGTCTCATTTCCATGTTCTTGCGTACTCAAAATCATATTTATTTTATAAAAATCTTGGTCATGATACAGTTTTCTAGGTTTTCTTTTTTAAATATCATTATAGCGAGATGGCTACTGTTAGTATGGTGCCATACTTTTAGCTATAATTGTGGCTCTATGTTCAGTTGTAGTGTTTGAAAATACCACACTTTAACATCGTTAAAGTGTGCTAGTACACTGTAACATCATGAAAATTTTTCATCAGACGCTTTCGTGCCAGTATAGATGTGATTACACATTATTGCCATGTATACACTGTTATGACCGTCGTCAGTAGGCGCCATGCTGTCGCTGAGAAGCGTAGCCGGGCAGCGCTCCCACGCCTGGAACCCCAGTTCTTTCGAAACCAGCGTCCAGAGCTGACGGGGGAGCGGCGCTCTTTCAATCCTCAAACAAGTAGCCGACTGACCGGCTGCCTAAGCCCGCCAGGTATTGTCCCTGCTAGCCGGAGGATGAGACATCGTGTCGCCACGACGCCGTAAGCCGTTCCAGAGAGGACAACAAAGACAGCATCTTCCTTGGAAGAAACCGCGGCCGCCGCCACAATTTGCCCTGCTAATTGAGCGAACAGATCGGCGGACCGTTTGATGTATGCTGTCAGGAGCTTGGGACCCCTCGACCAGTGGCACCCACACGACGAGGAAGAGCCCCTCTGGCGCCACCTTGCAGTGCAGTGATCACGACTCAATATTGGATGTTCACGTGGGCCGTGCATGCTCGTAGACCTCGCCTGTTGTGTGTGTGTGATTGGTGTTCCACTCAAGAGGGAGGAGCCCGACCGGGCTTATAACGACGCCGCAGAGTGCGGGACGTCACTCTGAAACATGTAACGGTTCAACCACCACGCTCGTGGTTTTTGAAACTCCTAACCTTTCTATGCTGTAAATAAGTGTAAATAGTGCCATAAACCTGTTTGTTTTTCGTATCCCCATCTTGTCAGCATTCGTTTCCTTCACCCGAAGTTACGCCACGCTACCAGAAGAGATCGGGTAGCCCCCGATCCGCCACAACTGGTGAACAGCGCCAAGAGCTGCAACAACTGGTGCCAGCGATGGGATACGACACAGCACAGGGATCCACAACAACACGTGGACTGTGTCCTTTAACACTGTAAAGCATTATTTGACTCGCGCTCGGAGTTTTCTTTTTTTTTTTTGTACAGCATCCAGACAACCTCGCTCTCAATAAGTTTTCGACGATGGATTTCGAATCCAATCGTCTCCGATCAATAGGCATGCACAGGGTTTCAATGGATGAAGTCATAAAGCTATTCCGTGCTCTTCACAGTTGCCTGGGCCAAATTGGAACAGTGGGAAGTAAGTAACGAATGCATTAACAGGAGCATTAGGCCATCCAATTATTGCCATCAGAATCCCTCGTGGCCAGTACCAGTTAAAGCTCTTTCAACCATGACGCGACACGTCGCACTGAGTATGATGGGGGAAGACCTTGCGCCTCCCCCTAAAGCATGCACGCTTATGACTCTGAACATTCCAGGGGTGAAGCTTCTTAGGGGCTAGCCTTGTACGGCATCCAGAGATGTGCCAGCGCCACACTCGTATCGCAACACCTGCTACAGAGCTGTGAAAAAGCAACCCGCAACATCTGTCCATCTGTATGCCCTTTACACTAGCGAGTGACTTCAACGACAATATTATGTACTTTAGGACCTAACTCAGCCCACTAGTCATTGTTCAGATTGTCAAGATGTGTGAATTTTTTCACGGACGTGCAACTGCCCCCATTTTTTACCTACTCTATGCACGAGTCGTATACTAATGCCAAAAGACGCCAGAGACAGGCTAAAAGTGAGTGACATGATGAAACAGCAAGCCGTAAACGCCTGGAAAGGTTTTCCAGTTCCAAGCAAACACATGCACATCTGTATCTCTTACAGTCATTAGAGATCGCCAGAGACTACGCTATCTCAACAGCATTTTATGTAGCGTCGAATGGCATGCAATTACTTTTTGCACAAAGAGGTTCAGCATAACACGGTTGTTCAGAGGAAAGTCTTTACAAAAAAGCACTCAATACAGCCCAAGAAATATTCAACTCCAGCAGTCTTTAAGGGCATGCTGGATCATCGTTTTTTGCTCAAGAAAAGCACTTTGAGTGAAAAGCCGGTACGAGATTTGAAGAAATACTCTAAGTGCCCGCTGGTACAATCACTTAATTTGCACGCTTAAAAACATTTTGTCCTATGGAACTAGAAAATACCACTGCTTCTCCAAGGAATAACTGTCATACCAGTAGTCCCCACATGTCACATGGCTGTCGGCCGGGCTTTCTCTTGGTGGAGTGAAAACACTTGTTTTCATCGTGCCTGGTGTAGCTTGGGTGAGGGCAAGTGATGTTCTGACTTGAGGGGGACAAGTGCCCCTTTGGCACCCACCTGCTGATGCTCATGAATGTACACTATCAATTTGAGGCATTAGGCACATACGTTACCTAGCATACCAGCAGTTCATGTATTAATAGGGGGAAACAGAATTTGTTTGAATCAAGTGTGGGAGCTAATATTGTGACATGTCTTTACAACAATCCAGAAAAAGCCACTTCACAAGAACAGTGTAAGAGCACTTCTATAGAGTGACATCACTTCTATAGAGTGAGAAAGAGTGACATCCTAGATTCTGTTATGTGGTTTCCTTTTTTGGACATATTTTGGACATAAGGACATAATAAGCAAGTGATGCTTATTTACATTACCTGATAGATTATCCTATAAATAGTTACAGTGCCACTTCTATTTATCCCACTTCACAAGAACAGTGTAAGAGCACTTCTATAGGAACGCAAGAGTGACATCCTAGATTCTGTTATGTGGTTTCCTTTTTTTGGACCTATTTTGGACATAAAGACATAATAAGCAAATGATGCTTATTTACATTACCTGATAGATTATCCTATAAATAGTTACAATGCCACACAAATTACGCCTACAGACCACCTTCAGCTCAACTAGTATTCATTTGTTCCAAGCGATTTGGTGGAAAAGTGCTACCAGGAACAGAAACATATCAGTAAGGTTGGGCGTTGGGCCACATGAAAAGTTGTCAGTCATTTTTAGAAGAAACCTAATATAACAGTAAAAAAATACTTTATTGTTTCAAAACAAGCAAAATTTTGAACACAGCTGACATCAGCTAAACTTGGGACTCTGAAAAGGAGGCGCTAGCTCCTCAAGTCGTACCTCCTTACAATAAAAGAAAACGTATAGGCAAAAAGAGTTTTGAGAAAATAATTTAGAGGATTTATCATTGGGAATATGAAAATTTACGCATTTAAACTAACTTGGATTAATTTTTTTAATGCATAAGGCTAGAGAGAATATAATAAAAGGTGTAAAAGAACAGCAGTAAACTGATACTTTTATGATGAGGCAAGTGAGAGTTTTTCTCAGCCTTAAAGATTTCAACAATATGCACGATACTGACTCCCATTTAAAAAAATCTCTGTACAGCTATAATTACTAAGGCATTGTTTCGTGATATGATCCACACAGGAACAGATAACAAAAGAATGCAGAAAGCAGACACAAGTTTTTTACACTGAAAAGCGGACAAAATATTTCATGAAAATTTGTTGCAACACCGACAGTCACACAAATGCATAATCAATAAGGATTATGCAGGAAACTCTGAAGCACTAAAAAATGTGTACTTCTATGCAATTCGAGCGCTATGACTTATAATAACTTCAATTCAAGTTGCATATTAAATCTACCACACCAACTTCAGTGAGCTGAGTTTGCAATACAGGCACTAAGTGTGGGGCTGTATATGAGCAGGCATGCCGACTTAGTATAACTAATTCCTTTGTAATGAGCGTAATTTTTTGATGTAAGTAGATACACACTTGCAACTGAACAGCCACAATCACATTGGACCTCGTGCTTAGGTAAATGTGGATGTGGAATTATCAATGAAGTATAGCATGATAACAAAAAACCTATACTTCACTTCACTGTGCCTGATACTTGTTTGTTTTCAGTTGTGAAATATATTATTGACATTCACAATGAACACACTAAAACGCTATGGTGAATTTAGTGCCGATTTGTTAGTATACTGTTCTATTTTAAGTACAGCACTGTATTTTTGTGGTTATAAAATTCATGACTGTACAGCTTAAACACCTGCTGTATGCTAAATGTGAGTGCTTCCAGAAACCTATGGTCAAGCTAGCTTAAGCTCTAAAGACCAAGTCTTTGCTGGAAAACCAAAGAAACAAAGTCTGAATCTGTTTGTTATAACCAGAGTCAACAACAGTTGGCAGGCTATTGCTCATGCCTCGTATGAGTGCAGGTTATGTCCCATGCATGCTAATAACGTAAGCTAGAGAACCTTAGTAAAGCATTCAGTGCTCCATTAATAAACACAAGCACAAAGCTGCCTAGTGTACAAGTGTAAACAGTGTTCATAAAAATCGGCAGCAGCCCTCTCCATGCCATTTCCAGACAGTGTAGAATAGACACACTAACCCTGCTTACGTGCATTGCCACACAAAAGGCAAATGTAGTCCATGAAAGCATGTTTACATATATCAGAAATCACTCACGGCAACTATGTAAAGCCATGTAAATCACATGCAGAATCGAAGCTTTATAAAATGTTCACCAACATATGTAATGAATATCACGGGATGCTTGCATGTCTGTTTCTACGATGTATGCTGTGACACTCCAATATAAGTAGCACATTGCCAATTGTAGTTTCTCTTGTAGGTGAACTTCCATAAGCTCTGTGTGCCAAGAATAAAACTAATGAAGTAGTACGTAGTGCAATACAGATACAGGTGATAACAAAAGCAATGCTCTTTCTTTATCTGACTCTATTGTTTGCGCTAACTGTTAAAATATTACATCTCGTTTTTTACATAAACTTACAATCAAATCAAATCAAGGTACTTTATTCACCTAGGGATAGTAATTCAAAGAAACCATTAAGAAGTACAACGAGCAAAAGGCATAGCTTCAGATACGTACTACCTAATATTAATTTAATAATACCATTTAATATAGTTTCGTATCAAAGCAATTCGTTATTTACAGTCGGCTTAATAAGTGCCACAATACCCTATTAAGGCAACTTGAGGGTTGAAAAAAAAAAGTACTATGATTGAACAGCAAGGTCATACTAGGGCTGTGCATTAATCTTGATCAAAACCTATGCTTCCATTCGCTGCTCTTGCGGTTATCACAAGACATATCCAAGCACGCATCACTTAAAATTATATAAACAATGTGTTCCTAGTTGAGTGAAACAATGAATAAAATTGCACATAAACTAAAAGACTTAACGAAGTTAACACCCATACTGCAACAACCATCTATCACACTTTGTAGTGAATTACTGTCTCAAGTAGAAGTACTCGAAACACTCCGAAAACTAATGAAGTTGTCCATGGTGAAGCTCTGCCGACGTTCCACAGGCACTGTATGTAGTTCTAGCACTTCCAAACAAAACAATTTGAAAGACGCACAGTTCACCTGAAGTTGCAAGGCATTTGGAAATGTGAACAGCATTCACAAGCACAAGTGTCAAGGCGACGCTTGGGAATCACACAGTTGCGGTGCAGTGTGGCTTGCAAATGTTGTAGAAAATTATTGCACTCTACTGAGGTAATGGCTCTTGAAGGCAGGAGCTGATCACTGAGCGTTTTTTGCACTACACATTTTTTTTCACTGAAACTGTCTGCCACTGAACAACTTTCACAGAAGTTGGGTTAGCTTGGAAACTGGTGTTTGCTGGTTTGATCCATATCTGCAATCAGATGGAAGAAAAAGAAAACTGTAAGCATGAACACACAATAATGCAATGATGATTCGAAGCACATCCCCAATTCGCTTTAGTATTTAGTTCATACTGTCATTCCTGGTAGCTGATGATCACTTTTAATGCTGCCAAAGGAAGTGATGCCTGCATAGAAACATTACAGTCAAATACCTAAGGAAACTAATCAATGAAGCATACTCTGAACCGTGGGAAACCACAGCCCTCTGCATGTCGATTCTCAGAAAGGCAGATATTTGCTCATCGCGAGGTTTTCTTGTACTGCTGTTACTGTGGCCTACTCTCATGCTGGCACCCACATTTTCTCAATAGTCCCATATCGCACACAAAAAATATTACAGTACCTGTGACAAGGAACTGCATTTTACCTTTGTGTATCATGCATAACATAATTATTGCTTCCACAGACTACATTTAAAGGAACTTGCCCAGAATAGACTTCAGTGTTTTTCGGGATCTTTGTCAGGTTCCAAATTGTACGCCAAGCTAGTTATCTGCTACCATGCCATCTTCTATTTTGGCGATATTTCTGATCTACCAACGTTAACTGGTATACTACTACAGCGTGAGTATATGATGATAACTTAAAGACTGCTGGCACCATGAATGCAGAGCGATCTTTTGCTAATTAATGTTAGAAAAAAAACTAAACATTTCTCAGTATGGTGTGTCATTTATTCCATGAAATATATAAAGTTCTATGAACTAATTGTTCTCTAAAACTCTGAAAGCACTTCATATAGTTCTTTAAAGCACTTCAAATGCCCAGTAAGTACAGGAAGCAAGCTGTCAGCCCCAATCCAGAGCTTCATGTCACAATGGCCTACTAGAGCTGCTTTCATAAAACAGTTCTTGCAGGTCAATATTTATCCAATGCCACATTCATGTATTCAGCAATTAGTTTTTACAATGCTTTTTTAATTAGTTTCTACAATGCTTTGATATTACCTAGATGGAATAAAGACCAAAGCTGCTCAAATAGCCTTTGGCAAAGTGAGAATTGTACAAAAGGCCTCTGTAGGTCTACGGACCAGTGACATTTTATGGCTAAAGTAGTGCAGGATTGTGGGAACTTTGAAAGGGTCATGAAGTGCACCTCAGTAAGGTGACGACTGGTCCTGTGACTTGCAGAACTGCCCTGCGTTGAGGGCTATTGTGTGGCATCTCTCAACAGAAAGAAAAATCTCCAAAAATACCAGGCATTCCACCCTTTGCTAATATTCTTTGGCAGCCCCTTGAGCTCAGCTGCATCTGGTCACTCTGCTTGGAAATGTTTTAGCTGTATGCCAATGGCTCCTCTACAAACAAAAAGAGGCATACTGCGAGAACTTCAAGATTAAAAAGAAAGAAGATGTAGCATGAAAGGAACACAGGACTGGCGATCTTCTGTCACCCTAGCTTATTATTTTTATTTTTTTCGAGCTGTGCTTCCTCTTGTGAAGTCATGAACCAATTCACCCAACAAAACATTTTCCAAAAATGTCAGCTAACTGCACAGCTCATGGCAGCCACAAACTTTTCTAGCACAAACTATAGAGACGTGAATTTGTGAACGCAACTCACCAAATATGACTTCCATAAAGTAAAACATGTGATGTGGAGCACTTGTAAGGCTCTTATAAAGTTATGTGCGAAAATTGAGTCACACTTTTCCCAAGTGACTACACCTTGTGTCACCAAATTTTTATGTTATTTTTATGTTTTCATCAATAACTTTTGTTTAGTATCAGAGCATGTTACAGCGCAATGTGAAAAATTTTGTCTACTCAGATAAAAAGGTTTTTTTCTAATACAGATTTTTAAAAAATTGCATGATAGTGACGTTACCGTCATTTTCACACCGGTTAAGGCGGAAGTACTTTTCCAAAGCTAAAATGATTTTGAAACAATTATTTACCAATAACTATTCAATTAACCTTTTATTTATTGATTAGAGAGCTGTTGTTTATATCAGAAAGTTGTATTTCATCATAATTTATGACATACTCATTTCTAGAAATCGCAAAAGTCGCACGTAGTTTGAGATATTCCTCACCGAGTTTTAAAGGCAAAATCGAAACTGATCGGGCAATGCATGCACGAAATGCGACTGTTCATCTTCTTGAATTCGCAGTCACATGATAGTGAGGTGATTTGAATGACTGCGCACTGCGATCATATGTTTTCAGGAAAAGCTGAAAGTCATCTCGCCTCTGTCTTCACATCACCTTACTTTTGCCTATACTGTACAGTGTTTATGTTTATGTTTATATGTCGTTTTTTTTAACTGTACACAAGAAAACAGCAATATCAACGTTTCCTTTGTCTGGAAAGCATAAAACTCACGGGCAGCCACGGCAGAACTTCTTATCACAGACAAGCGAAACAGTTTTTCGTGCCTCTTTATAGCCTTTCCAAAAAGACTCGTCGCCAAGTTAGAAAATTATTTATGAAAAAATAAGTTTGTTTCCCATTATGCTGTATAAATCCCCCTCTTCCTTCGTCCGTGAGCCCCCCCCCCCCCCCAGCTCCCCCATTTCAATACTTGGAAAGTGGTCACCCTACCCTTCAGGCTCGGTGGAAAAACATAACCTGGGGATACCAAACACTACTATAAACAGCTCAACCAAATGTTTCAGCTGTGCACTACAAGGAGAGTTTAAAAGCAAAGCAGGAAGTTGACAATTTATCAGGCACCCTTTTTTTGTACAAGGGCCTGCGCTCACTCTCTTTGGAGCTGCTGGCACCTGCTATTCGACAACAAGTAGCAGCCAGCACGCTGTTGGCCAATAGACGACATAAATCGAGAGTGGTGAAAGTATCGGATGCACTTCTCACCACAGGATACTGTCACGTGCCAGCACGATGCTTCATAGACTGCTAACATTACATAGTGAGGCACACTTGCACACGAATCGAAACAGAGGACAGGAACGGAGTGCCAGAGGAATCAAAGTCATACTGAAAAGCGAATAAGCAAGTGGATTGCAAAGAAGCAAATAGCAGATATCATTAATAAAGGCTACAATTAACCGAGCAAGGTAGAGACTTCCACGGAAATACAATGTACGACGTGACATTCCAAGGTGTGCAGCTGGGAAAGGCTGATGACTTTATATCATTCTTCCTCCTGTATATTTTTTTCTTCTTAGTCAAACAGTAAAGCTCATTTTTCTCTTTTTCTTCAATCTGTGCTTACACCAATTGCAACTGATTCATCTCACAGCAATTCCTGTAACCTTATGTTCTTGCTCACACGTCGCAGCACTAAGCTGCAGCACTAAGCTGCAGCTGATACGTACAGCTAAGAGACTGACATCCCAAACTCCAGAAAAAGGGCCATCCAACATAACCGTAAAATGTCATTTTAAATATTGAACTTCGGCGATGACGGTCAGAACACACCTCCATGTTTAAAATGTATTGAGTTATAATAAAGTAAAAAAAAAGCGGGAATTTTTATGTCCTCCCTTAAAAAACAAAACGAGAAGACACGAGTGGTGAGCAAAACACTTTCGGGCCTTCCATTCATATTCGCCTCTCATTCGCTTGTTATGCTTTCTTTCTCAATGGGTACCTCAACCGTGCCATAGAGAAATAAAGGTCTATGCACGTGAGATTTGCTGCTGGAAACTTTCCTCGCATGACTACCACAAGAATGCAACTGCAAGACAACTACATAGCTGGGCATTTTGTTGATGCTGTGGCTGATGATTCATTATTATTATGTCCTTTCTAATGAGTGGTCAACTTTAAACTACTACTTATACGGAATTCACATGGAGTGATACGTAATGCTATTGTACACTTTTACCATATAATATGACTCCTATGAATGCGATTTCTTGCCTCAAACGACGCCTCTAGAAGTCTTAGTCCAAAGCAAGTTTCAAGCAATGGTGTAGCTCTCTAACAGAACGCTGGACTTCCACACAAAATGCCTGTGTTCGATACCGGCTAAAGCCATGATTTTTGTTCTTTGAATCTATCAGAATCTTTGCTCAAGGATAATGTTGCTGATGCTAAAATCAACACAGTCATTTCTAACATTATTGCGATAAAAAATCCTGGAAGTCGGAGGTTCAATGATCTAGAAGGATAGTAATAGCCATGTCGTAAACATTTATTCAAAACAGCTGGCTTTTTATGAATTTAAAACATGTCTTGCATATCACAGAACAAATAGAAGAATTTAGAATGCTTAGATATCACAGAACAAATGGAATAATTGAGTTTTTACAGCTTGTTTCTCTGTTTCACACAACCTTAAGAAAAACCAGGAGGTAATGAAGTTGAGGAAAGCATAGAGAATGTTCATTGTACTGTATTTATAAGTGAATCGTAGTAATTGTGATAGAGACGTGGATGACCTAAAGCAAACGAAAAGACAACTTGCCACTGGCAAAGACTGAACCTCCCACTTTCTTATAACGTGCCTGGCGCTCCATCAATTGATTCAGTACTGTGGTCAACTGCTGCTGCAGCTCAATTGGCAGAGCATCGGGTGAGTTATCCGAAGGTTGCCGGTTTAGCCCCTGCCAGTGATAGGTTGTCTTTTCGTGCACTTTACTCTCTTCACATCTCTATCGTCATGACAATTCACTTAAAAAGTATGAAACAGTACAACAAACATCCCCCATACCTTGCTTGACTTCATTACCTGCTGGCTTTTCTTAATGCTGTATGAGAGAACAAGCATACCAATCAAAAAGAAATATAAAAAAATGAACGACCAAGTTCTAAAGAGGACCACCAAATGTTGAAACATCAAAAGTTAAAATGCAACTGGCTGCCTGCTTCACATTTTGTGAGGTGGGAAATCAGCATGAACATTTCTCACCTTGCTCACCTGGCTTGTACTACCACTCTTCAATAAACGAATCTCAATGCAAAAACAGAAAAATGCATGTTGGATCTTGCATACCTCGCTCAGAATGGCCCAATGACTTGAGTCATATTGAATGTTCAGTCGCAGGGTTCGCACACAGCCTATTTCAGGTGGCAAGTTTCCCTCGGCAATCCCTGTGCTGGCTTTGAACCTTCCAACTACATAGAATCCATCTAGTGTCCTCGTAAGTGGCAGGATCACTGGCTCGTAGTCAAGCTGCACTTCAACTGTTGTGTTGTAGAACTTGTCATCTGGATGCTCTTGGTTTCCACTACGGAACAGAAACCTGAGAGATAAAGGGTAAAATAGTGAAATCAATGAGTTTTTTCAAAATGAAAGTAACTACTGGCACTGCAGTAATGCACATACGCCCTGTGTGGGCAATCGCAAAAAAAGTGCGATTCTTCAAAGGGCTCGTTTCTTTGTTAGAGACAATCATTTGGAAGCTGGAGAATAGCGCTCGCACACTAAGAAAGATGCCATAATGAAAGACTTCATTTTCACCAGAATAAACTCTTGACATTCACCTCAAGCCTAATCATTCTGTCTAAATTAAGTTTACATGTGTTGTTCAGGAAACGAATATGTGACATTATGAGCTCCGTAGAATGCTGCAACGGTTAATCCATCTTGTCAGTTTTATGTAGATGTGTGTAGTGTTAAGTTTGGCCTGCAAGTTCGTCTGGGCAATCGCCGTTGTGCGTAAGCCGGTCCACGGGGGAGGCTCTCAATCCCTTCGGCACCCAGTCTGCCAGACGCTGTCGAAGATTTGAACAATTACCCAGACAATGCGGCAAGCAAAGGCGAGTTCCCGTCTTTCAAATGCAGACCCTTTTGTCGTTTCTTCGAGCAGAAGCGGTGACGGATGCCCTCGGTGATTCATCTGGCGACGGGGAAGCTGTTGCGACCGGCGCCAGAGCTGACAGGAGAGCGGCGCTCCTTTTTATCCCCAATCAAGTAGCCGACCGGCCGGTCGCCTTTGCCCGCCAGGCATTGTCCCTGCTAGCCGGAGGATGAGGCGTCGTGGCGACACGACGCCACGACGAAAGAGGACAACAAAGACAACATCTTCCTGGAAGGGACCGCGGCGGCCACCGCAAATCACCCCGCTAATTAGGCGAGCTGTGCGGCAGACCCTTTGATGTACGTTGTCAGGATTGTGGGAACTCTCGATTAGCGGCACACACACGACGAGGAAGAGCCCTGCTGGCGCCACCTTGCAGTGCAGTGTTCACGTGGATCGTGCATGCTCGTCCCCCTCACCTGTTGTGTGTGTGTGATTGGTGTTCCACTCGGAGAGAAGGAGCCCGATAGGACATAAAACGACGCCGCAGTGCTGGACGTCGCTCTGAACCATGTAACGGTTCAACCACCATGCTCGTGGTTTGTGAAATCACTATCTCTTCTTTGCTGTAAATAGGTGTAAATAGTGCCATAAACCTTGTTTTGTTCTCGTATCCTCCAGCGACCTTCCTTTTTCCTACCCATTACAACTGGTGGCAGCGGTGGGATGCCATCAGCGAACGACCTTCCTTCCCCAACTTAACAACTGGTGGCAGCGGTGGGATCCGAACCCACGCCTTTATCAGACTGGTGCCTCACTGCTGCCAACCAGTTGTTAGGGTCGGAAGGAGGAACGCAGGAGGGAGAGGAACGCGAACGAGAGGAACGGGAAAGAAAAGAAAAGGAAAGCAGGGATAGAAAAAAAAGGAAGAAAAGGAAAGAAGGAAGAGAAAAGAAAGAGAAGAAAAGAAAAGAAGGGATAGGGAGGAAAGAGAAGAAAAAGAAAGATTGGAATGACAGAAAGAAAGAGACCAGTGGGAGGAAAGCCTGAAATTAAAAGAGGAAGAGAGAAAAAGATCAATACAGTGCCTTAGATCGGCTCAAGTAAATTCGAGGATCCATGCATTCGAAGCGGGCGAGGATTTAGAGAGTTATCTAACCTCTTACGAGAACGTCTGCAGAGAACTAGAGCTCGACGAAGACTATTGGTCTATCACCTTATTAAGTGTCCTTCCGGTCAATTTGATGGGTAGAATAAACTACCTTTCCGTTGAACAGTTCAATAGGTACGATGTAGCTAAGGCAGCTTTACTGCGGTGCTTTGGCATCAGAGTTGACAGAAAGCGAATAGAGTACAAGCTCACGAACGCTCCCGTGAAGAACGCCCGACGTTGTGCTGGTAGAAAAACCAAGCCTGAGAGAGGTCCGCGTGTCTCTTATAGCACCAAGGTAGATAGTGAGCGAAAAAGGGAGATAGAAAAACAGGAACGAGGTGAAGAGCATGAGCGAGCACTCAGCCTAGTGATTGAACTGTCGGAAGAAAAAGTCCTGTGGGTTCTTTAAAGACAGGGGCTGACAGGAGGCTACATTCAGTTAACGAGCGTGCTAGTATGTGAGGGTAATTTGCTTTTGTTGTTTTAGTGAGTGCTCATAGTTCAAGTGATCTCTTGAGCTGATGAGAGTAGCGTTCGCCAAATTTTTAGGCTAGATACATTTCTAGGATTTATGACACAGTTTGATCTCTTGCGAGTACGTTTTCATTGGCGTCAGGGTGTTCTACAAGTAGGCACTCGCGACTACGTTAAGTGTCATGAGAGAATGAGGAATGCGCCCAGTTACCTTGTTTAGGTTCAGGCAGCATTCCTGTGAAACCATTGTAGTTGGTTGTGTTTCATGAAGTTAGTCATGAATTAGATGTAAGTTACAACTTAGTAGGGTCGAGGGTAGGAGAAAGCTAGTTTTGAATGGGATTACGGTTATATGGGGCCAAATTGTGTTTGCCTTTGTGTGCTTTTCTCACACGGAAATTTGTTCCATCTTTAGTAAGCGTCTCCACCTCTATGATTGTTGTAACTATGGCGGCACGAAATTCTGTCTCAAAATTTTAGCGTACAGGTTTTTCTTTTGTTTGCGTTTCTTGAAAAGCCTCGAGGGTTTTAAGCGGGTCCAATGTGCTTGACTTCAGCATGGTATTGTGTTGTGTGGTTCGCCTTGCTGTTGTCAATCATTGTGAGCTGGTTTGGGAGTTGGTTTCCAGTTCGCAGCTGGAGGGAGAAAGCCAGGCCATCGTCCTCGTCACCAACCATTCTCTTCGTGCCCAGCGGTTGGGAGCGCTGGCCAGCCGAGATTTTCCGGGCGGCAGAGAAGCTGTTAAGTTTGGCCTGCAAACTTGTCTGGGCAATCGCCATTGTGCGTAAGCCGGTCCACGGGGGAGGCTCTCAATCCCTTCGGCACCCAGTCTGCCAGACGCTGTCGAAGATTTGAACAATTACCCAGACAATGCGGCAAGCAAAGGCGAGTTCCCGTCTTTCAAATGCAGACCCTTTTGTCGTTTCTTCGAGCAGAAGCGGTGACGGATGCCCTCGGTGATTCATCTGGCGACGGGGAAGCTGTTGCGACCGGCGCCAGAGCTGACAGGAGAGCGACGCTCCTTTTTATCCCCAATCAAGTAGCCGACCGACCGGCTGCCTTTGCCCGCCAGGCATTGTCCCTGCTAGCCGGAGGGTGAGACGTCGTGTCGCCACGACGCCACGACGAAAGAGGACAACAAAGACAACATCTTCCTGGAAGGGACCGCGGCGGCCACCGCAAATCACCCCGCTAATTAGGCGAGCTGTGCGGCAGACCCTTTGATGTACGTTGTCAGGATCGTGGGAACTCTCGACTAGCGGCACACACACGACGAGGAAGAGCCCTGCTGGCGCCACCTTGCAGTGCAGTGTTCACGTGGACCGTGCATGCTCGTCCCCCTCACCTGTTGTGTGTGTGTGATTGGTGTTCCACTCGGAGAGGAGGAGCCCGACAGAGCTTAAAACGACGCCGCAGAGTGCTGGACGTCGCTCTGAACCATGTAACGGTTCAACCACCACGCTCGCGGTTTGTGAAACCACTATCCCTTCTTTGCTCTAAATAAACCTTGTTTTGTTCTCGTCTCCTTCAGCGACCTTCCTTTTTCCTACCCATTACAACTGGTGGCAGCGGTGGGATGCCATTAGCGAACGACCTTCTTTCCACAATCTAACAGTAGGTAATACGTAAATGTGTATAGCATGAAAGATTGCACGTTTAGTGCAGTGCGCAACTATGAAGACAATGAATATGGACAAGCACTTGATTTTGTCAAGAGCACTTTGAAAATGTAGGCTTGTGGAAACATTTGCACACTTCAAAAATTTTAACAAATAATAATGTATTCAAATTCACTTTAGTTCAAGTTTAAATTATTGAATATTTTGAAGGATTCAAAATGAACGCATAGGCATATATTAGTTTGCATGTATTCCCCCCCTAGAGATAGTTTTACAGCAGTGGAGGAGTGGTATACCTTGATTAAACCTTCACACACAAAAAAAAAAAAACACATCTGCACTGTCGCAAAGCCCCATTTCAAGATTAAATCAACATACTACCTTCACATTGTTTTTCAGTTTAAAGGCTTGTAATACCAGCCACTAACTACTCTATAACTACAGTTTATTTATTTATTTATTTATTACAATACTGCCGGTCTGATCTTCAGACCTTGGGCAGGAGTGTGTACAAGTAAATACAAAAAAAGCTTACAATAAACACACATGAAGCATTGCGGCGATAATAACAACAAAAGAAGAAGAGTACAACGAATTCATACAAGCAAAGCGGCAAGATATTTAAATAACCAGTGAAAACAAGAATACGTAAACATATGGAAGAAAAAGAGCGTCACGGTCCGTGTAAAACTATGTCAGAGCCATGTCACATGGACTGAAGGGCGTGTAGATAAGATGATAGCGACGGGCATTCCACCATAGCTGAGGGGAGGGAATTCCAATTGGTTGCACTTCTCGGACAAAAAAGAATACTGGAAAATGTTGGTGCGACTAGAGAACTCGGTTACTTTTTATTATGAAGGGACCGAGTAGGCCGCCGGTGGGAGTCGTTTAGATATGTATCCTTTTTGATACCTAAATGTCCACGAAAAAGAAGGTAAAATAGTTTCATTTGTTCGCAGCATCGGCGATTTGCTAATTTTTCCAGCTCAGCCGTCTTTAGAAAAGATGTGACTGATGCCTCCCAGCTGTATTTATTAAAGATGAACCTAACTGACTTCCTCTGTATTTTTTCCAATATTGAAATGCTGCTTTTTGTGTATGGATTCCAAACAGCAGCACAATATTCCAGGAGTGGCCGAATAAATGTTTTTTAGGCTAATATTTTAACTTCTGGAGAAAACTTACTCAAGCGCATCCTTACGTATACCAGTTTTTTCATTGCCTTTCTATGTATGTAGTCAATGTATGTAGTTGAATGTATGTATGTAGTTGAATCTCATTATTTCGAACATGCTTAATTCGAACTCACACTGTGGTGCCGTCAAAGCTATATGTATTCCAATGGGCGAAAACGCCCTGTAATTCGAATGCGGAAGCACTTGCGACGGTTAACTTGAATATACCGCACTTCCAAAATGCTCTCAGTACCACACCCAATCTCACGACGGCACCTCCGACACCTCAACGCTGTGTGCGAAGAAGGAAAAGAAGAAAAGGAAAAAAAGGCTGCGGCAGAATGTTTGCTCTCCCTCAAGTGCCGATCTGTGACGCGCCTCTGTCGCGCTTCTCCCTTTTCTGTCCCTGCCATGTAGAGACCCTTCTCCTTTCAACGCCACACACGAAGAGAGGGGGAAAAAAGAACAAAGCTGTCATGGAGTGTTGGATCTCTCTCTAATGCCGATCTGTGATGCCCCTGTGCCACGCTTCCCCTTTTTCATCCCTGTTACGAAACGTAGAGACTATACCATAGTCTAGTTCACTATAAAAGAGACCCTTGTTCATTGAGCGCCACGTGCGAATAGAGCAAAAAAAAAAAAACTGCAGCGGAGTGCTGGCTCTCTCAAATGCCGATCTGCTCCTCCCCCGCTTAGAGACGCTCCTCCTTTCTCATCGCAGGCCACGCTCTAGCTGCAGAGCAGAGGGTAGCAGCGGTGACGCAGTCGTTGCCGTCGTTTTTAGAGAGTGTCCACTGCAAGGCAAACGTGTGCAGATGCGCATCACGGATTACTTGAATTAATGATGAATGACCTATGATTTGCGAATAAATGTAAGTCTTTTAAAGCTTCCCTCTGGTGTGTTAGCTCAACGTAGATGCACCATTGCATGGTGAGTTTTCCATTCGTATAGCTTTAATCAAACCAAACTTCTTTGAATTCAAACAAATTTTCAGGCCCCTTCGAGTTCGAATTGTCAAGATTTAACTGTATAGTAAATTTTAAAGCGTGACATATCTTACAAACATTCTTGCATTCTGCCAAAAGTCAAAACCCACTACCATTCAAAGTTTTTCTACTTCCTTAGAGCCAAATAGAATGACATTTGCTCTTGCCTTGTCTATTATAAAAATATATTGTGCTTGTTAGCTGGGTTATAAGAAATATGCTAATTTTTCTTTGCAATATGTGATATGTACTATTCGAATTCAATATAAAATCATTCACACCAACGGTCAGTTTAGCGGTTGGGAGCGCTGGCCAGCCGAGATTTTCCAGGCGGTGGAGGAGCTGTTACGTTTGGCCCGGCAGTTCATCTGGGCAAACGCCATTGTGCGTAAGCCAGTCTGCTAGGTTTCTTTCAATCCCATTGGCGCCCAGTCGGCTAGAGGCTGTCCTGTAAAGCTTCCAGGTAATAGCCGGGTCTCAACGAAAGCTTCGCGAGACAACCTTTTTGTTGACAGGTTTTGAACAGCGTGGGATGGTGCCACTGTGGCGGTTCTCTTGGAGCCAACCTCTCGACTCGGCTGTCGTCGCCGACGCGAAATTGCTACAAAAGCACCGACAGCCCGGAAGTGTGAGAACGCGTTGAAGAAGCTTTTCTCGGGAATCGAGCGTTTGGACTGCCATGTTCAAGAGAATGCTGGAAGCCTGTAGCTGAAAGCAGCCATGAACCGCTGCTGTTGTCGGGTCAGCGGCCATCTTCCCGGAGGAGCTCAACTTTCCCTCTCCGGATTCTACCTCCTCGACCTGCGGTGCCTTCAAAGCGTGGGCCGGGTGCGTCATTGTGTGGTGCACTCGTGCTACCATTGGGCCTTTTCCCCCATCCGAGTGGTGCAATATCTGCACCCTTTCTGGTGGGTGGACCACTGAGACTTCACATCACTTGATTAGTGGCAAGAGTGGTCACCGCCTTCTTCGGACCTCCATGTGAAGAGACGATGGGCTATAAAAGCCGAGTACATTTTGTTAATAAGAGCTCAATCATGAACTGAATCTCTGTTGTACATAATGTGACATCTTCTGAATCTCTGTACAGTTCCCATCTTTCTTCTATCATATAAATAAACCTTCGCTCTTATCTCTTATGAACGCGCCTCATCACTGGCGAAGATCGGCTATGCGGACGAAGGCGGGGTGCCAGCTACCATAAAGATACCCGCCATACGTGCCATCGACCTCGAGCCTAGACAGTCTCCAGTAACAGTGTGCACGAACAGGCAAGACATTATTCAAAAGAATAAACAGAGCTGAGAACTATTGACAAACCTAACAGGATCAGACATCTCAAAAAGAGAACAATCACTGCTTTGCACATGCAATATAAAACATTTGTGCAGTAAAATGATTCTCAGAACCATTTTCACTGCCTTCCTAAGCTACATGCTCACCGTTCTATCCGGATTGGTGGTGTGAACCGAAACGTGATGTTGTCCCCTTTCTGAGGCATCAAGGCCCAGAAGAAAGTGGCGCCCTGGTATGCTCTAGCAAGGTTGTAGTTCTTGTAGGATTTGAGTGAAGTGGTCACCACAGCTGTTGGGTTCGCATGGCTGACGTGAAGTGCCAGCTTGCCAAAGTGGCGGTCCTGAGTGTGAGAAAGGCAAGAAGATAAGAATGCATTGCATTACTCCCCAAATATTTAAAAAACAGTTCATGTAGAGGGCCGTCCACATCAGAAGCGAACCCCTCATTAGCATGCAGGACTTCATAGAAGCTTATGTTCAATACATAATTCGAAAAATCATTGAGTTTATGAACATATTATTAGACATCATATAATGGGCATTTCTCTTGCCACGTAGAATCAGCATTCTAGTTTTGCTGGCTTGAATAATAATGAGATGTTAACCTTAGATGTGGTCGACCTTGTACATACTCCACCTCACTCTGAGATGCTGAGGACAGTCAATGGCAGGGCAACTCAAATAGCTTGCAGGGCAAACTCCAAACACCGTTCCAAAAGTACTCATGCGTTGCCACACTGCTGCTGTCTACTTTGCAGGCTTCGGACTGAGCAAGTCCATTTAGCTATCACAAAACAAACAGTGTAGTGGCTCAGCTATTTCAAAGTATTGGGCAGTACACCGAATCTTGCACGAATAACTGCATCAGGGCATAAATGCTGCCGTTTCGACAAAGATAAGTCATCTGCAGTAAGTCCTAAAATGTGCCTTGTTTGACAAGTGTTAACCATTTCAAGCTTCCCCATTACTTGGACTTTTTGTCTTTCTTTCCAGTGGCAGATTTTTTCGACCAGGCTGAGTTTATGACTCTCTCGTGAAGCTTGGCAGAAAGGTGGAATTCAAAGGTGCTCTCATTATAATGCAAGATTTAAGTGCATTGCCTGTTTCATCTAAGATAAGTTCCAAGCAGATGCTGTCAACAGTGAGGCCAGAAAAAAAAAAAGCTTTTGTTTTGATAAAATGGTGCGGCAATTTTCACTGTCACAGCACGTAGCACTTCGTTGTTATATAGAGAGATGGCACTCCTTTTTAGAGTGAGAATTTTCATTGTTTATCCAGTGTTTCTGCACACAACGTGCACGCAACGTGACGGGCAGTTTTTCATGTTCAAAACAGAGTAAAGGTTCCTACCTTTCATCGTAATGTAAAAATGATTGACTGATGCAGACATTTGCAAAGCAGCTCAGGCTTATTAATATAAATGTGCGTAGCATCATCAACAAATCAATGGAACTAGAAGCTATCGTGTCATGTGGAAGCTATCGCGTCATTCAAATATTGCCGTTATGATGGAGACCTGGCTTCAGGATGACACTGCTGATACTAATATTTTTCTGCCCTCATATTAAGCATATCGCTGTGACCGCCCTACCAGAGGTGATGTGGCTGCTTTAATCAAATATGGAATTTGAGCATCACTGGTACATCAGATAGATAACCATGAAAATGTTACTTTGAAGGTTTTCTGCGCTGGGCGCACTTTCTTGTTGTCTGCTGCGCGCCCGCCATCTCGGAGCCCATGATTCCCGATGCACCAGCTAGTTTTTTTGCATGATTTATGCGACCACTTACAGTCATTTTCATGTAATGAAGCAATAATTGCGGGTGACTTTAACTTACCCTTTGTTGACTGGCACTGCCCCTTTTCAAGTACAGACCAATCTGCGGATGTTGGGTCTCTGCTTGATATTGTACTAAACCTGGATGTGCAATAAGTAGTAACAGAACCTACGCGAGTTTGTAATGCATCCCCTGCGATCCTAGATGTTGTCTTTGTTTCTAGGTCTATTGAAGAAATTACAGTATCTGTTAGTCTCCGTATTTCCAATCATTCTATGGTGTTGTTATCGTTTAGCATTCAGAAAATTGGCAGATCCCATGCACAGAGGGAATCGATGATATGCGAAGTACGAATGAGAAATATTGATGTCACTTTAAAATCAGCACAACGTTACAAGGTGGAATTAAATCATGCCGTACATGACTTCCATGTCATGATTATTACGTTTGGATGTGTTGCTTACCTTCGTCTTCTATTCATGTCACGTGATACCAAATTTACTATATGTGGAGCTAGCGAAACGGCCGCGAGCACGCTATGAGCAGGGTAGGTTATGTTTTTACATGACACCTGTGTCAGGATTATGTCTGCACCAGTCATATATTTCATCATCCACTGACGTCACGTAACACCAAATTTCGTAAATGTGGAGCTAGCAAAACGGCCGAAAATGCATCATGAAGGCCCAATATACTCCACTGTAGAGTTGACATACGTGCACGCTGGGCACAGCGACGCCACATTAGCAAAACAGGAGCACTCCCTAGTCTGACGCCAGGCGCGACCCGCCTCCATCGACGCGGCCCGACAGCAACCGGCGCGAAATGTGACATGCTGTATTTCGCGCCGATGCGTTAGCCTTACAACACTGCGTCTCCCTTTTTTTGTGACGGAGAGACACCGGACGCGCTGAAACACGCATGCGTCAAAGCAACGCAGCGTGGTGCGTGCCTGCGAGTATATGGCAGGACCGGCGCCTGGCGTTGGCACGCCAGCGTGACGTCACAAAACGAACGCCAGCACGCACACGCACCGCGTCAGGTCGAAATGTATTGGCGCTTTGACTGCGGCATGTAATCATGTTCTCGCATGAGACGCACCTCATGATTATCATGTTTACACCAGTCAAATACCTTCATTATCCATTGGCATCTCGTATTACCAAATTTGGCGTATGCAAAGCTAGCAAAACGGCAGCGAGCGCATCATCAGTGTGGCATGTAGTCATGCTGTTACATGACACGCATGTTGTGATTATCATGTTTGGATGTGTCATTTACCTATGTCGTCCGTTCGCGTCACGTAATACCCAGTTTGGTACATGTGAAGCTAGCGAAACGGTCATGAGCGCATCATGAGCGTTGCCTATACTCCTGTTGTTACATGACACGCATATCATGTTTATCATGTTTGTACCAGTATCATACCTTCGTCATCCATTCACGTAGGTAAATAAATAGGTAGGTAGGTAGGTAAGGTAGGTAGGTAAGTAGGCTCAAAGTCGCAGAAGTTCGCTAAGAAATGCTTTGCATTTACAACCCTGTAATGAATTTCCTGAAATTTCTTTCGTAAAAGACTTCTCGTGTCAAAGATGAGATCATTTTGGGTCATCTGGCACTAATGTTTGACAATTTCCTTAGTTCTGATGTTAAGAATGTTTGGATTTAATTCAAACAGATCAGCACTTATTGTCTCGATAATTTCATACCTAATAAAGCTAAGAAAACTAAAAATCGAATCCCTGGATTACGAGACAGGTCTTGCACTTAAAGACAAAGCTTGAGCGCCTTAAAAAAGAAGAGCTTCTAAAAACGTAGTTGATGCTGCTAGAATTGCCCTTAATGAAACACTAAAATGTTCTAAATGACTTTGCTTTCAGCATAGCTTACCAAATTTTCTAAAGGCATCCTCTTAGAGTTCTGGGACTTCTTAAATTAAAAAAAAAGTCTGTCAGCGAGATCCGAATCGATGGTGTTCAAATTGATGGCAACAACGCCATTGTGGAACATTTCAATATCTATTTTCATAGTGTGTTCTTTGTTCTATCAAAAACATTCGGTAACCAGTACTCTGCCCAGACTACGAGGATATTGAATTGCAGCCAGGTATTGTCACTATGCTTCTCAACCTAAAGACAAAAGCATCACTTGGTCCTGATGGCCTTCCAAATGCCTTTATTCGTCCCTATGCCGAAGAACTCACCCCATTCCTCGCATACATTTTTTGTACATATAGTAACAGTATATTTTGTAATATAGTAACAGAGCCGGTTCAAATACGCTTATTTACAGATGATTGCATATTGTACCATGAGGTTGTTTGTCGAGAGGATCAGGAACTTCCGAAAACTAACCTTCATAACGTTCATTCGTGGTGTCGAAAATGGGAGATGAAGTTAAATGAAACAAAAACAGTTTACGTGCATATTATGAAAAAAATAAACAAACAGTTGTTTTCTTACAGTCTTCCCGATAGTACCCTAGTTGAGGTAAATGAATATAAATATTTATGAGTGACCATGCCTAATAAGCTCGGTTGGAATTCTGGTATCGCTAACATTTGTGCTTCTTCTTTTCCTAAACTTTGTGCTCTGCGACGCAAAATAAAGCAGGTGCCCCCAGAAACCAAACTTCAGGCATATAAAGCACTGATTAGGCCAAGCTTATAATACACCTGCACCTCCCGGGATCCGCACACCAGCCAAATTATAGTAGCACTTGAGATGGTTCAGCGCAAAGCTGTCAGATTTATTTTTTCCAAGTTCCATAAAACTGACTCACCAACAGCAATCGTGCGTATTAATAAAATACAGACTTTGAAATTATGACAAAAAATACTCAGGCTTAAATTTCTTTTTCTCCTGAAAAATAAGTTGTCCTTTCATTCCGGTATGCCTGTCAACAACAAGACAAACCAGACATCATCACTCTGAAACCTTAACTCCTCATCAAAAGAGAACTAGCACCTTAAAATTTTCTTTTTTCCCTTACCCTATTAACAAATTGAACACACTGCCATCATCATTGCTAAAATCAATTGAGTCTATCGACACAATTACTGATATGTAAACTTTGAATTGAGCTGTAAACGTCTGTTCTTTTTTTTACCTTTTGAAATTCTATATTTTGTTTTGTAATTTCACCCCTCCTGTCTGGGTCCTGTGGGCCTGCAGTATGTTGTAAATAAATAAATAAATAAATAAAGAATAAATTTCATGATATTTGCCACGTGAGAAATGTAGTGGAGTGCACACCAGGCTTCTTGAAATCTGTTTTAATTTTATATCAAGTGGGAAATACTACATATTTTAAAATAAAATCTGACCTTGCCAGTCATTTCATTACATCATTTTGCACCTTTGTACATTAAAAGCTCTCATTGATTGATATGCGGGCTTTAACGTCCCAAAACCACTATGTGATTATGAGAGACATCGTAGTAGAGGGCTTTGGAAATTTTGACCACCTGGGGTTCTTTAACGTGCACCCAAATCTGAGCACACGGGCCTACAACATTTACGCCTGCATCGGAAACGCAGCCACTGCAGCCGGGATTCAATACCGCGACGTACGGGTCAGCAGCCGAGTACCTTAGCCTCTAGACCACCGTGGCGGGGCAATAAAAGCTCTCAATATAAACAATTACTCATTCTATACTCCCAACAATTGTGTGTAATAATTAATGGCATCAAACTCTCATTACTTTAGATATATATGACCACATTCTCGTTAATCTAGATGATCTTCGGTGCATGCGAAGTACAGCGAATGTGCAACACAAAAGGGTGAGAACGGAGCGAGCATCCAGTCAAACGAGGCAGTGTAGCTCTCATTATCATGGTCATCAGCAGGAACAGTGTGATAATTAAGAGGAAAGTCAGAACATCTTGTGCCTATTTTCGTATACCATCGTGTGTGACACTGCCTTGGTCCCATATCTTCAAAGCTGGGTGGTCATTATCTATGATCGTGCTATTAGCTACATAGGTTTTATCGGCAGCAAATTTTGGATTAAGACAGAAACCATGCATTATAGCCATTTTGTGAGGGAAATGAGAGATGACGAGAACTGCAGGTTGCACACTGCCTTTATGTGAAATAGGAACAGGATTCATAGAATAACTAAGTGAATGAATGCATGTTCATTCACAAGGCACTGGTATGCTGTTTTTTTTTTTTTTTAAATACTAGGTAATTTGACATTCCATTAGTTCTTCCACTTTTCACAGACCTGTGGAATTTTAATGAGCAAGCTTTTATTGTAATATTCATTGGTTTGCCACATTGAAAAGACCATTTAGAAGTGGTGATGAAGTCATAAACAAACCGGCACTATTTTCTAATTTTTTTTAACAGAGAAAAAGGAGTTACCTTCAATTTCTGCAGTTTGCCTTTCAAGGACGAATGCATGCCCACATGCTGGAATAGCGATGGCTTATAATGAATCCATACGGTATCTACTCTCTTCCGACATTGTTTCTGTTGACAAAATCAATAAACAAGCATTACTATCTCATTGTGCCATAGCATTGTTAAAAGCTTTAGCGATATTGTTTTGTCGTTTCATATAGGTTATGGTTACAAATCAACAGCATCAAAGGCCAAACAGACAATTTTTTATGAGTGCATCTATGAAAGCAATTCGTGACGCTAGGCTACAAAACACAAGTTTTTGAGCAATGGTGAGCTCCAACGGGGTATTCATCACAGCCACCTGAACCATCAAGTGATAACTTCATACATGAGAATGAGAGACTTGTCTCAGAAACACAAATCTATTCAATGCTACATTGTGCAACTGTTAATAAATGTGGCAGGCTTGCATCTTATTTCTGCTGACAATGTTCTTAGGTTCAGCGACATTTTATGGTAATATCAGCATTACTATTATACTGTCACTATGTAATGTTAGTGCTTACAACTTGACTCGCTCAAATGCCACTAAATAAAAATGGACCAACCATGCTAAAACTAACATGAAGTTTCATGCAGACCTTACCACACACTGCCAACGCCACAACAAATTTCGCAGCACACAGAGGTGACAACACTTTATTCAAGTCACAGCTTAAACTGCGTTTTGATGGCAGTGAAAGAGAGCTTGTACTTTAGCTCATAGTAAAAACAAATTTGAATAAAACTTAATGTCCAAGGTTTTGTGCACAAAAAATTTCCACATTTATGAGGGCCCCAGCTTGGAGGACTAGGATTAATTTTGACCTCCAGTAGTTCTTAACCAGGTACATACTAAATGAGATTTTGTAAACTACCGTAATTACTCGAATCTAACGCGCACCTTTTTTCCAGTTAAGCGAGTTCATAAATCGCATGCGCGTTAGAATCGAGTACGAACAAAAAAATTACGGTCAATCTATTGCCATCGGCAAATCCAAAATGGCCGCCCCCTACGTGCGTCGGCATGGCGCGTCGGTCATTTCTGCCTATGTGTTTCCCATGTGCGGCACTTCGTACGTGTGCTGAGGACTTCGTCATCTAGTAGTGCATTAGCATCGACGGCGTGGAAGGGCCGACTCCAAAAACTTGAGTGCACCACGATGCCGCTTTAAAAAGAAAAGTCATCGCGTGTGCAGAAACGGGCGGAAATCGGGCCGCATCGCGGTCGTTCGGAGTTCCCGAAACGTGCGTGCGGGACCGGCGGAAACAAAAGCAGAAGATTGTCGACAGCAAAGCTTCACGTAAAGGCTTCAGTGGACCACAGCAGGGTCGGTTTCCGCAAATTAAAGAGCTGCTCGGCGAGTATGTGCTTGAGCAGCGAGCGGCACAGCGGCCCGTGACGACAGAACTGCTCCAAGTGCGGGCTATGCAATTAGTCTTAGAAAAAGGTCTAATGCGGAGCCAGTTTAAAGCGAGCAGGTGCACTAACTTTATGAAGAGGAAAGGCTTTTCCCTCCGAAGGGGAACATGCATATGCGAAAGCTTTGTGGAGGAGTACGATGAAAAGCTTTACAGTTTTCAGAGGTTCGTCCTAAACTTGCGGCGCAACAACGGCAACCTGCTTGGGCAAATCGGGAATGCTGATCAGACGCCTCTTTACTTCGACATGCCTGGCACCACAACCGTCGAGAAGAAGGGGGCAAAGCAAGTTCGCGTGCTGACATCGGTCCACGGTAAAACTACAGTGACGGCAATGCTCGGTTACACGTCAGATGGGCACAATCTTCGCCCGTACCTCATATTTAAATGGAAGACGCTCCCGAAAGGAGTCGTTTTTTCGAGTGGTGTGATCGTGCGGGCCAGCGAAAAAAATGGGTGCGCGTTGCAATCGATGTCTTACGTTTTTTTTTTTTTTTGCGGTGGAAATCGGGTGCGCGTTACAATCGAGGGCGCGGTAGAATCGAGTAAATACGGTACTTTCAGTCTTAAAGAGAGACATCACCATGGAGAACAGAATACGAAAAGAACTTGAGCAATATTCAAAACCCCGTGCCGATCGAAAGCACAGACGAACATATGGCACTACTGCCACACCAGTGTTCGTTCTTGAGAACCTAGAATAAAAACTGCCGATATCATTGGCACCTTGCGGTAGTAAAGAGTGTGCTGTTTGTAGCAATAAACCATTTTCAAATATCGAAAGTTAGCTTCCCGGCTATGCAGTTTGAACAACTCATGGCGGCTTGTCATTTAATGCAGATATGTAGCTTGTTCAAGTGCGGCTTGCTTACGCAACGGTGAGGAAAATGTTGAGTCGCTTCTCTTAATGTAAACACTCATAACGGACACGCCCCAGCACGTACCACCAAGTCTCTGTTTGAACCACGACAGGTGCCGCTATTAGTTGTTCAAACATACAGTGCAGAGAAGCGCACTTGCGAATTAATAAAGGGTCCATGGTACGTCTACAGCATAGTTAGAGGGGATTAACGCAAACTCTTAGTGAGCGGGTTCAGTTAGCGTGCTCCAAACTCCAAAGGAACACAGTCGAATGCACTCAAGTGACACACTTTAGGAGCTTAACTTAACGGCGATTCCAGCAGACTGCTTTCAAGGGAGCAAAAATGTTACGTGGCGGACGATATGTTGCCTCCGCGGTAGGAATGAGTGGGGGAAAAGAATGCACGTCATCAGAAGAGAGTCTGAAACAAATAATCGTTCCGGAATCCATAGCAGATACGAGAGCTCGTTCATCGTCTCGGGGTTGGAGTGTGAAGAGTACACTCCATAATCACGCACCGGAAATTGCTTTTTAACCGTTAAGACGACAAGAGTGCACTCTGCCAGCTAGAGCACGCTCTAGCTCCTTAACTTAATGTGCCCATTGTCTCTACATCCATGCTAGACGAAGAAGCAGATGATAAGAGTATATGTCTAACCAAGAAACTAAGGTTTTTAAGGAATAGCAGGTCATGCAAGTATCGCAGCAGATAATTTTTTCCTGGTACCAGTAGCCAAGGCAATGTTGGCCAAGACTGCATTTGCGCATGACCTAGTGAAGCCAAAACATGACATCACGTACTGATCAGTATTGTAGGTATAATAGGAAAAAAAAAGAAATATGTGGCATTAACTGTAGGTAGCCATCAGCCTTGATAGCAGCAAAAGTTGAAGTTCACTGTAAAAAGAACGCTAATGTGAGTGAATGAAAGAGCTATTAGTATAACAAAGTCATGAAGCTATACAGTTTAGCTAGTTTGGAAACCAATTAAAAGAGGCTGCTATTGTGCACTTGTCTGCATGGTATGTCCACTCAGCAGTCAAATAGAATAAACTATAAAGAAGAGTGCAATCAGTTTGTTAGAAACAAATATATAATATACTCACGGGGTCGTGATCGTTTCGGCAAACCATTGTAGAAATCATGTTATCTAGAAGCCAGTCAACAGGCTTGTCATTGTAAAATATGAGAAAGAAGGCCACAAACTTTGACAGGTCCACACACTTGAACAGTTTCCCTGCGGAAAAGTAGTTTTATGGTTTAAGAGCCAATAGATGCGGAACAAGGCCTAGTAAAGACCACCCAAGTTTCCACTGTCTGTTTTGACTCGCATGCTACAAAGCAGCTGAAGGCATAGGCAAGGAAGAAAAGAGTAATCTGTCATACTAGAATTAAGAGTTCACTGAAGAGTTCACACGTTGCAAGAAGTATTAGGAGCAAGCAATGTTCAAAGTGCTTTTGTTCAAAGTGTTTCAATGCTTCTTTAAATGTGACCATTGCCCATCCCGTTTGAATGCAATGTTAGCAAAAATGCTTTGTGACAAGGCAACAGCAGTCTAGGTTCATTATTGAAGTGCACTCTATTCAGCAGAAGAAGATTAGTCACAGTGACTGAACACGTGGAAATTGTCAATATTTATTTACAGAATAAGGCATCATCTGTTGTTCTTCTGGCACAAACCTACACAACATAAATAAACACAACAGTTATAAACACATTACAGAGGCTCCATGGCTCCCTTGGCAATATACTAGTGAAGTGCTTAATGACTAATGAAATGATCAGTGTAGGGATGGTAGTACTGCAGACTTATAACAAAAAACAGCTTGACAACACTTTCAGGAAGCACTAGAATTTTATAAGCATCCGCCACTCAATTCAGTGACAGCGACACTCCAATTCAAGAATTTTTCACCCCCTAGGAAGTCACTGTCAATAATAACATATGGTCAAAATGTTTGTACAAGATAGTTAACCTAACACAGAAACTATGAAACATAGTATATGCTTTATTAAACACATGTAGGCTCACAAATTAATAAAAAGAGGTACTCAGTCAATATGACAACAGTCGACTGCTGTCTAGTGAAATGTTGGCCAACTTACCAATAAATCCTAGCTGGCAGAAGTCAAGGATCATCCAATGCCTCTTGTTCGCTATGTGATTGTATGCAGCATTTTTCATTTTTGTGATGTATCCAGGCTTTGTGAGGATATCATCCTCTAGCTACAAGTAAGAAGAAAGCAAAAAGAAAGCAAAAATCTATAAGCATGCCACAGCTACAGTGACAAAACAATACAACCATATAAAGCCTACATTACACCCTGTGCAAGTGGATGTATGGCAAAGGCAGGAGTGGAAGTGGACTTTAGTGTTTTGGAGCAGCTCAGGAAGCAGGAATAATGCTTTTTTATGGTAGCTTTGGTGCAGTAAAAGGGGGGTTATGGAGAAGTTTCGAAGCACCAAAAGGCATGTGTGTTTTGAAGCAATTCAAGTTAGTTTTGGAAATGCTTTCTAGGGTGAAACATCATTGTCAATCGAAAGCACTTCTGGCAAAAAAAAAATTCCAATTTTGTTCCCTAAATATTCACTACTAATGAGCTTACTACTAGACTTACCACCCACAAGTGTGTGTGTGTGAAGAGAGGGAGGTGCAAGCATGTACACGCATGTGTTTCCATCAAAAAGCATCACAGCTGACAGAGAACTGAGAGAAACCAAGGAACAAGCGATCTTTATCTCTTGTTTTCATGACCGCTTGATAATCGCAGCCCACTCAACTTGGCAGAAGAAAGTTTGTTATCGCCCCGCTAATTGAACACACTACTCTGCTCATCTGGGCTTGGTCTGGAGTGGAGTGGGGACAAGCAATTGACACAGCGAATTCACACACACAGTGCAGCGAGCCGCCCAGCAGTGATGGCGTAGGCAGCATAAATGCCGCGCTGCATGCAACTAACCAGGAGATGATCAAGTTTACGCAACCACTTTGTGTTTTCATGAAACTGTCAGTTGTCGGTTAGTATCAGATCGCTGTAGAGAAGGGCGCATATGCATTGTGAAAAACCAATGGTTCCCATTTTGTCCCTATCTCAGTTGTTGCGTATCACAAACCCTGTAATAGTAGTTTCGAAATGCTCCTTGGTGTCACCACTACACGCTATAAAACCATTGTGCGAGAGAGGCAGCCTAGTATCATTTCTGCAGTTTGAAAAAAAAAAAATAAATGACTTTCTGGTGAGTACTTCGGCAACATCTGAGGTGGTACTGTATTTCTTTATTGGTGGCACAGGCGCACATCATCACATGCACATTTTTACTTGTAATTGCACACTGCTGTTTAGTGCATGATTATGCCACGTTCTAAGCAGGTACAAATTACCGAAGTTTCCCTGTATTACTAGATAATTCACAGTTACTCGTCTTGGTGCCACCACTGTTGCAAGAAAACCATGGTGATAACAATGATGAAACAAGCTTTAGCAAGCCCCACGACTGAATGGAATTATAATGTGATTGAACACTGGTTATGGATGCGGCCGCTTCACCGCATTCTTTTTCTTTTTAACTATAGAAGCCTGGAATTCACTGCCCGAAAGTATTCATTCTCTGCCCTTTCAAGAATTTCTGGAAGCCTGCTGATGAAAGTTTACTCATTCTTGTTCTTTTTCCCACTCCTGCAATAGCCTCATTGAGGCTGCAGTATGTAAAAATAAATAAAAATTAAATAAATTACCACCAAGTATTTGTGTGCAGAAAGGCAGCTGTGCCCTATTGCACTTTGAAAAACTAATTCTATAGAGTCCTCAGACTGTTTATTTGTTTAAAAAATTCATATATTTGGATTCTATTAGGTAACAGTCATTACATAATAACATAGTACACAGGTTTTAGCATTGCACTTGAGAAACCATCCACCACACCCCACAAATAACTGTATCAATGATGTGAGACTGAGTATGACATCAATGGAACTGCCAAAATGTAAGACGGGGCTCTTTAAAAGTGTCAACTGAAAATTCTAGTTCATTATACCCTCTTTTCCCTTCCACCCTCATGGTATTAACACGAACTTTTTATGAAGAGCTTTCTTTCTCTCTTTTTTTACAACCCGAACTGATGAAGGGGCCCTGGCACACTTTTTAAGCAACCATCCAATGGTTTCTCTAAAGGAGTTAATTGATTTATAAATAGACCACCACAAAATTGTTAGAAGTCGTCAAGGAGAAGAAGAGTTACAGAGATTGGTCTCTTCTCGTGTTTTTGCAAATGCACTGGAAGTTATCCAGAGAGAGATGGCACAGGAGAAAGAAGTTACGCCCCACACACATCCACATCTTGAGCACTTTGTCATTATTTTTGGTTGAAAAAAAGCAGAAGCATCTGAATGGTAGCAGGATTACACTTTCAGTAGAATGCAAGTGGTAACCATCAAAATATGTTATGTCTTAAAATTTATAATAATTAGAGCATATAAGCCAGTATAACAATCTTTTAAACTAAAAAATGATGAAACCATGCGAGGGCAATATGTTTCTTTAAACTTAAAGTGAACTTTTATGGCAGCGCATATTTTCCCTGGAGAGGTAGGTGCCTTCGCGGTACAGCACCCTTCCACTGCAGTGAAAGCCCCTTTACAAAGGGTTACATGCAAACATACATTTATTCGTTGATTTCGAATACTTCGAAATTTCCTACAATAAAAATTCAAATGAAAGTTAATTGTAATACTGTAATCTTCGTACAATATTCGAAGTGCACATTCGCAAGGGCATAGTTACTGCAAGCAAAGAAAAAAATGTGACCCAACCACCAGGAGAAGTTCTTCAGGTTTAAGGGACTAAGGAAAATTGTTCATGTTCAGCACAAGAGTTATGATCCGGTTCAGATGAGCTTTCACAAGTTTTAAAAGCTGCAATCTTTTGACATTACCACAAGTCATAGGCAAATACAACTATGAAGATAAAATATGAGGTCGATGCCTGATCGTGATAATTACAACTGGGTATATGGCAGCCAAACCGTACACAATATCTTCCTGGCAATCTATGTAACTATTTGAAACAGTTTCATTGATTAACCAAGAGTATACAGCAAGTTTAGTAAGGAAAAGCGAAAACCATACCAATAGACGTTATTCACTAACAAGATCACAATCACTCACCTGCACGTAAAATGTCCCCCTGCTTTGCGCGTACATCATAAGGTACGCAAAATCCAACGTTTGCTTTGTTCTCCACCTGCACATTCAGGCAAGCCCAGAAAGTTCTCCAAACAGTATAATGTCACAGTCAGTCAGCAACTTCAATTAACAAATTCAGTGTAACAGAACTGCCTAAAGAATGAGTCAACTCGGATTCACCAAAAGGCAGTATGATAGAGTACATAGGAACAATAAATTCAACAATACTGTCTGATGACAATTTTGAAATCTGTTCTGCTGCAAATGAGCAAAGGGATGTAAAAACTACTCAACAACTTTCATTTTTTAGGCCCTTTTTGTTAAACCGTGAATTCATTCCAATTTTACAACAGAAGAAAAATGGAAGAAGAAGCGATTTTAAATAGGCTACAATATTCTATCAAAGAGCTCCACAACCTCTTAATTTGATTGACATTTAATTGTACACCTTTATTTATTAGAGTTGGAGCAATCTAAAATGTCGACATAACTTTTTCTCCTTTCTAGAAAAAGTTAAAGAAAAGGTTGAGTAAATTTCATTATAAAAAAAGTGCATTATTTAAAATATTTGGCACACCAATGTTATATGTGTATTTTGCCGCTGAACATCTGTTTAACTAACCCAAGTTTAAAATTATGAACTGGTTTAAAGGGGCCCTGCAACACTTTTTCAGCATGGCTAGATAATGCTGTCAATGAACAGTTCAGACTTGCAAAAACATGCAAGCCAAACAGCACAGGCAACATGTTGCCTGGAATTCACAGTCAACTCTCAAATACAGATAGAAGTCATTCCCCCTTCTCCCAGCTAATACTGCCATAAACCTAAGCTTTATGGCTGTTGAGCGTCGTGAGCTGCATAGGTAGTTACCGCAGCCACAGGAGGATGCTACCACATGCCCGCATGCGAGCTCTCGATCACACTGAAGGCAAGCCGCGCACTCAAAGGGAAAGAAAGTCGTCAAGGTGATGATGTGTGCTGACGAATAGGTGTGTTTCCTTGCCCCCCTCATCATTACACCTCCTCCTGCATAGCTTTCAGTGCGCCAGCTGGTACAAAAAAAATTATAAACTGCCTGAAAAGCGTGTCGAATTCTTGTACCTCCTTTCATACTTGAGAAATTCTAAACATTTTTGCAGCAGGTAATTTGCGAGGTAATAAGCTCTTTAATGAAACCGCATGACAATTACTCAGAAAAATGTTGCAAAGCCACTTTAAGCTACCTAGTGCACCATGATGGCATCAGCAAAAAAACATGAGAATATGCATTGTGAAAGCACATGTATATAAAACATGTCTTTGTTCAAGAAGACAAGCACTGTATGAAAAAGCACAGCAGATTAGCAATATAGACATGGTTAGGTAAGCTAACTAATTAATCTTTTTGCAAAGATCAAGACAACAAACACTAATGTTTGGAAGTTGTTCAGTCTCAGAGGGCCTTTGCTCAAAACTTGCATTATCCACAGGTCTGCTGCAGCACAACCATTCGAAACGATCTCCCCATCACAAGTGCCTTGGCATCCACTTTCACGAAATGCTCTGCTTTCAACATCGGGAGGGTAGATGACACTGTTTCTGATGTTTGTGACAGTGAAGAAACTATAGAACATGTTCTTAGCAGCTGCCCTTACTACAGACAGCCACTTGCAACTGCTCTGAGCCATATCATACTTTTTCTTTATTTCTTAAGCTTAATTGTAGAGCAGAAAAAGACAAGAACACCAGAAAGAAACATACAAGCATGTCGCTAGTATCTGCCAAGGGACTTTAGTGTCCACATTCCTTGCTACGCTTCAATGAAGCTTAAGAAATTACCCACTACCAACAAGACCACGTTTCAACCCTTCTCTCATACAGCAGGCTGCTGTCAGAGCAAACAAAATGAAATATTTACGTAAATAGTCGTGAAACCAGAAGTTGGTCAAGGTACTATTGAAGCTTTTACCTGGCACTGGTGTATTGGGCAGAATTTTTTCTCCCATTACTCACCTCTTTTACTTTCTTGAACGTGGACTTTTCCTCAACTTTAATCTGCCTTCCCTTAGTGTATTGTCATACCAGGAGTTTCCTGTCTGGTTAACCTTCCCACCTTTGCCTCATTTGTGTCTCTATTATCTCTCATATTTGAAAATAAAATGTGCATACATAAACACACAATTTATGAACAGTAGATTCTCAAATTGAGTAAGAATCAAAGAATGAAAGTTATTTGGTTCCTATGCAAAATTTTGAACTGTCAGTATAATATATGCGAGTTCTGTTGACTCACTTCACGCGGGTTAGCGGGTCCCCCAACGTCTCCGGCAGGTGGTCCATGTCTGGGTAGAAGGATGCTGGCGGGGAGATGATCTCCAGAAGACCACTCTCGACATGTTCACTTAGCCTGTTCACATGATGCACCAGGGACGGGCAAGAAAACAGTCATTCATTACCGAGTCTTTTTTCGATGAATAACTCTGATGCCTTGCACACATACCTGAACCCCCCACTTACTATTTCAGCTTTTGAACAAATAGCCATTATAAGTATTAATGCATATGTTGCATGCTTTTTTTTATTTGAGTTGTGCTTGTAGAAAGCCTTGACATTTTTATAAGATCTAGTTTTTATTTATTCTTTTGTTATTCTTTTTGTAATACACCAGAGTTCCTGTAGAAAACTAACTGCCTATATATAAGACACTACTTGCTTTTCTGTAGAAAATATCCTTTTTTAGAACATTAAAATTTTTTCCCTCATCAGCCGCATTAAAGCTTGGGCCTGTTGATGCAACATTCAGAAGAAACGATCGCATAATCGTGATGTCGACAATAAAAATAAGAACGCAGGCGTGCTTTTTGGGGGACTAGTTAATAAAACACGTTATGTAAACTTCAAGTGGATTTGGTACAAGACACCAGAGTAGAAACTACGCTCATCCTGTCTGCTTCTACCTTGATGTCTCGTCAGAAGTTCAGTTCAAATTGACATCAATAACAATGCAGTGTTGCTTTCTTTGCCAACTTAATTGGGGCTGTGGTGCTGTCTTTCCTTATCTACATCATGATTGTGTGCTTGTTTCTTTCGCAATCTGACACCCACAAGCCCAAGTTTGAAATATTCCTGTTCATTCTTTTTTTTTCTTTTTACTTACTGGTGTGTTGCTGATGCATGTCATTAAATATTAGCTTTTAAATTCCTACCTGTCTTATTAGCTTATAAATAACCTGTTATGCACCTCCTTCCAGAGGAATCACTTAAAGAAGACAGAAGCTAATTCTCAGAAGAAAGCTGCAGTTGTTAAATTTTCTCCCCCACCAGCTGAAGAACCAAACTAGCAGCAGCAATTACGACTGCATGCTTGCAGAAAATTCAACATCACAGAAACAAAGAAGGCTGCAAAGAAACAATGGTGTGGAGCTTATCCCACTACTACAGAATGCACACAACAAAACCTTTCTCATTGTGAAATTATTCGAGCTAACCACACAATGTGACAGTGCATGTATTCTTTTTTTGAATGTTTTCTATGCATATCTGCCTGCTTAGATTTTTCCGCTTTCTTCCAGCACATTGCCAAGGGGCAATGCCAGAGATGGCATACAAAGTTGCAAAAGTGCTCGAAAATACTTACTCTTGTTTGATTTCTTTGGATTGCTCCATGACATAGCTCAAGTCAGTCTGAAGAAAAGTAGACAAGACAGAGGGGCAACAAATTAATAAATTAGCATTTGCACTTTCGTCAGATCACCTCCTGCACACGCACAACTCTTTCTATGTATGTATGAAGGCTGGGATTATAAAGATGTATTCAGTCAGTGCATTGTCATTCACTAAAAATTTCTGTCTATTCATACATCTTTTTCGTTGATGTTGACTATTAGGCCAACCGTTGGCATGTTTACAAAAACAACCGATATGCCTTAGTTTCAAATGAAACTCCAACTTTCGTAGCTTGCAAAAAGAGCTGCATTGACAGTATTCTCACTATTCCGATGTGGCCGGTGGCCGCACTGCTCATCGCGTCATCTGGCATGGCATCCGAGGAGAAGCCAGCCAGCCTTCCAATTGAAAGTTTGTGTGTGTGCGCGTATGTGTGTGTGTGTGTTGTGTGTGTGTGTGTGTGTGTGTGTGTGTGAGTGAGTGTGAGTGTCTGCGCATGCATGTGTGTGTGTGCGTGCATGCATGTTCTACCCGGTGAAATCACGTTCAGGTACGTTTCCAGTTGAAGATCAGCGATCTGGGTGTATATGTGTGCATGTGCACGCACACACACACATACTGTTCAAATTTAACAAAGGAGGAGTCGATATGGCATTATATATAGAAGGGGCCGCTTGGAGGGATTCACTAGCCAGTATAAAAAGCAAGTCAGAGAGGCCGAAAGAAGCCAGGCTTCGTTGCCGGCATTTAACCAACAAAAGGCAGTGAGCAGAAAAGACGGAGGAAGAACGAGCTACTTGTCTCAAAAAGCAAAACTGCACAGAGAATCCAGCTAAACAATAAGGTTAATTGTACCTCTTGGGACACACACCCAGGCATATCTCAGTTAAGCCACAGCCAATTTTTTTGTGTGTGCATGTACTCGTGCTCATTTCATTCTTTTAACGGCCATGCAATGTAGGTGCTTAAAAACATTGCAAATGGAATACTAATTAGACTAACCTCACAGATAAAACAACCAAATGTGATGATTTTTATTCAAACAGAGAACTCACAACGAAGTCGCAACGAAAAATGGCTGTACGGCAAGTCTGCCAATGTTCACGTTCTCGCGCGGACACGTTCTCGTGCAATCAGAGCACGAAATTTTTCATTCTCTTCCGAAGGTGCATACACGTTGGTGCTTATGCTCCACTACACAAATGCCTAAACAGATAACAAGAAACGGTGCTTCCACATTTCACTCATCAGTGCTAGTCAGTTGATGCAGACTGAACCCTCTTTCTCTTCATTCACAAACACTTGAAAACAAGACTCAAGTTCAAGGTACCCACATGGTATAAACTAAACACAAGTGCTATGCTGCAGCCTGAAACTAATACTACAAAAAATAATTTATCTTAAAAAATGAGCTGAACCTCATTAAAACAATACCAAGTTAACACCAAAAAATTTACATTGTATTTTCAATATTCCCTGCATATGCTTAGCTACTGGAGAGGAAAATATCATGATCATGTTTATGTGGAAGGGGTGCAAGCATATTGTAAAGGGAGCTAGTTTGCCATTCTACTAAAGTGAGAGGGGTTGGTGATGATCACACACCTGCCCCATACACCACCCCCATGCTGTCCAAAGAAGGGCGAGTCATTCAGTGACTTCATGTGCTTACATATAAAAAAAACAATAAATTACATATGCATGCTTCACACCATGCAAATGCATGGAACATCAGCCTGCCAACATTAGCTGAACGAAGACAACTACCAGGCAAAAACGAAATCTTACATTAAATACATAGAGATGAAGGTGTTTAAACAGAGTGCTTTGCCACCCATCAGCCCATTTTCACAAAAGCCACTGTGCTTCAAAGTCTGCAACGACATACATGAACTCTATGTTTGCAGCAATGAGTGCATGAATCATCAGTAAATTGAATAAATAAATAAATAAATAAATTCAATAGCATCTTAATATGACAGTTGAAATTAAGGCTTTTTGAACACATTGGTGCCTATACAAACATTGAATAGCCTAACAGAAAAAAATTTAGTTCTTCGAAATCTGTCGGCAAGTGCAATATGTTTGCACATATTAAAAGAGGTGTAATGCAAAAACACTCATGCAATTATATTTCAATGTGCATAGAATAAACGTGCAGGACTGGAAACGATGTATGCACAAAGTTGCTACAAGACAGTATGTGGCATTCATGTACCATACCTTGGGTGTTGAGCATGTGCTAAGGAAACTTCATTTCACTATCACGTTGGATCTTGCATATTTAATATCGTTAGTGTCCTCAGCTTTATCATCTATATACTTTTTGACACATTCAACAACTAGCCGATTGCAACAGGTGGAAAAAAAAACGCACCTCTGCTACGAACACTACGATAAGCGATATACGTCTCTCCTCGGGGCTCATGTTGTTGATCAGGTTTTGTAGCGTAGACATCAGGTAGCTTTGAACCTCCCGCTTTACAGTGGGCACGCCAAGCACCATGGTCGCTGCAAAAATACAGGATTGCAACATTGAGTACAATGCACTGCTCAGTAAACATCGACAAAATATAATTAGAGAGATAAAAATAAAATTAAAATTAGCGCGAAGCCACGATGCCACGTAGTGGTGGCGCCACAGTGAGGGGCATAGGGAGGGCCTCCAGCAGCCCCCTGAAAAGTGTTTGCCTGCCCCTCCTTTCCTTCAGAATGGCTGACAATTGGGCATGTTAGTACATGATCCAAAGTCTTAAACTGCACAAGGAATACAGGGACTAAAGGAAGAGACAAAGACAATGTGTGCTCAAGGATACAAACTTTCTTTGGTACTAGTTTGTGCTCTGTTTTCCGCTGTCTCGTTATTGAGTCCTAACCTTGTTTCTTCAACTTCACACTTTGCATCCTTTACACCTTCCCCTCAGAGCAGACTTGGCCAAAACGTGATTCGTAAGTTCCCCACCTCCCTGTAATGTTGAAGGAACTCCCTTGTCCATCATGGTCCCCCCCCCCCCATCTCATTGCATAAAAAATCCTGGTACTGACCCTGATGCCTTGTGGCAGTGCTTAGTACCGTGAAGTCTAATAACATTTGAAAACTCATTGTAGAAAGGCAGCCAGATCAGTTGTGATCACTTCGAATAAGTGATGCTCCACTCCATTGTAAAGGTCTATATATACATACAAACTGTAAAAGCACCAGTGGGGAGGGGTCGAAGCACACCCTTCCAACTCATCTGGCTACATTACGGTCTCTACCGCCATTTCCATCTCTCTTTCCTTCTTTTTCTTTGTTACGCACCATTTTTTTCGTGTTTCCTGGTTCGAAAAGCATTTGGCCTTATGACTATGACTAGAAAATAAGCTGCACTTCACTGGTGCAAGACATATGCACACATGGGGTACAACTAATTTGGTTTGAAAAAACCAGAATACAATTCAGAGAAATTTATGACGTCAGTCATGGTACTTGAACTGACACTAGAAGTTGCCAGCTTACGAATTGTTACATATAGAAGAATTTCTAGCAGACTTTTTAAGCTGGGTCATACAAACATACTTTGCATAATCACTTTATGCATAGCACAGGTCATGTGTGGAATGTGTAGTATTATAACAGTCCAGTTTATAGCAAAAAAAAAAGAGACTGTAAGCTGATCACCATGGCAGGGTGTGCAATTGAATCCCTGCTCAAACCAGGCAAGAGATTTCACATGACAGAACTACACTTCGCAACTAAAAACAAACATGCAGGGGAGTAAAAAAGTTTCCGGGGGGGGGGGGAGTTTTCAAATTGCGATAGTGCGCCCTGTATACTATGGCGCAAAAAAAAATCAAGCGGAGGAGAGGAGGGGAGGGGGTGGAGCACGGGCCTAGTGTGGTACCCTCTGGCTACGCCACTACTACCACGCATACGGTCATGTTAGCAGCTCGCTTGCATCACGAACCTGTGCCTGTGTGACATCACGAAACATTGGCGTGCGCAATGTTCTGCATTAAATTTGGGGGGAGCGGGACCACCGGGGAACGACGTGGGTGAAGTTTCACAGCAGCATCACCTCCCCCCCCCTCTCCTTCCCTCCGCAACTCCCTCGTACAGAAGCCCCTTCGATCCCAGGCACTGCGCCATGCTCCCGACCGGGCTGCAGAAATTAGGTGCCTTTTTCCTCTTCTAGCCACCACCACCGATCCGAATCACAGAGCCACGGTCACTCTGAAGGCGCACGCTCGTTCCTGCACCTCTAGACCGGCCGTGGCCGAGCAAAGACGAGAGCTTTAGTGATGGGGCCCCAAGCGGCTTGCGTACGCATCCAAGAGAGATTTATTTATTTTTTTTTATTTCCAGGTACTGTCGGCCGATTGGCCCGTTACAGGGGTGGGGTAGAAAACTGACGTAACAACCGTCATGTCATGCGTAAAAAAGAAATGCATAGCCGATACAAAAGGAATACATCACTATACTACGTTCTACGACTTACATGCTACATCACATACATCACAAAATACACTTCCCAATATTACATCCTTCAACGCACATGAGACAAGTTACAGCAAATAGATTCATAGTCAAAAGATGACAGGCACACACACCAAAAACAGCAATCACCGTTTACGAAGATTCACTTAGAAAATATTTCGTAACATTGTTTTCGAAATGTTCTGCAGTTTCAGGATCACGTATAGCATCGGGTAATACATTCCAGTCTTTTATTGTTCTAGGGAAAAAAAAGAGTATGCATATGTGTTCACACGACATTGAGGAACTATATATTTTCTGGGGTGGTCACTTCGTAGGTTCCGCACTTGACGGGGAATTAGGTACTGCTCTGCAGCAAAGTTAAATGTATTTTGGGAAAGCAGATTAACGCAAGAGGAATGCTTTTGAAGCGCGCTTTCGGTTACACACCTCCGCTTCGTCCCCTGGAGATCTTGACGGCGGGTCTGATGGCGTCCGGACCCGCGGTTAGGTGCGGCAAGAAGTTGTAGATGGCCGGCAGCTGCAGGTCGAGGGGCGTGCCGTCGCCTAGGCTCCCGTTGCGGGGCACCAGGTGCTGCTGCAGCGCCAGAACGTCCTCCCAGCGCTGGTGGTTCAGCATCTCGGCGTGCCGCAGTCGCTCCTGCAGCTCGGCGACGCGCTGCACCAGTGCCGACTCCTCGGACATGTCTGCGAAAACAAAACTTGTCTTGTCAGCCTTTTTGATGCACGGAGAACTGAAATGAAAAAAACTTGCTGGGGTAGTTATATGGTAGTTCACTTTGTTGTAAATGTTCTATCCCGGCCGTTCACTGGTTAGCTTGCAATTTTCAACTCTGGGTGACGGCAGAATTGTTTATGAAAAACCGCATTTCGTGACTTTCAAGAGTGTGTTAAGCCTGACAACAGTTATTTGAAAATGCCGCATCGCAAGAAGAATGCGCCAGCAGCGGCGATGCTCCAAGAAAAAGAGGTGCTTCTTGGAGCACTGCAGAAAGCAGTGACGTCGTATAACTTGCGCCTGACAGCGACTCGGACGTTGTTTTGTATTGCTTGAGGTGACGAAGAAGCTTTGTGCGACCCGGCCAATGTGCATATATATGTTTTGAAATCTACCACATAAAGAGCGACTATATATATGTAAAAAAAAGTTTTGTTACGACGAAGCAACGTCTGTGCAATTTCCAGTGTCTTACCGTTTATTGCATCAAATAAATAATCCGACTTGCAGTACGTTCTCACACCACGGCATGCATAGAGGTAAGTCCACCTGGAACTTTTAAATTTTCTGTCGTAATTGTACACCGAAATCAGTGATGCTGTATTATCGGAATTGCATGAAGAAATTATCACCGCTTATAGAAATAAATTGGCGACATTGGTATGTTCCCAGGACGTCACATGGGAGGTTTAAGGTTTAATTTTATAACAAATGCACTGCATACGCATACGTGCAATGCATGTACTACGCATGATGGACTTCTCTCAAGCTACACAACATCCCATAAAAAATACGCAGAAACATAGGTAAGGTGTTCTTACGTATGGTTGGCTACGATTCGTTGGAGAATGGGAACATGGAGAAAAAAAAAAAGGTGACCACAAGCTCGCTTATTTCAGCACAAAACAAATTATTCATTCCGATGTTATGTGGGGCAGCCTACAACTCCATAAATTGGAGTCTAGCGATACGAACGATGAACATGCCCAACAATTGGTGCATTTAGTACAATTTTTTCTAAAGCTCCTACTTTGATTGATTTGTGGGGTTTAACGTCCCAAAACCACCATATGATTACGAGAGACGCCGTAGTGGAGGGCTCCGGAAATTTCGACCACCTGGGGTTCTTTAACGTGCACCCAAATCTGAGTACACGGGCCTACACCATTTCCGCCTCCATCGGAAATGCAGCCGCCACAGCCGGGATAAAAGCTCCTGCTTTCTTTAGATACATTGGTTTAAGTTGAATGGGTCAGCCAGTGCACACGTTTCCCACTGCGCAAGGGAACTAAGACTAAAATACCGGCGGCTCCCCAAAGCAGCGCAGAGGCTTGCGATCGAAAGAAGATGCGAGACATTCGTGTGCGACGATCTCATCGACCGACCTAACTGGCACTGCTCCGGCGCTCGTGACAATCGTGTCGTTAAGATGGGGGACGTATAATTAACGAGCGGGCCGTCGGCGGCTACGCCTGAAGCGGCTGGCTGTATATACTGTATACCATCGACCGCGTAGTTATCCACAAAGGTTGAAAAAGGAAGAGCACAAAGTAAACGCGGGAAATTTGAAAAAAAATACAAATGTAAGCCCCAAAAACTGCGCACACGGTTAATGAGACGCAAGCACGCACGCACGCGAGCGCAGCAACAGCGGAATATTTGCGTTGCGGTCTGCGATCAATCCGAGTAAATGATGAGAACGAAAAAAACAGCAGGGGAAAAAAAATTAGACACACGCGAATAACGAATCGCAGAGAAGAACGAAAGGCCGCGGCGGTGCGCAACGACCCGCGAGGGCTGCCCTTCACGCCTGGCTCGCTGCAGGCGCACAGTATACACGGAGCAGCAGCCCGCGCACTCAGCCCAATAAATGCGATTGAAGCGCGGCTCTTCCACCTAGGCTCGCACGAAAGAGGTGCGGAGCACGTCCACCGTTATCGCAACCCTTGCGCCGACTGCAAGATGAGCGGCCGATGTCAGCTACGGAGCGGCAGTGCACCGATACGCACGAGCCGATAAGTGCCAGCTATTTTAGGCCGCAAATGGACGGTTAGGACTGCGTGCTGTCCGCACCGGTTGCTACCAAGATATATGGGTCGCAAGGAACAACGCCTGCCTATTGGTCCATAGGCGCGTCGGCGTCACGTTGGTTGCGCGACAAAAAAAAAAAAAAAACGACAGGAAATTCGGTGCGCTGTCTCATAATGGTTCGAAAAGCGAAGTGGTTCGATTGATTTGCGGGGTTTAACGTCCCAAAACCACCATATGATTATGAGAGACGCCGTATAGTGAAGGGCTCTGGAAATTTCGACCTCCTGAGGTTCTTTAACGTGCACCCAAATTTGAGCACACGGGCCTCCAACATTTCCGCCTCCATCGGAAATGCAGCCGCCGCAGCCGGGATTCGAACCCGCGACCTGCGGGTCAGCAGCCAAGTACTTTAGCCACTAGACCACCACAGCGGGGTAAGCGAAGCGGTTCATTGTAATAATAATTGTTGGGGGTTTGTTCAGCAACTACATGGGGACGCAATCAGCAATGCATTAAATTATTCTCGGTTCCAGAGCTTCGACTTGCCGATTAAGGAGCCGTCGAGCTATCAAAGAAATCTTAGTCACTTCAAGTGGCGTGCGGTAGCGATTTAGCAACAAAAACAAACAAACAAAAAAGACCAGCAGACATTTTCATTCAATTGATAAGTATTCTTCCAGATAACTGGCGTGGATTTCTTCCGCTGCTTCGCAACTGAACTGAATGCTTGTTCCGCTACCTACGCCACCGCATTCTTAAGGACGGTGTTCACAAATCAACTTTATCCTAGCTTATACTTTCATTTGCTTATCGTTTTTTTGTTTTCTTAATGTACCTCGTTCACAAATATAAAGGCAACAATAACAAACAAACCTGAAAAGTTATGTTTTACCCTACTTACTGTTTTTATGCCCTCAAGACGAACGACAAGGAAAGTGAGAGTTAAAGGGTAAGGTTGGTTTGTGAATACGGGGCCTCAATCTATTCAAAGTTATGTTGTGCACAAAACCAAGGAAGAGCGGGAGTAACAACAATATGAAACACAAGCAGCCCCAACCAAGCCATCGCACAACGCAATCGAAAGAACGGCCGCAGAAAAGGTTGTGCCGACTGAGGTTTTGGAAACGTCGTCGCCATGGAAAAGTTGAGTGTGCATATGTTGTTTTGTGGTGTAGCCAGAAATAGCGGCGACAAAGATGTGCAGTGCATGTATTGTGTAAGCAGCCCCCGACGTATTCGCGCGCTACGTGTCTCGGAAGCCGATGACGTGGCATCGGAGCGTAACGGCGTGTACTATACGTCTCGACTTCTCATTCCCCAACAAGCGCATGACGACTTTTGCTGACGTTGCGACATGGCCGCGGTTTCATATAGAGCTTCATTTTATTTCCCAACAAAAGAGAATATAGAACCGCGGCTTGAGAGAACTTGAAATTAGGTGAGATGGTGCAAAGCTGTCGGGAATTTCAAGTGCAGAGGGAGACGGAATTAATTTTTATTTGAGCAAACGCATTGTGCGTCCAAAGTGGACGGCCTCCTTATTCCAGGTAGCCGCGAGTCTTCGCCATCTCCCACGCCCATTGAACCATGCTGCGCTGATTCTTGAGACTCGGGTCTGATAATGCAAAAAAAAAGAAGAAAAGAAGAGAAACATTCACAAGAACATTGGTGTTCTTGTGAATGTCTTGTTTTTGAGTTCACGAGAGAAGAGGTGGCAGAGAAGGAACGGCAGAGATGTTAACCAGTCCAGGAAAGCCGGTTTGCTACCCTACACGTGGGGAAGGGGAGATCAACAGAGGGAGATCGAACGAGTGGGAAGAGAGAGAGAGAAAGATATATAGGACACAACAGCACACCCACAAACATGCAGTCTGTCACGTGTCCATCACGCTCGCGTGATACGAGAGATCGCTCTCACAGCCGCTTGTCCAAGTTAGTTTTCTTCTTGGAAGAGAGAGAGAAAAAACTATTTGCGCATAACGCGGAGCATTCCAAATGCTCGGGCCCCCTTTCCAGGGCTCCGCTGGCCTTAGCCATCATCTCTACCCGTTGGACCAGCCAGCGCTGATCAACAATGACCGAGCTGGACAGCAGTGTCTCTCTTTGTTCCTCTGTGTTGTTCATGTTGTGGTGTTGGAAACTTCAGGAGTTCCTTGGTCGCTTTCAGCTGCGATGATCCGTCCGGGAGTCTGGTTGTTCCCGAAATATGTTTCCTATTTCGCTCAGACGTTCCCCTTATTTCGCAACGACAGCGCATGTTCAACGAAATAGACATTGAAGGCACGATAAGTTTATGCTAGTTTTTACTAAGGTATTTCGTGTTGCAATTTATTCTTTAGGCACTACATGAGCAAGTAACCACATACAACTGAATGCTGCGAAAGAAGTTTCATCATCATCATCATCATCATCATCAGCAGCAGCAGCAGCAGCAGCAGCAGCAGCAGCAGCAGCAGCAGCACGACTACGTCCACTGCAGGACAAAGGCCTCTCCCATGTTCCGCCAGTCAACTCGGCCCTGTGCTTGCTGCTGCCAATTTACCCGCAAACTTCTTAATCTCATCTGCCCAGCTAACCTTCTGTCTCTTCTTAACCCGCTTGCCTTCTCTGGGAATCCAGTTAGTAAGAAAGAAGGTTAGTAATTGATAACTCCATGGTCAACAAAATCCTGCTACCCACTGATCCCTTGTTTGTTACGCAGTTCTCCTGCAACAGTATAAGTTATGTTATTGTCAATTGCTTGGTTACATACATGCCGATAATATAGCGTAGGCGCAATGAACTAGTGCTGCAGCAGCAGCACCGCTCACAATGCACAGTGGTTGTTTCACACTTGTTTCTCCCGCAATGCTTGCATTCATTCGTAAGAACTTTATTATTATTATTATTATTATTATTATTATTATTATTATTATTATTATTATTATTATTATTATTATTATTAACTGATGTGTGAGGGTACGAACGTTTACAACGATAGCGATTCCCTAAGGGACTTGCATAGTCTCGCGACGATTTGCCTTCCTCTACTTCATTTCTTTTCCTTCGAACGCACCGCTCAAACCCGCCAAAGTCGTACGAATGGAAAAAGCCAATCTACAGAGTTTCTTTGCACAGACCCGTATTAATCGGGACAGCCACAACATGTCGGATGAACCTTGACGATGTGTGGTGATCTGCAATGAATCGATCTGAAGCTTCGCTAGAGATAGCAACAAGCCAGTCCAGCCAATCTGTGTAAGAAAAAAAGAAGAGCAAGCACACGATTCAATATTACGCGGAATTTAGGCCGACGGCTGCAAAAAGATAATGTCGTTTTTTTTTTTTTTCATAGACTCTGTTGGTTGTCCAACTGATGTCCCACTACACAGATACAGCTGTAAGCTGTGTTTGTCCGCCTCGCTAAACAGCCATTAGTACCGTACGTGTCTTCAATCATATTCCTTACCATTAAACATCGTTAGAACGAAGTTTACGCGTAGGCTGTCAGTGGGCTCGTGACACCATTCAGGAACGGCTCTTTGAAATTAATGTTTGCTCTTCTGTCCAAACAATTCATTCACTCACCCGCCACGGTGATCTAGAGGCTATATCGTGCTGGACTACTGGTCCGCCGGTCACGGCATCGAATCCCGGCTGCGGCTGCCGCACTTTCGACAGAGGCTAAAATGCTCGAGTCCCGTCTATTTACTCTTGAAGGGCACATTAGAGAAGAACCCAGATGGTCGAAATTTCCGGATCCCTACGCTACGGCGTCCTTCATATTCATATGGTAGTTTTGGGACGGTAAACCCACACTATTATCATTCATTCATTCATTCATTCATTCATTCATTCATTCATTCATTCATTCATTCATTCATTCATTCATTCATTGGTGATTGATTGATTGATTGATTGATTAATATGTGGAGTTTAACGTCCCAAAACCACCATATGATTATGAGACACTCCGTAGTGGAGGACTCCGGAAATTTTGACCACCTGGGGTTCTTTAACGTGACACAAATCTGAGCACACGGGCCTACAACTTTTCCGCCTCCATCGGAAATGCAGCCGCCGCTGCCGGGATTCGATCCCGCGACCTGCGGGTCAGCAGCCGAGTACCTTAGCCACTAGACCACCGCGGTGGGGCCATTCATTCATTCATTCATTCATTCATTCATTCATTCATTCATTCATTCATTTGCTAGTCATTCCAGGGTGCGCTGAAAGAGAATGGCTTGTATGGAAAACAAAGGTTGCCTTCAGCCCACACGCTACCATTTCATCAAGGCACACAGGGCGCCTGGTTGCAGATGCCCGCAATGCATCCGCTTATAGATTACATCCGGCGCCGGTCCGGATGCAATTTGGGAGCGCGGTTATGGCTAAACTAGGCCGACGCCGACAACACTGCCGAGACAGAAGCTCAAGCCGTTGGAAACGAAAGCCACCGTGTTGGTACTTATGACGTTTGCGTGGCTGTTTTAGCCGGTCTCTTCTTTTTTTTTTTTCAAGCGGATATCCTCGCTTTATTCAGTTTTTCAATGTCAAGCTATCCGCGGCTATTACAGCATAGCACATAAACATACCACGCATCCACCAAAAATAGCGAAGAAAAAGACGAAGCAAGCTAACACTACATTGAGAGGACGCCGCTAAAATATATCTCGCATATAAATAGAAATAAACTATATTTTAACAATGGCGGTCGACGTGAGACAATATGTCACATATAGCACGGAGACAATGCTTCTTTAATAACAGTGGATTACAGTACGCACTTCCCATCTCAGTCTTATTTGTGCAGAATGACTAAAACACACAGTAAAATATAAATAAAGTACTAATAAAACTCCAAACATAATTTAGATGAGAACTAACGAACAAATAGGGAACAGCTAGCGACTCCGATCGTCAACGTCACTTAGCGTGTCTGCTCGTAACAGACGCCTTTAAATCCGGCTTTTCCACAAAGTAAGGCTTTGTGTGGAAAAGCCCACTTCTGCAGTTATGTTCTTATTTCGGGTTATAGTGCTGGTAGCTACGTCATTTATTTCATGTTATAGTTAAGAAGGCAAAAGGTTGCGATACCAATGGTAACTGTCGTCTTCGAAAAATACGTCCACTATTTATAGGCAAACCACTCCACCGTGAAAGAGCGCTTTAGAGGGCGCCATACCAGCGCTGTACCGCCTGCACTCTAAAAAAAATATAATAAATAACTCACAGGGTCCCTTGTACATTCACCTAAGCCGACTAGAAGGCCACAGAGAACGCGATCTGCGGCTTCACAAGCACATCCTTCATTTTCTTTTGAGGTAGCGCGCCCTCCAGTTCCTTTCGCCGCCCTAAGGAGGGCGCTACAGCAGCATCACAAAACATTACGTCACATGACGTCTCATCAAAATTTGTGACATCGTGATGGTATTTTTTATCACTCGCCCCGACGCTGCAGGATGGTCGGTGCCGACTAGTATGAAGGAATTCACCTTAATACGTAGTCGTAGTACATCCTCAGAAAATTTCAACGCTGATGAATGATTTTACAAGCACTACGTACGCTATACTTTATTTACGGTACGCACGTGCCGCTGACGTCAAACGCACACACCTCCCCTCTATATTTTTGAAGATCTAGGGTGTTTTTAAGAATTCCTAGATCGTACGGGTGCACACCCATCGCTCCTAGTTACCAAATTGTACCCCAGTACACTCCCCTAAACACTTCCTGAAGCACCTTTTAATCTGTGCGTACTCTGCGCCATTGCGGTCTGCAATATATGATCTGTTGATTGATACGTGGGGTTTAACTTTCCAAAGCCACCATATGATTTTGAGAGACGCCGCAGTGGAGGGCTCCGTAAATATTGACCACCTGGGGTTCTTTAACGTGCACCTAAATCGGAGCACATGGGCCTACAGCGCTTTTTGCCTGCATCAAACATGCAGCCGCCGAAACCGGGATTCGATCCCACGACCTGCGTGCGGGTCAGCATCCAAGTACCTTAGCCACTAGACCACTGCGGCGGGGCAATATATATGATTCGTCTCCTAAAGGCGAAAATGCTGTAGGTCCGTGTGCTCAGATTTGGGTGCACGTTCAAGAACCCCAGGTGGTCGAAATTTCCTGAGCCCTTCACTACGGCGTCTCTCATAATCATATGGTGGTTTTGGGACGTTAAACCCCACATATCAATCAATCTAGTTTTATCTCCTGTACGTACTCAGTAAGTTCCTATGCTCTACGGTGATTTAGTCCCTATAGGCATGATTCGCATCATTGTGCTCGCTGCAACCAGAGTTTGACTCGTGTAGCCTGCAAACTCGCGCCACGACTTATTAATAAAACGACAAAGCCATACGAAATGCGACGATGTTGAGTCATGGCGCGGATAATAAGCCTTTCAAATTGCCGTTTTACAGTGTACCAATTCCACACAAAAACACTTGAAATTGAGATACGAGTCACGATCGATATGAAAATTGCCCAACCATAGGAAAGCGTTGAAAGTTTCCAACACTTACACGTCTTAAAAAATTTTATTAGTGCATTTTTTCGATTTTCGTGCCATCCTCTGTTATAGACCAAGTTCCACGTCACTGCACTGTTATAATAGTAATAAACCCTACTAAGGAAGGCAAGACCGAAAAGCAGCTGGCCTGAAGTTGGAGTCACTGCCGACGCGTTCTCAGCGCGAGAGGTGGTCCAGCCATTCGATTACGCTGCAGATAAGAAAGTGAACTGAATGTGACAGAACAGTGCAGAGCATTTGACTCTGTGACGCGAGTGCGAAGCAACAAGAATCTGAACGGGGGATGCTGTTGCTCACGGAAATTCGGGCACGCCGCCAGTGAACGAACAAAAAAAAAGCACACCGCAGTCACCATCGCTACTCAAGACATCTGATCATTAACGGGTATAGGTATAGAGCTATATAAGCTCTCAATGACTTCAACCAGTAGATCGCTAAATGCCGAAATCAGTCTGTTCGTGTAGGCGTTGTCAGTTCCCGACTTCCAGCGTTCCAAAACATGGTTAGGAAATGATGAATCGCTGTCGTAAAAAAGAAAAAGAAAAGCCGCCTGCACCTTTCCACGGGGGTGGGGGGGGGTGGGGGGGGCACGAGTAAATGCGTCGTCGAGTAATGGGGTATCCCGTGAATCTTGTGTAATTGGCTATGATTTGGGAACCCTTAAGTGTTATTTCGTCTTTATTATTCTAGTTTACTGAATGAAGGAGAAGCGTTGCCTTCAATGAGTATGGTGGGACACTGACGTTGGGTTGTGCCCCACTACTGGTTGAAGGGACTGTTGCTGCCATCGCATATAAGTTGCTGCCATCGCATATCACTACTGGTTGAAGGGACTGTTGCTGCCATCGCATACATATACTCGAGTCAATCAAAGCGCCAAGTCCAGCGAAAGCCAAGTAAAGACGCCCTTGACTGAGTTCCGAACGCGAGCTCCACCGCTTTCACTCAAAGCTCCATGCGCGCCGTCATAATCCTGTCTGGCCCGTTGTTAACGCGCGTGACCTAAAAAGTGCAGACTCGCTCGCTGAATTTCGTGCCGCCGGGTTGTGCCCCCGCGAGCTTCAGACGACAGCGCAGCTCTGGCCGACCGGCTCGCCCTCCACTATCTTCCGACGCCGTGAAGCTCTCGCTGAATAGTACGCTGTCCTCGGACTCCTTCGAACGTGTCCCCATGTTTCTCTATCTTATCTTTACTTCTGTATGTGGGTGTTCTCATCTCTATCCCTATCGCTTCCTCCTCATCCCCTCCTTATCCTCCTTATCGCCTCCTTATCCCTTCCTTATCCTCCTTACCCCTTGCCTCGTGAGCCACTGATGAGGTGTCGCACTCAGTTGCAGACAGTTACGGAGGCACTGCGCCGTGCTCCCGACCTGGTTGCAGAAATTAAGTGCCTTTTCTCATCTTCTAACCACTACCACCACCACCACCAGTTACGGGGCTCACTTTTATCTTCTTTTCTTCCATTTAAGAATCACTCTTTTCCAAAAACGTGCGCTGTCAAGGCTGTAACGTCGGATTTTGTACTCTCGTGCAACAGCTCAGAAAGGAAGAAATCCTCCTCTATGTAAAAAAGGTTCATATACACCGCCCGCGTTCGTAGGAGAGGAGTACTGGGGAGAGGTCCGTAGCCCAACTGAGCATGATCGGCATGCTAACGCTCGGTGGTGTCTTATCCTTTAATGGCTCCTGAAGCGACAGTTCTTGCGGGTGTCTTTCTAGGCCGGCACGAGACGCGAGCATGCGCAGGGGGAGGGGGGGGGGGTGTGGACGGCACCACCGACACCGCAACTAAGAAATGCTCCGTATTTCAAACGATACAGCGTTAAGTATACCGCCAGGAGGAGTCGTTGACATCCTTGCGGCCACTGCGCGGTTTTAGAGAGGCAGAGAGTAAAGTTTACGGCCGGAACACGGTAGCCGCAGGCTTAGCATTAGCCTCGAAGTCGTTTGCCGGCTGAAGAAGCGATCAGCTCTCCGTCGACGGTCGTTGATGCCGATTCCGCGCGGAGGAAGAGTACGAAGGCGGGTAGCACAGCGGACGATAAAGAAGAGAGTGCGAGGCTTCCATTGTCGGGTCGGCGACGCCGAGCGGCCTATTTTCGGGGAGGAGCGGCGAAGTCGACCAAAGAAAAAAAGAGTCCCGTCGGCGGACAGCTGGAAGCGCGCTGCACTGTACAAGTGTACGCTCTTGGAACCAGGGAGGCGCAGGATGCCGCGGTCGTCTGCGTGTATGTTTTACAGCAGCCGATTCGACGGCGCTTGCAGCGAGACACAGTTCGCGAGAGTCCGGCGTGTACAGCTCCCTGCATGCACGCGCGATGAAACGGTTTCACGGCCATCATTAGCACAGTGGTAATCGTCTACGGGAATGTCCGGAGAAGTGCTACAGATGCGAGTCTGGAAGAGAAATGGGCTCACTTTTTCCACGTCTGTCTGTGTACTAAGCACCACAGGAAACGACGGTGAATATGCTTCGCCAGTGTGTAGGCGCATTGGAGAAAACGAAGATCAACAAATGAAAAAAGGGGGGATTTCCGTTCCGTGCGTTTGTACGCATCCTTTTGCTTGTTTTTTTTTTTGAACGGAGATAAGTCTACGAACTGGACGTGTTAAACAAGGCAAGACACTACGCCACTGGTGTCTACCTCGTGCATACAATATTTAGTACCAGTAACGGAGTACAAGATGTTGCCATTCCGCTATAGCTACGCTGCAATATGAAGTGTGCCAGCTTGGGCTGGTTGGTATGGCACGACGATAGTTATAGCGCGAGAACAAAACGAAGACACACACACGAGACAAGAAGGACGTGTTTTTCGTGTCCTTCTTGTCTCTGTGTCGTCGTTTTGTTCTCGCGCTATAACTATCGTCACGCAATACGAAGTCCCAGACGCAAAGCGGAAATATTGCGCGGAGAATAAAGAGAATTGAACTCGGTTTTCTGCATGGGTATACGCCTCATATGACATCCACCGTGTTTTGTCACCACTACCTGTCTTCCATACCACCCGCCATCCTAGGTTGGCGACTTTAGCTTCGCGTTGTAAGATTCGACCTTCAGAGATGGCGCGGCCGCATTTCGATAACAGCGAAACGCAAGAAGGCTCGTGCGCTTAGAATTTTTGCGCGTTGAACATCCCGTGCATGTTTCCAGGGTCCTAGCCGGTAAAAACATAGAATTGAGTTTTCAATTTATTCACCACCAGAACGAGAATCCGGTGAAACGATTTGTAACAGCACGATTAATATTCAATTCGTGGGGAGAGAGGCGGTTACGTGGAAAACCAGAAAAAATTCGGGAGTCCCTCCTTTATCGGGAAAGTGGGGGAAAGCGAGATTCGACGTGCGAAAGCCTCACGTGTGCTTTGTGGAAACGACGTGTTGCACTTGAAATCTGCCTTGTTACTTGAAGTAACACGCGCAGTAAATTGCGTAATTAGAGTGTCAGATATTATTGGCATGGTCCTTCGTATTCGCTCGACATTTGATATCCGTTGCGCGAGTATGAGCTCCAGAGGCGCGACCACTGTAAAACTTTGATTGATGATTGATATGTGGGGTTTAACGTCCCAAAACCACTATATGATTATGAGAGACGCCGTAGTGGAGGGCTCCGGAAATATCGACCACCGGGGGTTCTTTAACGTGCACCCAAATTTGAGCAACAACATTTCCGCCTCCATCACTGTAAAACTTTGCCAACACAATAGCACGCTAAACTTCACACAGATTACAGCTATACGCGTGGTGACAATGAAAAACAGAAAAAGTAATGTAGCAGGAGAAAGGTAGCCTTTTCCGTCATGCCTGCGGCGGGCAGGAAACTGCTGCCCACAGCCGGCAGAAGCTCGGAGCACCAGCCAAGGGTTTCCTTCGCAGCAGTTTACTATTCGGTCATCCCAGCGACGCAGGCGGCGCCATGTAGCCGTGCTCCGAAGCTGTCACACGGTGATAAAACTGCGACGCAGTTCGGTCTCTCAGTAGTCATGAACCATTGAACGCGTCTCCACACTCCGCGACGCTGACGTAAACGCTCGCTACATCACCGTCTCGTCCGCCATTTCGACCTTCCGCAGCGCCGCCTATGTGCGCTGAAACGATCGAATCGAACTTGACGGCGTCACACTCGAAAGGATTCAGTCGTCAGCAAATCGACGCGGTAGAGAAATCCCGAAACGCAATCATAGAACGGCTTCCGATCTGACGCTGCCGGAGGATCCTAGATCACGCTTATACAGATCAGTGGCTTATCATTCTCGTGCTCTCACTTCGTTTTGCATGAAACGCTGTTACGGAAATAAGTTGTTTTTGCAGTGTCTCGACACATCACATATAGATGTGACGTAAGAAGGCAGGGATGGTTAGGAGAAGTAGATGAGGAAGAAGTGCAGTATAGAATAAACATGGCGTATGAGCCACGCCACGTCGCCCATTCATCGTAGTGTCACACAGAGTCACCGCAATCGCGCAATAGTTTTCAGCTCTTTCGGCTCACTATTGACTAATGATCCTACAACTAATACGAAGAAATGCCTGCGAAGTGTAGTCTCAAACTTTACACGCAAGCGTTCGACCCGACGGGTCAGGCGACTGCACGTGCGAAAGTATACCACTTCGAACGCCGTTAGGTATTAGCGTAAAGGCAGCCATTACAGGAGCAACGTTGTGAATCTCCCCACAACCACATCCCTCCAGCAGCGGCGCGAGGATATCTCACCGCGCCGGATTTGCATCTCGCTCAGAATCGGATAGATAGAAAATCCTAGCGCGCGAGGTCTTTCCACCGCGCGAGAGGAACGACACACACACGGGCAGACGGCAGAATTTAATTTCGCGAAAGCCGGCCAGGAGGAGAGAAGGGAGGCCCGGCACGGATAACTTTAGCTCGGCGCTGACCTCGCCCGGCGAAACACCGAGAGGAGGCTGAATTTTAGGGCCGTGTCAGTTATGCAAAGTTGGCTCCCAGGACTGCCATTATTTTTATTTGTTTTTTTTTTTCGCGTGCCTTCTCCCTCCTCCATCGGCGAGCTATTTTCCCTCCGAAGGCTCCCGGACGACGACTCTGCCGCGCAACCAACTGTCATGACAAGGGGGGATCTGGAAAGACGGCAGGAATGGCCCGTCCGACCTGTTCGTCTCTCAATGCGCCACGCAGGCAGATGACGGGGAGAGAAGGGCCACGCCAGGGGTGCAATTTGGCCCGGCGTCGTCGAGCTCACCCCGGCGCCCAGGGCCGCAGCCCACAAAAAGGGGGGGTTTGCCGTTTACCAATAAGGCAAGTTTATTGCCACATCGATCGCGAGCCGCTCGCAGTCCGGCTGTAAAAATATTTTCCCTGTGTGTTGCGATAGGGTGAGGGGTGCAGCAGCCGTCGCTCGCCCGCACCGCAAAGGGGGCCTGCGAGAAAGAGTGGAAGGGGGGTCCGGCGCCACTTTTTTATGCGCGCAGAGAGCTCTTGTTTTCTTTTGCCCTCTCCCGTATGCGAGCCGCTCTCTCCCAAAAAGAATGGGCGAGTAAAAAGAGGGAGGGGGCCCAGCCAGTCAGGTGACCCCGATCGAGCGCTCCGGTTGGAGGAACGCCGCGCCTAACACACTTTTTTCCCGTCGGCTAAAAATTTCTCGGGGAAGGAAGGCCCGCAGACGAGACGCCGCCGACACTCCCGCGGGTCGGGGCTAGGAAAACATTTTTCCGTGCCGTCGCTGCCGCCGCCATCTTGTAGCGACGCCCGCTTGGCGAGGTCGCCGCATCTGTGCTGCACGACGCGGGAGCTGTGTTTTTCGGACGTCGCCGGCCTGCTCCCTCCCGTCTTTCGTCGGCACGAGCCTGCTGCTGCCGCTGCTGCAGAGGAGAAAAACGTGAGTGTTCTATGCCACGCGAGGCGTCAGTTGCCGGACGCCGCCGAGAGCGACCCTGGCAGTCTGTGTGTGAGCGTGCGTGCGTACGTTAACTCCTCCCCCCCCCCCGCCACCTTCGTGCACGCTGTCTCCGCTTCCCGGAAGTGACGTCACGCTCCCGTGCATCAGTGGCGTCTCAGACGGCGTCTTCCGACGTCGCCGGTGTCGCGTTGTTTTTCCTTCGGCAACGCCGCTTAGAATTTGGATGCACACGCTCTGCTCCGACTTTTCACAGAAAACGGCACGACCCGACGTATTCGACTGCTGGCTGTGTACTACTATCTGCGTCAAATGAAACCCCAACAGTGGCAAGCCTTCGCGATGGTATAGAGCGCGCCGTCCACTCATCACCATGGACAGGCACGCACTATACCATCGCGAAGGCGTCTTGATGTTCGGGTTTCATTCGACGCAGATAGTACATCCACTCGCTACCTAGGACCGTGTTTTGTTTTCTCATTAACTTAGATATTGCGCTTCTAGAGCAACCTAACTGCCCCGCCGCGGTGGTCTAGTGGCTAAGGTACTCGGCTGCTGACCCGCAGGGCGCGGGTTCGTATCCCGGCTGCGGCGGCTGCATTTCCGATGGAGGCGGAAATGTTGTAGGCCCGTGTGCTCAGATTTGGGTGCACGTTAAAGAACCCCAGGTGGTCGAAATTTCCGGAGCCCTCCACTACGGCGTCTCTCATAATCATATAGTGGTTTTGGGACGTTAAACCCCACATATCAATCAATCAGAGCAACCCAACTGGCCGGTCCGGTAGGGAAAATGCCCGTCGTTGCTGTTAGGCGTCATCACGCCGAAAGCGAAAGTATGCGTACCTGAACGCCGTCGGTCAAGAATGAACGCAACTTCCGCTGTAATGCCACATACGTACACGGCAGTGACGTCACCTTCCGCTGCTGCGAGCGGTACTTTTAACCAGATTCCCCTTTTGTTTCTTCAAAAATACACAATTTGAATTGCGCGCGTGAAACTTCTTCGTTGACACAACTGCATGACACTGCACGTCGGTCGAAATGTTTCGGCAGAGTCTCCGCATAGTTTGAATGAAACTCGTATGTTGGCGCATGCCATGCCAATATTCGACACCTTTTGTGGTTGCGCCGCTAGAATGGCCGGATAGTCGGCGCTAGAACACACACCGGATACGATGTCCTCATTCGCTGAACACTTCCATGTTCTTGGGACGGGATCGCTCGTATCGTTGTTGCGGAGTGACATCTTGTCCTAAGCGGGCTCGAGCGGATGCAGCTACGTTTACTTCAAGCGGATACATTTACTAGGGCGAGCTGTTACAGCACTCGGGCAAATACAGCGCGACGTTGATGAGGACAAAAAATACCGACATGCAACTGTCGTCTGTGTCAATTTCGATCTCGCGTCTTCGTCTAAGTCAAGCTGCATTTGTCCGCATGTTTACTTCATGACGTGCAATGCCCCACAAAATTACACGCGGAGGGCGGAATTAAGTCATCCGTAATATCGTATGATACCCAACACCGCCTAAAATGAATGCTAAAAAAAGCGTAAGACAAGTTTTCAGTTCAGAGTATCAGGAAATTTCGGGAAAAAAGTCGAGTGTGCAAGAAGAGCCGAAACATTCGAGGATGCAGCTGACTCAACCGTGCGAGACGTAGTAAGGATTTCATTCAAAAGGAGGGAAGAAGAGAGTCTTAAAACTAAAACACATCAAGCTAGAAAACCTTGCATATAGCATGCCTTTTTTGAATTCGCAGCTTTTCGGGAATGTGAAGCGAAATCGGTTACGACATGCAGGGCCAGTCACGTCCGGCATATTAAGCACGCGATTCGCGTGATGGTGGAGTGGTTATAATGCGATCTATCTCTTCCTTGCTATACTTTAAAGATCCTAAGGGAACGCAGTTCAGTGAAACGGAGAACCGAGTCGTCGATTTATGTAACAGACGAAGGTCTAAAGAAACGCGAACAGCGGGAGTCTGCGACGTACATCGACCATGCGATGACGGCCAAATTCAGATGAGAGATGAGGCGCCGCCAAAACAAAGCGGTGCCGCTATTTCGGCGTACCTGGTGTGGAGCCACCCCAACACTCTTTCACATCACGTGGGAGTGTGCAGAGCACGACGAAGAACACGATACCACTGACACATGGGTGGAATGGGAGGCTTGTTGTCTAGCCCAGCCCTGGTGGATCAGCTGCGACTGATCCACAAAGCTGAACGGATGGCTCGCGCCAGTAGGGCCCTGGAATAGGGGCACCACCCTGCCGGACAGACTTTGCTCTTCACCCTGTATATTCTTCGGGACACTAGAGTTCTAGGCCGTCTGAATTATGTACATAACGTTTTCTACTACTACTACTACTACTACTACTACTACCACTACTACTACTACTGCAAAACGCCAACGTTAACAACGGGGCTCTAGTTATACGTCGATACGGGCGAATTGGTTTTTTTTTTCCTTTTTTTTTTAGATCAGTCGTGACAGGCGGCTGCTAACAGCTACGCGGTGTTGTCCGGATCAATTACGAAACTCGCCGGAAAAATGGCGCCTAAAATATCCAATGTTATCAAACTTTCGTGTTCTTTTCAATTGTGGGGGGATGAAGGGGGTTACGTGCCAAACCTTATATATGATCATGACGCACACCGTACTGGGTCGCTCCAGAATAATTTAGACCAAGTGAGTCTCTTTAACGTGGCACCTAATACTGAGTCCCACGGCTCGTATCGCATTTCGCCTCCATAGAAATGCGGACGCCGTGGCTCGAAATCTAATCCGCGACGTTGAATTAAGCAGCGCAGTATGGTCTCGGTGAACTTTCAGATAGCCCGTCATTGAATTGCAATTCGGTTAATATGCTGTTAATACCATATATAAGTTGAGACACCACGACGTTAGCCGTCATTCAGCCAATGTATACGCCGACACTGGCCATAATCAAGCCAACACTAGCAGCTACTGACCAGCGCTGGGATTATGCAAGACGAAGTCGCATGACTTTATGAGACGCTCTGCTAGACTACCCTGCCTCCGGGATCGGTTCATATATCTATCGTCACAAATCGCACGTCATTGTATTCTGCGAGTGAATGCTAGCGGAAGAGCTGTAGGAAAACATCTTCCGAAGAACTCGTGCTGGATAGATGCAATTAGCGTTCGAAAACTCAACTTTCGAGTTTACCTGCGTACGCACTCCGAAAAAAAAAAGACGGGCTTCGCGCCAGGTAGCGCGCGAGCGCATTCGACCAACACCACCTAAATAATTTAGGTGTTGTTGATTCGACCTGGGGCCTACCTTTATTCTTAGCTCCAGTGGATGCTAATAAACGTTGCTAATTTTCTTTTTTTTTCATTTCGTCTCTGTCGGCTGTTTCGTGAAGCAAATATTCTATGCAACAGCACGGTGAACATGACGTAACCTCGGTCCGCATACGAACTATACACATTGCTTTCTCACACTCCATCTAACGAGTAGCTGTTAGACACATTTTTTTAAAATCATTTCTTTCTTGTTATGACTGAATTGTACTTTTAACAACCTGTTCCTTTTAAATGTATATTTTATTACACCCCTTACTAGCCAGTAGCTATAGGTCTAACAAGTGTTGTGTATTTTCATGTACTAATAAGAACTTGTACCAATAAAGAACTTGAACACATTACTAATGATAACTAACAGAAGATGCCAAGGAAACTACAGGGGATGTTATTTCTAGTAATGGTAATGTAAATGTGAAGAAAGAAAAGTGGACGAAAAGATAACTTTCCGCGGGCAGGGAGCACTTTTCTTCACATTTATATTACAATTACTAGTAATGAGATCCCCTGTACTTTTCCTTGGGATCAGATTTGGGTGCACGTTAAAGAACCCCAGGTGGTCGAAATTTCCGGAGCCCTCCACTACGGCGTCTCTCATAATCATAAGGTAGTTTTGGGACGTTAAACCCCACATATCAATCAATCAATCGATCGATTTCCTTATGATCATTGTTTGTTAGTTCTTATTAGTATTGTGTCTAACAGAAAAACAAACACTTCTTCCCAACAAGCAGCTGTGTGCCTGAGTTTCCCCTGTAACGCGACGCACGGCACTGCTTGTGGTTAAAACTCCGTCGAAGGTGCCCACTCGTGTGCGGCGACGCATGAAAGGAACACGGTGCTGCCCCGCGAGAGAAGAAAAAAAAAAGAAAGATCATACCGATCGATCTCCGATCTGCGATGATCAAAGTCCCGCAGCTAGTCTGTTCAAGGTAGATTATAAACAAGTCACTGCTTCATTATTTCCCACCTCAGTCCAACATTGGACGTTTTCACCGAACCTTTCTTCTTTTTTCGTTTGCGCATGTTTTGTCTTATTGGTTTAAAACTCTGCACTCACAAAAGACAGAATGAAACGGAGAAGAAAGCGTCTCCCTGCTCGCTGAGAGAGACATAAAAAAGAATGATACAAAAAGTTTCGGGGAATAAGAAAAAGAGAAACCAGTCTTCGCGAGAGGCAAGTGAAAGACAGAAGGAAGACGGCGCGGGAGGAGTTTGTTGCCTCCGAACGAAAGCCTGTTTCGGGATGGTGTGTGTACGGCAGACAGATAATAGACGGGTCGCACCGACACTTTTCGTAGTTATTTCTTTTTAAAGCGCCGCTTTTCTTTTCTTCTTTCAAGTGGGAAAGAATAAAAAGTCGAGATTGGCATCAGCTTCGCGCGTATAGAACGATATGACGACCGCCTTTGTGCGGCGATGGCTGTAATGACCCGCCGCGCCTCTGCTCGCCGCTCCCCGACTTGGGAAAACTTGTCCGGAGACAAAAAGGAACCTTCTGTGCGTTCGAAAAAAAATATAAATAAAAAAGACGTGAAACCCACATATCCGAAATGGATCGGGTTCATTGAGCATTTGATGCTTGAAGCGCGAGATGAAGGGCTATAGTGTATCCGGCGGAAGAAAGTAAATAAAAAAACAACGTACAAGATCTGAAAGGAAATTTAAGAGACCATTGTTGACGTGTTTTCAACGTGACCCTGATAAATGCGGTCGCGATGCGAGAATTAGGGGCGGCTTAGAAACTATATCGTGAGGGCGCAACTAAACACAACCCACAGACGTGTTGTGTTTCAGTTGCGCCCTCACGATGGTTTTTACGTCAAAGCACCAACAGTCAACTCTTTTGAGGGTCTCTGCCTCCGGTTGCACACTTGGAGACTACGAACCTCCATCACCATTGCTTGAATGTCGCCGAAGGCGCCTACCAACTCGCAGACAGACGATTTTCTAGCGTTCCATCTCATTTCCTGCTACATTTTCTCAAATAAATTTGTTTCTCTCTCTCTCAAGCGCGCGGCTACCGGTCACGCGCCACCGCTGTGGCGTAAACCGGCGCGGACGTTGATGGGAAATGAAACAGAACCGATGGAGGCATTACAAAATGCCCGTCTCTATTCCGCCTTCGCTTTGAAACAATACCTAAAGACGTACACGTAGCGGTAATAAGAAATTACGAAAGACACTTCACGGTTCAACAACAGTAGTGCATGCGCATAGCAATTCAGACGTGTCGCGATAGTGCAATTAGAGTAGAACACAGTATAAATATGCCACGGCATACCATATATCTAATATTGCGATAGGCATAAATCGTCCTGACGTTATTATACAAGTTACCTGGATCCGGCAGGAGTCGCCCAGCGGATAGGCGCGGCGCAACATTCGAGGAAACCGGGTGAGAGTATAGAGAGTGAGAGTCACGGTTAATGGAACAAGAACGACACATAAATGTAAACTTTATGATGTCATTTTCCTAACTATAGCTACATATACAGACTGAGACAGTCTTCTCCTGTAACACAGAGAAATATACGCTGAACAGCGACTGCACGAAATAAGAACACCCGGTCAACATCTTCGGACTATATATGCACGACCATGCGTGCTTGTATGCTGCAGTTGCGCGTCAATACATTTCGATCACACCTGCCGGCATCCTCCGTCGTCCCGTTCGCCACGCAGACCTGGTTAATCCCCTGGTTTTCGTTGTTCCACACCGTGCCGATCACACCTTCCATTTTCCGATTGTGTACAAGATGCGTATACCACAACGCCCCTATAAACGCACTTTCACCAAATCCCAGTGAACTGGCTCAGTCTGTCACACAAGCCACTGTGAAAAGTAACTTTCATGGGCCTTCCCGCGGCAAGTCCAATTAGTGAAGAGCAATAGGCACCGTTCAGTCGAGTTTTCCAGCCTGACTAAAGCGCCAGTATACATAGCCTAGCGGATTAAAAAAAAAGCAACTTTGAGACGGCCTCAATGAAAATGGAACGCGACGCGCGCGTTTCACGCCCTCCATCTGGCGGCGGATTGTGGCCGCGATACAAGGCGGACGCGAGCACGCATCTATTTTCTGGGTGCCCCTAACGGCGAATGTCAGAAACTTTGAAACGGGGCAGTGTGAGCAACGCACCTCCTACTGGTCAGACCAAGGAGGATTTAAAAAAATCGCTGGAGTGGAAATGATTGTCCAGGAGTGAAGCCGTTCCTCTGGCAAGATGGCGGCTGTGGCGGCCATCTTACTAGGGGCATGATAAAGTATCCCCGTTCGGCCATTAAAAACGAAGCGTTTCCCTCGCACGCCGAACAACTTTAATGTGGGAACTTTTTCGGGTCACATAGTGCTCCAATTGCGTCTTACAGTTACTAGTTGTGCTTAGTGAGCCTCTAATTGGCGGCAAAGTCCTTTGAAGATTCAGTTATCCATACTCGTTTCTGCTTGTTGTTTCGTCGGGAACAACTGTCTTTTAATATAAAACTAACGTAGCAATTACATAAAATATTAAAGCGACTTGATCTTTAAGTGGGCACTATCAGAAAAGAACATGTTTCCGCCATCTTGGCAGTAGCAAAAGGTGGCTTCACTTCTGCTGGCAAGGCATTGCGGGAGATTCCACTCCAGCAATTTTTCTTTAATCCTCCTTGGGTGCCCCTAACGGTGAATGTCAAAGACTTTAAGACGGGGCAGTGTAAGCAACGCAGCTCCCTCTGGTCAGACCGCCTCTAGTTTATGGCGCTGCTCCCAACCCGTTTGAGAATCCAGACGCACCACGGTGGTAGATCTGGCTGCACAGAATCTGCTGGGATGACTTCAAGCTACAGTAAACCAGAATATAATTCAAACCGAGTCGACTCTGCAAGGTATGCGAGTGTCTCCTGTCATTTCGCTAACATCGTTAGGTTTTCGTCCTTCTAAGAGCCGCACATGCATTTTTTTTCGCGTATTTGTATGTTCCTCCGTGGCCTCTTTGAAGTAGTTTTGAAACGCGTTTCTGTTAACCACGGTGTAGGATCCATACTCTTTAACTGGAGACGCTTCTCATTTTGCGCGCAAAGCGCGTTCCGTGACAACGCCGACGTGCACCGCATGTCGCATTTTGTGCGTGCGTGCGTGCGCGGAAAACACACACAAACGCGGCGTGCGTTTTCAACTTTAGGCACTGGTGTGCAACTGCCGCGTTCTTTGACTAATAAATTCAGATTTTCTTCGCACCTCCAGTTTCTTCGAGATAGCGTTTTTTTTTTCTCTCTGCTTGACGGAGGAAGCCTTCTCTGCTTTCCTCACGAGCCACGACTGGTTTGACCAACTCCGGGCTGTCCAGAAGGCCCACGATGCGGCGGTGAGGCTTGGCCTCCCTGTCCCAACGTGGGAGCGGCCCGCAGTCTTGCCCCTATAAAATGGGGTGAAGATTCTTCCGGACCCGAATAAAGTTAACTATCTATCTATCTCTCTGCGCGTCATCCCACTGATAGATACCCACATCCGTCAGCAGTCCGATCAAGACCGCCGTGACGCGCGGTTGTTTCTGGCCGCCACCCAAGCGCAACAGCATTTCGATGTCCTCTGACCCGGCATTGCAGGTTGCTGCGGTGACTCGGGCCGCCGATGTCATCGCCGCGAAAGGCATGAACGGCCGTGTAGGCGTGGCGTGGGACCGCGCGGTGGTCCAAGTACCTTATGGAGTTGTTCAATCTGTCCGTCTGTCGATGTCCTCTCGTGTTTCGGCAGCCAGTAATAAGTTCACACGAAGACAATCGAGTCGATCTCGCCAAAATACCAACTGACGAGCGCGAGCACTTCACGGAAACAGCGTTGGACCAACGCCACTTAGGGCGTTGGTTGGACGCGGAGAGCGTCTGCTATAGCTATGCACCACGTAGGTGGAGCCATGGCCGAAAGAATAAAGAGCTGATTGATTGATTTGTGGGGTTTAACGTCCCAAAACCACTATATGATTATGAGAGACGCCGTAGTGGAGGGCTCCGGAAATTTTAGACCACCTGGGGTTCTTTAACGTGCACCCAAATCTGAGTACACGGGCCTACAACATTTCCGCCTCCATCGGAAATGCAGCCGCCATAGCCGGGATTTGATACCGCGACGTGCGGGTCAGCGGCCGAGCACCTTAGCCACTAGACCACCGTGGCGGGGCAAAGAAGAAAGAGCGAACACCGCCGAAAGAGGAGGAGAGAGGAGTCGTCGTTTTTCTTTTATTCAGGTGCTTTAGTAGAGGGTGCAGGGAGTAAGGTCTCTATATGAGACTATAGGAACCCTAGATGAAACCAGGGACCTTAGTAGGGGCTAGTAAAGGGTTGGCTGAAGCGCCCTCACTAGGCGATCGCTACAACGAGCTGTGAAGACTCTGTCCGGGCAGTAAGTACGCCCATGCCGCTCCTCCAGTCCGGCCATCACCTGTCGTGCACTGTCAACTGAATTGCCTTGACTAAAATCGCGTTTTTGCTCTCGTCAAAAATCGAGTTTTTCTTCGGTGCACACTGTATAGCTACATGGCGTCTGCAGCCCCGTACGTACTGCCACTTCCAACAATGCTCGCCACATGCATGGTGCAGGTCCAGTACCAGGCGAACCGGAGGATGACCGAGCACTGTGCCAACACCGACCCAATGTCCGGCGGTGCGGGCGCCGCGGCGGGCGACAGTCCCGGCCTGTGCGTGAGCCAGAAGATCCACTGGCCGCACAACGTGACCTGCTACCTGGTAAAGTTCTACCGCCAGACGCCCTGTCTGTGGGACCACTCGCACCGCGACTACAGCGACAAGATGGCCAAGGAGCGAGCCCTGCAGCAGTTCTCGAACGAAACCGGCTACCCCGTCGAGGCGGTACGAAAGAAACTCATCAACCTGCGCAACCAGTTCACAAACGAGTGGCAGAAGATGGACCGCAGCAGCAACTCGGCGAAACCGTACCGCACCAAGTGGGCGTTCTACAAGTCCCTCACCTTCCTCAAGGATGTCGTACTGCCACGAAAGCCCAGGAACGCCTTGCACGTAAGTACAGCTACACGAGCGCGAGCTCTCCCTGACAGGAAATATAAAAGTCTGCATTTCACACTAAATATACACACCCATATAAAGTTTTTTTTTCTTGACCTAAGGAGGACGTTCCTTTGCAATAAACCGTATTTTCTCTCAGTTCCATAGAAACGCCATGGCCGTACAAATCCTTTTCCAATTATATATATATATATATATATATATATATATATATATATATATATATGAGATCTAACAGACAGTAATGCCAAGGAATGTACAGGTGAAGTTATTAGAACCAATGGAATATAAAAAGCATCGAACGCGTTATTCGAAGGTCGTAGGTTCGATTCCTGCTCACGGCTGGTTATTTTTTCACCCACTTTTCTTTCTTCTTATTTACATTCCATTGGTTCTAATAACTTCCCCTGTACATTCCTTGGCATTACTGTCTGTTAAGTCTCATATATATATATATATATATATATATATATATATATATATATATATATATATATATATATATATATATAATGATACCGCAGCCTTGAATGCGTTAGGCGTCGCATAAAGCATTGTGCCGACCCAGCTTTGGCTGCTAAATTAGCCTAAATATATGCTAGCCTTCAGATATCAGCAAAAATGTGATGCGATGCCCCCATCGTATATGGACGCGTGCGAGTTGCTTAATTTGCCATGCGTGTATGAAGCCTTCATTGTTCCGTTCACGCTTTGTGGCATAAAGGGTGGCACCGCCGAAAGAGGTTCACTCGGTCAAGTTACGGTGAATGCGTATTGGCACGACGGTATTATTGCTACGAATGCACTAATATATATATATATATATATATATATATATATATATATATATATATATATATATATATATATATATATATATATATATATATATATTGTGCTCTTCTCTTTCGGTTGCAGCACGAGGGCGTACACATGAGGATGCCACCGATGGGCGTGCAGGCTTTCGACGCACGCTCAATGGACATGACCGCGAGCTTCGGATTCGCCCGGGAGAGGCGGCTTCACGAAGCGCAACAGTTCCACCACGACGGCCTCGACCATTCTCCGCAGAACCATCACAACCACGGCAGGTCGGCGCAGAACAACAACAACGAGGACTCGTCGCACCTCGACGGGTCGGCGCTGCTGGACGGGTTGCAGCAGCAGCAGGAGGGCCACCGGGACGGATCTTCGCACCAGACACCGCCGCAGCAGCAGCAGCAGGACCAGGACGTGACCGTGATCGGCCCGGGTGGCCACGTGGACGACCTGGAGCTGTCGCAGTCAAGCAACTCGCTGGTGCTCTCGCCCGAAGTGACACTCGAGGAGCCGTCCTCGAGCGAGCGGAGGATTCTCCCGGTGAGCATGCCCGTGCAGTCGAGCATTATGCACGCGTCCAATGTTCGCACCGTGTGCGTCCCAGTAGTGTAAGGTTAGAAGAAAAATTGAGCCAATCGAGCTTCAATTTGTTTTAGTCAGCATAACGCGACTTAACACAATGTACTTTCCTCCATCAAGGTAGCTTTATATTTTTCTGCACGTTCTTTTAACGCGAAAGTGCTTTACGGCGAGGTCCACCAACATCTTAGTGACGCATTTCCGTCACGGAAATGACGTCGGAAAAACACGGGTGATCAGAAGACAAAGAAAGTACCGTCAGCAGGAGTCGACCCCATGACCTCTAGTTACGCGACATGTTTGCAGATGCCGGGCACACTATACGCCACTGTCACAAACTTTGTACGCTTTAAAGAAGAAAAACAACGCTTTTTATATCTACCACGGTCCTCTCACAGCGTTGTTGATAGTGTAGTCCCACTGCGCTGGATAAAAAACAAGGTGGTAGTAATGTATCATGAGCGTGGCATCCACGGTTACTTCTTTAACGCGTCGTTTCAAAGCGTCCGTTCCATTGGGCGCGCTTCCAATATGAGTACATTTCTGTGAACGCCGTAACACACCTCCAGGAGGCGATCTCGCCCCAAGCGTCGTCGGCCTCGCTCATAGCATCCATCCATACCAAACTTAGCGCTGCAACCTCAGAACGCGCCTGTTTTGCCTGGATATTCTAGGCACTATAGCCTGGATGTAGCTGCTCGTTGCCCAGCCCCGCCAATTCGCCGCCGGCCAAAGGGAACACACGGCGCGTACTGCGTTTCCCTCTGGCCAGGCACTATACAGTGCCGCGAGTAGATGACTTTAGCCCAAGTTCTGCGTCCAATCAGGCAAGCGCTTCCTGTTGTCACATCGTTTTTTTTTATTTCGCTCTCACTGTGAACTACCACAGCTACCATAAGCGTCTATCACCACAAGGGTTTCCTTAATCATTAACGATCGATGTTAGTCGTCGGGATGGAGATGTACGATTAAGTGGCAACGCGGATGCATTCACGTTGAGTGGTGCTGTAGCTGTCAAACACCAATAGACATAGCGCAAGCTCTCCTGTATCAATGTACGGTTAACGTAAAACTAGTTCTGTAGAAACACTTTTTTTACTTCTGTGTTTTACTAATTCCTATGACCGAAGAATCAACCACGTGTTTTTTTCCTAACGTCTTCGTGGAATGTTCTGGCGATTTTGCGTGAGACAGGGTAAGATTACAACAGACAATGTAATGTGATACGAGATAACGCAGTTTGATATTTTCTTTGTACTTTCGTTGTTGTACTTCTACATCTTGGATGAGTATTCATACATATATGCAAAGAAACACGAACAAGCATATATATAAAGGTCAGACCCCTCGCACAATGTTTCTGGCTGTAGAACCACACATTGTTGCCTATATGTGATTGGAACGAGTAGCAGCAGGGAAGATTGCATCTGTCAGCTTTGTTTAAACTCGGCTAACACTTTTTTTTTCAGGCGGAGGATGACGGTTTCCATCAAGATATACGACCAACGTACACGTTTCCAGGAGAGCGCTACGGCGACATCCAGAGGTACGAAAATAACTTAGAATAGTGTGCGTGCTATGCTATGCTATGCTATGCTATGCTATGCTATGCTATGCTATGCTATGCTATGCTCAGCGCTGCAAAACTGAAGGCGGGTACAGTGGTACCAAAGTCGGTTCACACAAGCTGCGATTTCGTTAGCCGTTACTGGGTTGCCTTAAAAGGCAATACATGGTCTCAAAATAATGCCGCGCAGGACCTCTATCCATCATTTAGTAGTCCGGGCCGACGAAGGCGCAGTCGATTTTGCTTTAGAAGCGGTAGAAACACCAATTTAGCAGGAAAACCAACAGCTTTTCGCACCTGCGAGCCCTGGAATGCCACGCACCTGCGCGCCTTAAACACACGAGTCATTTCGTTGACAGTATAGGAAATAATCTAAGTATAAGAACGCAATAATCTGCGTATTTTGAATACCTTCTACCGAAAACGAGAAAAACCGCAAGTGGACATGGAGGAGCCCTAATGGCGTAAATAAGAACGAAATAGACTTTATAATGACTGCACACCCAGGAGTCGTGCAGGATGTGGAAGTGGTTGGCAAGGTAAGATGCAGTGACCATAGAATGGTACGGGCTCGAATCCGCCTAGACTTGAAGAAGGAACGACAGAAACTGATACGCAAGAAGCAAATCAATGAGCTAGCACTGAGAGGGAAAGTACAGGAATTCAGAGTGTCACTGCAGAACAGGTACTCTGCTCTTAGCGAGGAAACCAACCTTAGCGTAGATACAATGAATGATAATCTGACGAGTATCATCACGGAGTGTGCAGTGGAAGTTGGAGGCAGGGTAGCTAGACAGGACACCGGCAAGCTTTCCCAGGAAACGAAGAACCTAATTAAGAAGCGTCAAATCATGAAAGTGTCAAGTACAACAGACAAAATAGAACTGGCGGAGCTTTCGAAGCTGATTAATAGACGTAAAGTATGCGATGTAAGGAGGTATAACATGGAGAGAATTGAGCACGCTCTGAAAAACGGAGGAAGCGTCAAAGCAGTGAAGAGGAAACTTGGGATAGGCAAAAGGCGGATGTATGCACTAAGGGACAAAGAAGGCAAATTAACTACCAATATGGATAGGATAGTTAAAATAGCGGAGGAGTTTTACAGAGATCTGTACAGTAACCGAGACAACCACGACCTTAATACTATAAGAACTAGCAGTAACCCAGACGACACCCCACCGGTAATGATAGAAGAAGTCAGAAAAGCTTTGGAGAGCATGCACAGAGGCAAAGCTGCTGGTGAGGATCAAGTAACATCAGATCTGCTGAAAGATGGAGGACAGATTGTGTTAGAAAAACTAGCCACTCTATTTACGAGGTGTCTCCTGACGGGAAAAGTACCAGAGTCTTGGAAGAACGCTAACATCATCTTGATACATAAGAAAGGAGATGACAAGGACTTGAAGAATTACAGGCCGATCAGCTTGCTCTCTGTAGTATACAAGCTATTTACAAAGGTAATTGCTAGCAGAGTAAAGAAAACATTAGAATTCAATCAACCAAAGGAACAAGCAGGATTTAGAACAGGCTACTCAACAATTGACCACATTCATACTATCAATCAGGTAATAGAGAAATGCTCAGAGTATAACCAACCACTATACATAGCCTTCATAGATTACGAGAAGGCGTTTGATTCAGTAGAAATATCAGCCGTCATGCAGACACTGCGGAATCAGGGCGTAGATGAAATATATATAAACATTCTGGAAGAAATCTACAGGGGATCAACTGCTACCATAGTGCTTCATAAAAAAAGCAACAGAATACCAATAAAGAAGGGTGTAAGGCAGGGGGACACAATCTCCCCAATGCTATTCACTGCGTGCTTACAGGACGTTTTCAGAAGCCTAGAATGGGAACAGTTAGGGATAAGAGTTAATGGAAAGTACCTCAGTAACCTGCGCTTCGCCGATGACATTGCATTGCTGAGTAACTCAGGGGACGAATTGCAACTCATGATTACGGAGTTAGACAGGGAGAGCAGAAAGGTGGGTCTTAATATTAATCTGCAGAAAACGAAAGTAATGTACAACAACCTCGGAAAGGAGCAGCGCTTTGCGATAGGTAATAGTGCACTTGAAGTTGTAAAAGACTATGTCTACTTAGGGCAGGTAATAACCGCAGAGCCTAACCACGAGATTGAAGTAACTAGAAGAATAAGAATGGGGTGGAGCACATTCGGCAGGCACTCTCAAATTATGACAAGTAGATTGCCACTGTCCCTCAAGAGGAAGGTATATAACAGCTGTATCTTGCCGGTACTTAGCTACGGAGCAGAAACCTGGAGACTCACAAAGAGGGTTCAACTTAAATTGAGGACGACGCAGCGAGCAATGGAAAGAAAAATGGTAGGTGTAACCTTAAGAGACAAGAAGAGAGCAGAGTGGATTAGGGGACAAACGGGAGTTAAGGATATCATAGCTATAATAAAGAAGAGGAAATGGACATGGGCCGGGCATGTAGCACGTAGACAGGATAACCGCTGGTCATTAAGGGTCACCAACTGGATTCCCAGAGAAGGGAAGCGGGGTAGGGGGAGACAGAAGGTTAGGTGGGCAGATGAGATTAAGAAGTTTGCGGGTATAAATTGGCAACAGCAAGCACAGGACCGGGTTAACTGGCGGAACATGGGAGAGGCCTTTGTCCTGCAGTGGACGTAGACAGGCTGGTGATGATGATGATGATGATAGGAAATAATTCGTCGAATCGCACGAAACACATCAGTCACACGCGATAAACAATGAAATACTAAGAGAAAAAAAGGGGGGCATATAGAAAGTGTGAGTTATACGGAAAGTATTTGTGCGATAAATTACGAACTATCTGAACTATGTCGTGCATTGCACACGCCTTCCTTACACCTACGTGTCATTTCGCCGACAATTAAAAGTCATTCGTCGAACCGCAACGCGAGCACGAAATATGTATCAGTCACGCTAGGGAAACACAGAAATGCATTTCAAGGGAAAAAAAGATTTTACACGGGAAGCACGTGTCATACGCTAAAATATGAAGAGGCTGGACGTACAGCAGGCCTGCGTATGATTTCGTCGACGACAAGAGCTCGCCGAAGCGCACCGGAGGCACGTATAGTGCCTTATAAGCGAGAAACGTTTAAATGTCTTGTAAGAGAAAAAGAGCTCATACGGACAGAACACATTGTGTACGGGAAATTATGACTCTAAAATATTTACTCCGACTTACCCTGCAGGGCACAACGGTATCAACAGAATTACAAAGACGCACCGCGCACTCATCATGCACACGGCATCATGCCAGTATAACGCCGACACTAAACGAGCTATAGCCGATTTGTCGCGACAAAATCGCCTCGCGAACAACCGTGGCCACTTACGGGACGTTTACAAGGACGTGTGACGACGTTTTTTCAGTAGATTGGGCGACCTCTGCTCATTTGGTGCCAGTGCGTGCTGAGGATGCCGCCTGCAGAGATGGCAAAACGTCTAGTTTCAATAATAATGTTTAGTTGTGTTACGTCGGAGTGATTCGTTTAGATTAATAACGGAATGAACTACATTGCACGGACTACAGGTTCAACGGCCACGCGCGAGCATGTATTCATGTGCTCCCTGGTCTGATCAGAGCTGTCCAAATTGAGTTTCAACAACCGGTTACAATCTTTGAAAGAAAACATGTCAGATCAGCCCACAGCTATCACTGTGCCTTCCCAAGAGAGTTCGAATCAATGCTTCATTCAGTAGCGCTTCCTCATTTTCGTGACGTCCAACTATTCTCGGTTTTATAATAGTTGACTTTCCCACACAGAGACACGTTTGTAGAGCTGGTTTCAGGCCGGGAAATTTAATGTCCCGATTAATTTTGCCATGGATTCTGACTTCGCTGCTCAGCTAAACGTAACGTTTTAGGTATACATAAACAAAAAGCCTTCAACTCTTGACATGCGCGTATTATTTACATTAGCCGAGGTAACATGTACGGTTCTAGTGCAAACGCAGCTAGAGCAACTGTCTTTCACGGGGGAAGGGCGGGCGCCATGCTTTTGTGGCAGGAGCTTACGTCATTCCGAACGCTACAGACACTGGCGAGCATTCCAATACACACCCACTCAGAATTTGGCATCTGATTGAATGTACCCCGGGTCACATGGGACTGGAGGAAAACCAAAGCAGCGGATATAGGATACCTCGAGGGTATGCGAGCCGAGCGCATTCTAACTTCGCCCCTGAGGAACCCGTTCCCGTGCCTTGCGACTGTTAGGCCATCCTAAACAATTATAGAGGACTTACCCCCATATTCTAGAACGTCCCTTCACTCAACGCTTCACCTTCACTTGAGAAAGCCGATGGGAGCGCCGTCTCTAGGCACGGCAAGGCACTGCATATCAGCGATAATCTGCTGCAATTCTTGAGTATCGCAGCGTCATTCTCAGCCGAACGGTGGCGCAGTGCTCAACTCTGTCAAATGAAGGGTGGAAGTCGAGTCGAGGAGCGTTTGTGAATACGGGGGTTAGGCTAGCTTATTCCCTACCACGCCGAACATAAACAAGAATCGGTCAGCTAGCTGCAGGCAAATTCAAACCGGCACGTTTCGAAATTTACTGTGTACGTTTCCTGTGTACGAAGTCGTACACAGCTTCGGTTGAAAGGACTAAAGGCAGATTAGCTAACTGTACGTGACATTGCGTGAAAGAATGTTATAGTAGAAGGGCCAGTCTTTATTATCGCCCGGTGTGTGCCTACGTATAGCGCACTATTCTGTGACGCAGGGGCGATCACGTGGACGCCTTCACTTGCTACATCGGCACCGAGCTGCGACGCATTCCGGACGAGGAGACCGTGGGCCAGCTGAAGCTGCAGATCCTCAAGCTGATCTTCAACGCCCAGGCGACCACCGCCGCCTACCAGGGCAACGCGCAACAGTGATACGGCGCGCTGCCTCCCGTCAACGATCGCAATTCACTGCCAACGCGCGTATAGCACGCGGTGCGGTCCAGCGTAGCGGCGAGCAACGTCAGGCAACCCGTTCAGCGCTAAACTCCCCGTCGTCAAACTGGACCGAACCGTGTTCGGCAGTATACAACGCGCACCCAGATGGGAACAAGACTATAGTGATTGACGAACAAGACTGTAGTGATTACCGGACGAGACCTACTAAGCGCCTTCCGCGTCAGAACTGCGGCCCAGCGGCTGCGTTTAAGTCCAATGTGTCAGAATGCGAGTAAGTCGCTCGCAATATACCGATCGTCGTGCCGTATTTATTATAGTGAGCGCTGTAGGCGTGGCTCCCTCTACCCGCGACGAAATGAGGGCGATTTAGAGGAGACAAGGACCTCCCTATAGAGAAGAGCTTTTGTTTTAAAAAGTGCGCGCATTTAGAAACACAACGCCGCTGACACAATATAACCCTGTGCACTCTTGTTGTTATAAACGGCGCCCTGCGTCGACGATTCGCCTATTTAGCGCGATATGCATCTGTCCCTCGCAAGCAAGAGACTGGGTACATACTCATTGCCATCAAAGTATACGGCGTTGCTTGACCTTCAACGAAAACTGCAGCTTCGGCACTTCCATGTCACTGCATCTATGCACAGGCGAGGACACCGCACGACTGTACACGGTGTCGCGTTATCGCTGAGCGGAAATTTTAATATTTACTGTTAAATTTTGCGTAAGCTTTATGCGCAACCTTTGCCGTCGAACAGGCTCGGATTGAGTCCGAGAGTATACATATATGCCCACGTACATTGTCGTGTTCTGTTTGTCTTCGTATGCCACCTTTAAAAAAAAAAGCGACCTAGAGGCACAGCTGGCCTTAGTTTAGTCGGACCAGGTTTACGGCACACCACGACAACGAGTACCGCAAACCGCCTGCCGTACATTCGAGTACGTGGAGAGACTATGCACAGCTAATCGCACCGTGCGGATTTTAGTGTCAAAGTAAAAGCGAATGTGCGCGCAATGCACACGCGTGTTCACTTTGCACCTAGAAGTGAAGAAGTGTGACGGATAGTTAAGCTAGTTTGTCATCCACTACCTATTTACAGCAGTTCACTCGTTATTTAGTACAGCAACAAATGCGAGGCCTGCACTGGGTATAAAAGACAGAGCAGCCGGTTACTGACAGCGCTCTTATGCAATTTCTCCTCTTATAACGCCCGTGTCTTACAGAAGGCGTGACGTGTCATGTCTTATAGAAGGTTTATATATACGCCACATGTAATAACATGCGAGGTCACAAGACGAACGTCGTACATTTCCGTGCATTACTATCGAATCGCTCGCGACGAGGCTCCAGTCACGTAAGCGAACTGCCAAACGAAAACTCCTTTTCCGGTGCCCGTGGCACGCTCCAACGAGTGTGGGTGTGAATGTGTGTGTGCGCGCGTCAGTTTCTGCACAAAATGACGCGCGGACTGTCGTTCTGTTTATGAATAAACGTATACGCACGGATGTGATGAAACACCTTGCCTCAACCTGTCGTGCAGTTCACTCTTTTTTTTTTCTTGTCGTTATACTTGGTGTTCCTGGCTTGCCTGTGCTGCACTAAGCGCGGCGCATTGATCGTGCCGTTGGGCATTAATTTCGAGAAATGCAACATCTGCAACATGTCGCTGACCTGCGACCGTATAGCCTGTTTTATACAGGTAAAGCTGGTGCGGGGACCAGTTGATATGACCTCGTGAGTCATGACTGTTCACGCCACAAAGAACTATTATATGTTAAGGTTACTAGCTGCTGGATACTCTGCAGCTGCAAACTAGCATTATTAGCGAGAGTGACACGGTAATTTGCCTCACAGTCGTGATTCATGCGTTGTTAATATAGAGTTTTAGTACTGCGTACGTGGAGGCGTGGCGTACGCAAGGACGCCACATTCTGCGTAGTGCGCATGCGCAGACCGCAACGCGCACGTATCGCGTTACGTACGCAGCCGCTACGTACGCACGCATGAGATGCGTGCGTGCGTACGTATGAGGTTATCGCGCCGCTCTCGAACAAGTTCGCGACAGCGCGAGACTTCGTTTTGCAAAATGGTGGCATCGAAGGCAAGCACCGACCGGCTCTGTGGCTTAAAATATGGCCATAATCTGGCTATAACACTTGGTGTGGCTCACATGGGCTGTCAACAACACGTGCTTCTCTTTTGATCTACCAGGTGACGCAACACGCTTCACGCTCGTTACGTACGCGGGTTGCATACGCCGTACTAAAAGCCGATTAGTGGCAAACGACGCCACGTAACGCAAGGCGCTTGCGTGATGCGTACGTAGCACCATTTCGCAGTACTACAACTCTCTAATGTTAAGCAGGGGCATGGCCAGAATTTTTTTTTCCGGAAAAGGTAAGGTGTTTCAACCATAAATCATGTCTCGTCGTATGTGCGTTTGTATGTGAGCGTGCACATATAAGCAAGCAAACTTAAACTGAATATCGGGGGTGGCGGGCTGCCCCTGGCTACGCCCCTGCTTTGGAGTGATAATTATAGCTGGGCTTCATTATCACTCGACGTGTCATAATTCGATACGACGTGTCATAGTTTCGATACGATTAAGAGACACGCCATATTGGGGAATCAATGATTAATTTCGACTGCTAGAGGTTCCTTAATGCACACCTGAATGTAAGCGCATAGGTGGTTGTATTTTGCCCCGGTAGAATTACGGCCACTGAGGACGAAAATTCGAGCCCGCGCCCTCGAGTGGAGACTATACGAAATTACTGCGCGAGAGCAAAGTAACTGACAACATCGAAAATAGCCACCTTGTCCCTTCATAAATCTTCACCAAAGAGCTAGTAGACCAAAGAGTATAGTAGTAGTAGCAGTCGTTATCTGTCTTTTTTCGTGTAACTGTAGCAGAGGCAAGGCATTACTGCGAAATTAGTCCCGATTGGCCTACTTTCCGCGAACGCAATTCGTTGTCCTCCTTTCACAACTCGATCCCCGTAGAACGAAGCCCATCGCTTCTTACTACTCCGAGCGAGAGCCTCTGTTCTCGCAAATTGGCGAGGCGCAGCCCTTTCCGCCGAGCCTCACTATGATATGAGGAGTTTAAAATGCGCCATGCACCCTAATGGGCTGCAGAAATTAAGTGTCTCATTCTTCCTCGAACCACCACCAACAACAACAACGTCCCAAAACCACGATATGATTATGAGAGACGCCTATAGTGGAGGGCTCCGGAAATTTTGACCATCTGGGTTTTGACCACCCAAATCTGAGCACACAGGCCTCGCACATTTTCGCCTCCATTGAAAATGCAGCCGCCGCTGCTGGGATTTGATCCCGCGACCAGCGGGTCAGCAGCCGGGTACCTTAGCCACTATAGACCACCGCGGCGGGGCCCGAGCCTCACTATTATCCCTCAGGTTACGAGACCTCCGCAACGCCTGCTACAACGACTATGGCAAGGGATCACTCTTAGCCATTCCACACGGCGAATTGTATACGCTACGAGTGAAGTGCAGCACGATGTTCTCACTGCAAATTTCGCACCGTCACATGCAAAAAGCGTCGCTCTGTCGCTTAGTCTAAGCTATCTATAGACTTGTTCCATAGCTTATTATGATATGCATGTTATGCGTTTTTGTGCTTGGCGGGGTACAGCAAATTTAATAGAAAGCGCGTGCAGAGTTCAAGCCGGCGCTCAAGATGACCCTCGACTGCTTTAAAAAAATGGCCCCGCATCTGCATGTTACACTGCAAACGTCGTCGAAAGACTATAGTCTTGCGTCTGGAGAGAGTGAACAAAACGTTTATTTGATGTTCTGCGCAAGAAAATCGGTGAGTGGTATACTGGAGGCGCTGCGTTAAAGCGCCTCGAGCGTGCAGCGGAGGCGAACGAGCGCATCAAGCCACGTCACACGTGAAACATGAGCGCTATCTGGCAGTTATCGGGGAATACAAAGCACGCGGCGTGCGCGCCCGTCTCTGAGGTGATAAGGTGTAGAACGCAAGGCGGCGGGTAGGTGCCACCACCGTGTCGTCTTGGCAAAGCGTTGGAAACACTTGCCTTTTCGTGCGAGGGTTGCATGGTCAGCGCAGCGTGATAAACTCTACGGTTCTTAGAATTACTTATGCATGCCTTTTCTAGTAAAAAGACACACGTAATATTCATGTGTTGTGTGGTGTCTCTAATATGCGCAATAATTGCTTTTTTAATTGGCAATCGCACAAGTATGAACGATAAATCTTGAGAAATATTGGTGGGCGCTGCGGATGGGGTCGGCCGTTTGGAGTATCTTATGGACACTTTGGTGCCGTCTAGGGTGCCGTTGAGGGCGGGCGAATGGAAAAATGTACAGACAGATAGACAGACAGACGAAAAATTTTTGCGTGGTAAGTCCCCAAGAAGGACTATCGTCTTTAAAAAAGCTGAATGAAACAAAGATGTGCCGTTGGTAACGCCACACGCTAGCACTGCCCTTGCCCCTTTCCAGGGCCACATGTTTTACGCATCTGCAACCAAAACGCGCGCAACCATCTTTTTTTAGGCCGATACAGCGCTTACATCCACTGCGCCTAGACGCAAGTGAGAGAAGTAAATAAACACGGCAGACGTAGAGGCCGGACTTCCGAAATCGCAGCCGTCAGCGGAAAAGCACATCGCGCTGGCACAGCCAAAACCAGCATAAAAAAAAACGCCCGACATGACGCGAGCTGCGCGAACGCTGATCTTTGCTCGCGCTGCACGACAGTTCAGTGGGTAAATATTATTTTCTCTCATACAACAACTCAAGGCTGTCCAGTAGGCCCACGATGCGGCGGTGAGGCTGGGCCTCCCCGTCCCAACGTGGGAGCGGCCCGCGATCCTACCCCTATAAAACGAGTGTGGAATCCTTCAGGACCCCAATAAAAGTTTTTCATCCATCATCCATCTCCCGTACGCGCGGCTCCCTCCACGGCTTCGTCCTTATAATCCAAGACAAAGTGCAAGAAAAAAAGACGAGAAAGGGAAATCGAAAGTTGGCGCATGGTCACTATATAAATATATATACATGAACCACCCGAGACGGTCGTTCTAGCGTCTCGCTCGCTTTCCTTTCGGGTAACAGCCGCGTTATAGCCTTGCACGAACCGTCGGCGATGTCTCGCCGCAGTCGTCGTCGTTCTCCAGTGGCCCGTTTCTCCCTCTCGGCAATTGCACCTCGGACGTCGACTGTCGATCGACGCGCCCTCGGGGTATACGTGTCCAATACGACGATGCGCAAAAAAGACGACGGCAACGCAGCGGCATGCATGCAGTGATGATGCATGCCGCTGCGTTGATGATGCATGCAGTGATGATGATGCATGCATGCAGTGATGATGCAACGTTGATGACGTTGATGATGCATGCAGTGATGATGCATCACACTCGTCCACTGACCGCCCATTTGTCACACACGTCCCCCAGAGAGAGGGCGCACTTCGCCATTAGGCCAGTCGCGCGCCGAATTCCCCGGCTACGATGCGAGTCTCGTCGTCTCCCGGTAAAGACGATGGCCGGCCATTCAGTTTCCCGGCGACGTTACGTATGTCGTCGGCACGGAAGAAGCACTCCGCGGAAAACGATGGGAGGAACGCGTCGTGTCCTCTTTTTTTGATCGATCACGTCATCTTCGGACAATGCGTTCCTTTTCGGGCGCTCATGTGCTGCTCCGCTGCCGGTCGGTCACCCGTATACGAGCGGCAAGAGAATTCCGCCCAGCGGTTTCCCCTGGTTACGTAAGTTTCTACATTTGTAAGGGATAGGAGTAATATTCAGGGGACGGCAGAATGGGTCATGGAACAAATTATAGGGGTCGCACAGTCGATATCAAGCGAAGGTAATAGGCCTAGACTGACCACTTAACTCTTAAGACAGGCCAACAGAATGGTTACCAAGGGATAGAAAATGCAGTCGAGGAAGACAGGGTGGTTAGATGAAGTGAGAAAATCAATAAATTCGCAGATATGAAATGGAAGCATCTCGCACCGTACATGGTAAACTGGACATGACTGGGAGAAGCACCCGCACTGCAGTGGACAGGTTGAAAACGATGATGGATGATCTGTCGATCACCGCGCGCTTGAAATATTCAGTAGTTCGTGGGAGCAGACGGTCCGTATGTATACATACAATCTAGAAGCCAGAAGATGGTATATAGTACACGTTTGAGCAACACATCAGCCATGGTCGTAAGCAGAAAGTTCCTTTTTTTTTTTTTTGGAGGGGAGGTGCAAACCAGGGTTGCATCATGGCTGGGCGAGGGGGAAGTACTGGTATAGCTTGGGTGACGGCAAGTGCCAGTGAGACGTGAGGGGGGCGGGTGCCCCTTTCACACCCCCCTGCCGACGCCCGTGACATCAGCGGCTAAAGCTGGAGGTATGTGTACAGAAGTCCCAATACGGTTGGTTATAGTGCATGCCTTGCGCATTCGGCACCGTCGTACTTCAAGCTGTGCGCTTTTCATTCTCTCCAAGTAGTCGCCTCAATACAGGCTGTGGTTACGATGTCGGCTGCTGACCCGGAGGTTGAGGGCTCCGTCCCAACCGCGGCGGTCGCACTTCTATGAAGACGGGATGCCTGAAATCCATGTACACTGTGCACACCCGAACCATACGTGCCTCACAATAATATCGTGCTTATGGCACGTAAGAAACCCCAGATTTATTTATTTATTTATTTATTTATTTATTTATTTATACTTATGCCTACAGCGCCCTCTGGGGGCATTGTTGTAGGGGGTTTACGAATTCAAAACAAATCAAACATACCCGAATCACAGCATACAATATCATTGTGTGACCACATACTCCTTTAAAAGGGACGGAAACGCTGTGGAAGGGGCGGTCACAAAGTTTTTTTTTTTTTTTTTGAAGACTGTTCCATTCGTGTATAGTTTTAGGGGGGGGGGGGGGAAGCATTTGCATACGTTGATGTTCGGCACATATATTCACACACTTTCAAAGGATGGTCCCGTCGTGATGAGATGTATGCAGATACAATCCCTGCAAGTGTAAGCCAAGAAGCTCACGCAACATTCTCAATCAGAATTCAACAGTCCAATGCCAGCGTAATGTGGAAGACGAATATAGTGAACGTTTTATCGATGCTCCGACACACGCTCACACCAAGGCCGAACAGCGCTAAGCAGCTGCAGCTCAACAGGTGGGTACTTTTCCTCGGGAACAGTACGACATGCGAGCGCTGCATGATGCGTAGGGTATACGGTGGGGTAAAATGAGACACGCAGCGAAACGCGACATCAAAACTTCGTAGACCTCGATCGCGAATACAAGAACTACTTTTCTTTAGTTCTTTTTTTTCTTTCAGTGATAGGTGCCAGTAGCTGTCAAAGATTTCTGGTGTAAAAGTTACTGGTTGCTGACAGCGTACACGCAGGAAAAATCACGCGGCTGATGTCAGTGTTTTCGCGACCCACCAAAAAGGTGCGGAATTCTGCTCAGCCAGTTTTTTTTTTTTTAATCCGTGCAGGAAGTTACTGCAGCGTGAGTACGACACCGTGAGTATTTATCTTGTTATTTCGTGCTATTAGCTATACATACCACAAAAAAGTTCAGCTCGTTTGGTGCCGTCACCTGAAGGGGAATTTTTCTTTTAATTAGAGCATATGAGATGGGCAAAACGCGACAGAAAGGCATTAACGGAAAATGTCTTACTAATTGAATCATTTAGTTACACCTATTATATACTAGTTTATTTGTTTAGGAGGGTTTGGACGTACAAGAGAGTATCATATAGAGCTTTCTGACAGGAAAACGACATAAAATGCACCGATTGCGGTTCAAGGCATGGTAACCTCCAATCGCGCTGCATCGAGGTTTTTCTGTGTTCCCAAGGACGCTCTCAAGGGGCGAACGAAAAAAAAAAAAGTGGAATCTCCAAGTCAAGTCGTTCGCTAATACGTCTTCGTATTAAGTTTTATTGACGTTTATCCAATAAGCTAATCTATAGCACAGTTTTACATTCATAGGTTCACAAAGCCCGGCTGACGAAGTTAAAAGCCATAAAACACCTGAGCAGCTCTGCATCAAAACGGCAAAAAAAAAAGACGCAAAGAAGATACGTCAGAACCCATCTATAGCATACAATTGCTAACTAATCCAATGAGGCACGACCGTTCCAGAAAAGACAACTTTAGCACGCACAAAAAAAAAGACTGGCAGTGTTTTATCTGCAGAGAGTTTGGTAGCAACAAAGCACCGGGTTCTGTCTAGATTCAACACGCAGAGTGCAAGGACTGGGCTCCTTTAGACTGCGGAAAAGCTCACGGAGCGAATTTCACGTACTTCTACTGCAAAAACGGAAGGAATAATTTTTCTACACTGTCTCGTTCTGCCCCACGCAGCGTTTCGCTTTGCCACGCGGGTTGGGGCAAAAATGAGACTTTTATAGCTTTTTTTTTAAATTTTTAGATAATTTTTGCAATGGCGCAAACATGGTAATATTTACGTAGCACATAACTTGTACCCAAATGAAAATTTCTGCGTTTCTGTTTAATGGTAGGCAGTGGAATGAAAATAAATATTCGCTATTTTCAAATTTATTTCTCGCTTTTCCCCTTCCGTACTCTATATCTGCACGAATACTATAGTCGCTAGCCACTATGTGAATACTTTTCTAGCCGCGAGTGCATGCAAAGACAGCTGACGTACCGAGAGGGGGAAAAAAACGTGTACGTGGGAGGTGAATTCACTTGGTGCTCACCTTTTTCCGCGATACGCCAGCTCTCCATAGCGAGATCTCGGCAGTTTGGACAAGCTGGGCAAACATTGCGTCGCGTGTTGCGGTGATGTCCTTGCGGGCGCTTCAGAACAACGTAATAAAAGTTCGGACACGAGCTCGCACACCGGAAAACGTGGCTGCCGGGCAGTATCGGAGCTACATGCATCTCTGATAGCATCATATGAAATCCCTTGGATACCTTGTATCTGTACGATGATACACCCGACAGAACGTGTATCGGTATTTGTTCAGACGCAACGTGTCATGTAAGACGCTGCTATCAGTAAACCACTGTACGAAACTATATATATGTCGCGGAAGTCCACTTTAGAAACGGATACTGTACTGCCACTAACACCCAACACGGACACTAGAGCAGGAAATCGGTCTGTGCTCTTGCTCCGTGCAATTTCCTGTTCTCTATATAGTGTCCATGTCTGTGCGCGCGCCCTTATTCAGTTAAAAGATGAACAGTAAGCCACACTCATGCACAAAAATAACAATAGGAAAGAGTGATCCTCAAGCACCCTCAAGACCATGTAGCGCGCTGACGTAATTATATCGTATAGTTAGAGCAGGAAGAACAAACAACATTGACAAGTAAGTGCGCTCAGGCTTTCAAAGTCAGCGCTCTTTCCAGTCCATGTTTGTTTCTTCCTACCGTTGCCGCGCTGCAGCTATAGACAAATATAGCTACGATGCACCGACTCGCCCAAATCAAGCTCAATTGTCGCTGACGTAACTTCTTTTCTCCCGTGCCATCCCTCCGTGCTCAGCTTCCAGTTCGCTCGTGAGTGCGAGATAGGAGAGAAAGCGGTGGAAGCGCGCGACAAACACTTGTATATACAGCTCCACTCATGCTGGGCGTGTTCGAGAAATTTCTGCAGAAGTCGACTCGTGAGGCGATCATATCCTATACTAAGGTCATTGGATGTCTGCTAGGAAAAGTGCCTCATCAACTCTTTGAATTTACGTTCGTGGGCCCCTACAGTATCTCGTCTCCATCTAAATGCGATCGCCACAGCTAAGGGAAAGAACGTGTCACCAGTGTTCGCCGGAAAACTTTCGGTAGTACACTCGCTGAAGAAGCTACACTTCATGTGTAGAGCATGACTCAAATACTTAAGAGGCAAGGTGTCAAAAGCGTGAAGTGTTGACGAGTTCGGACGCCTACATGTATATATGTTGTGACGAGTCTGACGAGGTTGAAATCTCTATATTCTAGGAAATCATGGAACATAAAATTGCACAAACTGCGACAGGGGCAGTCTGTATTAAATGTCACACCCGTCTACTTGAAAGAACAACCTTTAAGAGTAAAGTGGCAGGAAGAAAGAACAGGAAGCAATGCGCAAGGGAGTGCGCCAGAAAATAAATAATTAAAAGAAGAAGGAAGTAAGCAGAAAAATTTAATTATACTGTGATTTGTTTTGAGTACTAAAAGAAGGGCCGAAAGCAGCACAGTGAACCACGGAGAAGCCACATTGCGAGTATATTATTTAACACACACACACACACACACACACACACACGCACGCACACACACACACACACACACACACGCGCGCGCGCGCGCGCACTTGGCATGTTTATGTTAAGAAACACTCGCTCTAGAGAGAGAGAGAATGAGGATGAAAGAAAGGCAGGGAGGTTAACCATGGCTGAGCCCGGTAGGCTACCTTGCACTGGGGAGAGGGTAAGGGGAATAAAAGTTAGAGAGAGAGAGAAGGAGAGAAATGTCACTCATGCCGTCGACAAAACGGCAGTTATGTGCTTGACATCACAGACGGTGAGTCGCATCCGTGTCTTAAACAATTGAGCCCATTCGTTGCATTAACTTGTATGCGCGGTTCCATGCACCCAAAATCTTGCCGATGGTGAAGCCATGATGGTGCCGCTTGCGTTCTCAGGCAACAGACTTCCGAAGGCTTTCGAGAACTGGAGTGAGGGTGTCAAGCAGTTGCAACACGCTTTGAACTGTTGGTGTCCGCATCTTGCTCAGCAGCACGTGCATAGCACTGACCAGGGTGCTGATCATGCCGATAACTTGTACTTCGTCCGTCAAGTTATGAGGTACCGATGAAGTGTCCCCTACTGTCGAAATCTGATGCCTCTCGTCAGGCGTATGTATCTTTGGGAGTTCGGGCCAAGCGTCACCTGCATTGCTGGTAGATGCATCATTGTTCTTTGAAACGACTGCGTTTCTCACTGGGTAATAAGGATGAAGCGTCAGCTCCACTGCTAGGAGAAGCGCCTTTGTTCTTGGAACCGACAGCGCTTGGCACTCGCTCTAAATTTCCAAGAAAGCGCACGAAATCACGGAGATTATTGATAACACCTCTTTCGAGTCGACAACGCACGCTCTCTCCCCCAGAGTCCTTAATAAGCACCACGTGCTGTTCAGTCGCGGCTAGTGCGTGCGAATACGGCTGCAACTATACAGATAACAACGGCAACCCCTGCAACTCAGATGCTCACTGTTCGGGATGCGGAGAGTGCAGAGATACCGTGCGAGGCAGCGTTTACACTACGCGGCACTCCCTTCTGCAAGCCGTGAGAACGATAAGCCCAACAGCTGCAATTTGCTGCAGACGGTGGACGACGCACAGTTATCAGCTCATTCAAGAGTACACAGTCAACGGGCTGAGAGTGCCAGTGGGCGTAAGATAAGGACACACGGGCATGGCCACGTGGCGATCGCCCGCACATCACCACAGCATACACATGGTAAATGTCTGGGTCTACAAAAAGAGCATCATCATCATCGTCAACCTCGCTGCGTCCACTGCAGATCAAAGGACTCATCTACGTTTCACCAATTACCCCGATCATGCGCTTGCTTCCTGCATTCACGTTATCCGCCTCTATTTCTGAACGCGGCGTTCACACTTTTTTTTTTCGGTCAAGTGAAAGCCCAAATTCTTATGCGGCCACAAAATATACTGGTAAGCGTGAGTGCACCTCGGGAAAAAACAAGTTGGCTTCGTCTCCTACTTTACCCTGACGTCACGACACGTTATAAGCTTCTCGTCACGTGCTCGGACAAGATATATCGTGACGTCACCACGGCCACTCTATTGTGTGGCTACGACGTTCGTGACCCACAAGTGCCCACTTTCGATGTCAGGTACCAAACATGCAAGATCGCAAACAGCGATTTTGCACGTTTGGTATACCCGACATGACATCACCACAACTATAGCCATACTACCGCGAGAAGTAAACAGAATTGACGCTGCATGACCTGACGGCGTCGCTCTAGTATCGATATAAGTGCGCCTTGCAAAAATTTGCTTTAATACGAAAATAAAATGTGTTAGCATTTATTGAGCTTCAGTGCGCGTTTACACTTGATAAGGGAAGTGAAAACAAAAACACCAGAACAGTTTGAAATGTGAACAGTGAAATTGTGTGCAGTGTAATAAATTGCAGTTGTTGTGGAGAAAAGACGACGACTCCCCTACTTGAAGCACATGACGTCACACGGACCATGGCAAAATGGCGGTCGCCGGCACTTGGCGGGGTTTATAGGCGGCGACTTCTAGGGAATATTTTGCACTTTAACAGTGCATTTTTCATACAAGTCTATGCCCAACATATCCCATACTTTCATTTTTCGTTGAAAACCGCTAACGTTTGGGTGTGGCCATTCTGTGGCCCCTTTAACACCCATGTCCACCCATGCCTGATCAAACCGTCGCCGCCGCTCAGGAAGAAGTCATTGTTGATTGCAAGTCCCAATCGGATGCCTTTCTACCGCTTCGCTAAGTCCTTGCCCAGCAAGCTCGTTCGACCAGCACAACAACGCCAGGCAGCAGCAAATATCGCAATGGCACACGGAATGTGCACCGCTGCTTTGTCCTCGTCTGCCAGGGACTGCTCTATCAACAGATTCGATCGCCCCGACGCGCTCTGCCGTGACGGCTCTCGCCGCAGACGCGTACTACGTGTACACAAGTACTACCTGGCGGCTGGCCGATCAGCGGCTCTTGCTTTCGCCGCCGGTCGAGCGAGGCAGCCCCCGTAGTCGCTACGTGCGTACGCGGGTACAAGCTTGCGTTTGCGCGCACGTACGCCACCACAGTGCAGCGCAGAAAACATCCCCCTCCCATTGTTGCACCGAAGCGTTAACTATAGGCGTACCGCAGTCTTGTTCTGCCTGTACCGGCCTTTCGACGCTACAGGGAGGTTTTCAATGTGAACCCCCTCTGGGTTTCGCTGAAGTCAAGGCTGCTTCAGTTGTCCAACCGGGCAGCCGAAAATTAAAGACATATAATTGCTGGAGTTTGCAGCGACACGCATCCCGAAGGAGTACGGCCACTAGCGTGGGTCCAGTCTTAGCGAGCCGCAGGGCACGCGTTAACCGTCAAAACCACATTATGATTATGAGGGACGCAGTATATAGTGGAGGGCTCCGAAAATTTCGACGATCTGGGGTTCTTTATAGCGTGCACCTACATCCAGAAGTTCATGGGCCTCAGGGCATTTGCATCCATCGAATATGGCCGTGATCCGATTCCGCAACCTTTCCGGTCAGCAGATCACGCATTGTAACCACTAAACATCGAGGCGGGTCGTGGACGAGGAATGTCATTCGCGCTAGAAGAAACAATCGCGCCAAACGTGTTGGCACGATGGCTCATTTGCTTTAACTCAGCAGGACAACTAAAGAAGACCGCACGACATAAAAGGCCACTGTTTAACTTCAGGGGCTGTATACCTTCAAAGCCGCAGCACGTATTCGCTTCATAACCACGTCGTCTATACGGGGAAGTAAGTTAAGCCATAGATGTAATACACGCGGTAGCTGAGACGTAAATGTCAGCACATTAATCTATATAAAGTTCAAAGTCGTTTATGTCGTTGTTTTAAACGTATACGCGCCGCCACCGATTGGATTACCAAACATAAATTCAATTAATGTGGTCACATTTTCCATTCCTAACAACTGTCATAGTCGCACAAAGAAAAAAAATGATTGATATGTGGGGTTTAACGTCCCAAAACAACCATATGATTATGAGAGACGCCATAGTGGAGGGCTCCGGAAATTTCGACCAGCTGGGGTTCTTTAACGTGCACCCAAATCTGAGCACACGGGCCTACAACACTTCCGCCTCCATCGGAAATGCAGCCGCCGCAGCCGGGATTCGAACCCGCGCCCTGCGGGTCAGCAGCCGAGTACCTTAGCCACTAGACCACCACGGCGGGGCAAAAAAAAAAGATCAAAACCATATACGGTGCACTGATTGATGACTATAGATCCAGACCGCAGAAGGTTTGCGAAAGTGCCATTAGAATCAGAGCGCGTCCTGTTACTCGTCATTCACGTGTTGTTGAAAAGAGCTGAATGTCTCACAGCCCACCCTCTGTGAAAACAACGTATTCACACGGCATGCGTTTCTTGTACTCGTAGGCCTTGTATTCCAAAGTCCCATGATATACTTGTTATCGAAATGTTTTAGTGTGTACTGACAACAATGCAGAATGCACCCATAGAACCGACTGCACACAAGGATATAGGACCGGAAAACGAGCTTTTGAGTGCCAGTATAAATGTCCCTGCATAGTACATTGGCGCAGTACGTAGCAAGATTATCTGTAAATTATAATTGGAAAATGCGGACAGTGCCACCGGAGTGTACTAATCGACTGACGACAAAAATCTGTGTAAAAAAATTAACTGGTAATCTGGGTTTATTCGCTTTTCCACTTTTGAGACAGTGAGAGCGAGTTACGTATACATGAACGCATGCATACACGACAGAATGACATCTACCTGTATGACAGAATGTGATCTGAAGTGACACTGTTCCAAATATCCGTAAAATTACTGCAAAAACACCTTTCTGATGTAACTGTCCAATAATATAGTTAACGAGCATACGCAACATTAGCCACCTTCAGCCAACATGTGCCCACATTGGAACAGCATTAACGAACGCTAAAGCCTCAACTACAGCATTAACTGCGGCAGCATATTTTCTTCATTGAGTGTGCAGTATGGTTACTTAATGAGCCGACTGCACTTCAGCGTGGCACAGACCCTGGCTGTGCAGGTATATACAGGAGCTAGCATACGCGCCAGAGAGGAACATTGGTAAAATCATTGCTTTCAACACGGTTCTCGTACAAGGAAAGCGCAACAGTCCCAAATGTTCCATAACACAGAACTGTGCTGGCTGATACGCATTCATGTTAAAACTGGACGTGAAAACACAAACAAAAGAGAAAATGTCAGGACACCTGACTAGAATAGATCAGCTCCCTGTTATTCTACAAGCTTTCCTTCTATTACTCCAAGTCCTTTTTGTGTTCTTGATCCTACATGCTTTTCTAGCTCATTTTACTGTTATTTTTTGTTGATTTCGCGTTAGTAGCGTCATGGCTTGCCTCTTGTCCGTGTTTGCACGCTTAGTCTTAACATGACTGGAAAAGAAGTTTTTGTTGGTACAACACTAATATTATATATATATATATATATATATATATATTGCCACCTCTTTCTAGTAGTGGGTCGTATGCCAAGGTGAAGGCCCACACCACAGAGAAGAAAGAAGTGCACGCGGGCCCTCGCTCTGGCAAACAAGCCCAACCGACGCGCTTGGTTAGAGCCCTGTTGCTCAGACGTCAGTAAATCTTGTCGACACCCCCTGGAGTGACGTGACAACTGGTGGAGGTGCGGGGTAGGCCCCTCACGGATGTTGCAGACCCCTCCTGGAAGCGGCACCACAAGCCCAGTTCGAGTCAACACTCCCGTTCATCGGACAAGCCGCAGGATCAGGGGATTGCCTCCCGAAGCTGACCCTATAGTTCACACCAGCATGATGAGCACGTCCGTTCAAACCACTCTAACAGGTACGGAAAACCCCCCGGTGACTCGGTACACCCTCGAAAGTCCGCAGGTTCCGACACCGTTTCATGGCACCGAGCTCGAAGACGTCGAGGACTGGTTGGTCGACTTCGAGCGCGTGGCTGCTTTGAACGACTGGAACGACGCGGCCAAACTACGACGTGTGTACTTCTATTTAGAGGATGGAGCACGTACCTGGTACATGAATCACGAGGAACAGATGACATCGTGGCCCGAATTCCGCCGCCGGCTCTTGGATACTTACAGAAGTGCTGATCGCCACGAACGAGCGGAACGAGCGATCCAGGCCCGCATCCAGATGCCCAATGAAACTGTCATGACCTATGTGGACGATATGAAGCGCCTGTTCCGACGAGCCGATCAGAGTATGACAGAAGAAAAGAAGGTGCGTCACCTGATGCGGGGAGTTAAAGAGCAGCTTTTCGCTGGTCTTGTACGGAGCCCTCCGAACACGGTCGCCGAGTTTTTGTCTGAAGCTGTCACGATGGAAAAGATGCTGCAGCATCGATCCACCCTGTATGAGCGGCAAGTGAACACGTCCACTGCTCAAGTTCTAACGAATATTGGGAGCAACACCGAGTGTCTGCGCGACCTTATCCGCTCCATAGTACGCGAGGAGCTGCAAAAGGCTGCCACACCACCACTACCTACGGTGAGTTCCATTGCAAGCATCGTCAAGGACGAGCTGCATCATGCCCTTCGTGACCCTGTGAGTCTGAATAACGCCACACCCGCCCCGGCTGACTACCACCGTCCGACCTATGCAGAAGCCTTGAAACGCCCAGTTTCCTCTTCCCCGCTGTTTGTTCAGGCACCTCCTACGGTTTCACTTCAGTCGGCGCAGCCTCTACGGTACTACGAGAACACACGCACACCGCCACCCCTCGTTTACGCCAGCCCTGTGCATCTTGCGGAACAACCAGCACACTACCTTGACGACAGACGTGCTTCGCCTCGGAAATCTGATGTTTGGCGCACTCCTGATCGCCGACCTTTGTGCTTCCACTGCGGTGAAGCGGACCATTTGTACCGCCAGTGTCCATACCGGCGCCTCGGGCTGCGCGGATTTTCAGTATATTCAGCGCCTCCTCGGTATGGCCAGCGACCCCGGGACATTGAGGACTACCTGGCTCAACAGCGCATGCCGCCGCCTTCTGGACGGCAGTCGCGCTCACCGTCGCCGAGGCGCTTTTCATCTTCGCCACAGCGCCATGCTGGCGCACGGTTCTCCAGTCCCCGCCGGGAAAACTAACGCAAGCGACCCTTGGAGGCGAGGTCGCTGGCAGTCGACGTGCTGAAGACCTCCGATCGACGCTAACAGTAAAGGGTGTAGATTCGACTGAGCGATATGTGCGGCTTTCTCTGGATATACCGGTGCTGATAGATGGCTATGCAGTAGGTGCTTTAGTTGATACCGGGGCTGACTATTCGATACTAAGCGGGAAAATGACCAGACAACTAAAGAAGGTAATCACGCCTTGGCATGGCTCCGTGATTCGAACGGCTGGTGGCCACACCGTCTCTCCGCTTGGAACCTGCACGAGTAGAGTTCGGGTCTGCGGTCATACTTTTGTAGGAAGTTTCCTTGTGCTCCGTGAATGTTCACGCGACGTTATTCTTGGTGTTGACTTCCTGCACGAATATGGAGCTGTCATTGATCTTCAAGAGAATCGCATCACCTTCTCAGCCGACCGAGCAATCGACAAGCAGGACGACCAACAACGTACCGACGTTCTTCGTGTTTCTGCTGAAAGTATAACGCTTCCTCCAAGAGCCAGTGTTATTGTCGACGTCACATGCTGTGGATTGCGAAATGGTGAAGCGATTGCAGAAAGTAATTTTGAACACCTGCTGACTCAAGGTGTTTGTGTGGCTAGGAGTATCATACAGCTACGTGATGGCCGATCTCAACTGCTCGTTACAAATTTCAGCAACGAACACCGACACCTTTTCCGTGGCACTTCGTTAGCGTTTGCAGATGAATTAGGAACCATTCCCATCTGCTTCTCGTCGGAAGCAGTGGAGGCCGCCGATACGTCTCTAAACAATATCGATATTAATTCTAACCTCACACCAGAAAACCAGACAGCACTGCGGAAACTCTTGCTTGAATTCAAGTCATGCTTCGCTGCTTCCTCTAAGGTGCGCCAGACTTCGATCACTAGGCACAGAATCATCACTTACGACGACGCCCGCCCAGTACACCAACAGCCTTACCGTGTGTCAGCGAAGGAACGAGAAGCCATTCGTACGCAAGTTCGAGAAATGCTTGACGACGGCGTCATCGAGCCTTCCAACAGTGCGTGGTCCTCTCCGGTCGTCCTAGTCAAGAAGAAAGACGGAACGCTACGTTTTTGCGTCGATTACCGGAAGCTGAACAGCGTGACTAAAAAGGACGTGTACCCGCTGCCACGCATCGACGACTCGTTAGACAGATTACGCCACGCCCACTATTTTTCCTCTTTGGATTTAAAAAGCGGGTACTGGCAGATTGAGGTTGACGAGCGAGACCGCGAGAAAACGGCATTTGTGACCCCTGATGGCCTGTATGAATTTCGAGTCCTTCCTTTTGGGTTGTGCTCAGCGCCCGCAACCTTCCAGCGAATGATGGACACTGTGCTTACTGGTCTGAAGTGGCAAACTTGTCTGGTATACCTTGATGATGTTGTCGTTTTTTCTGAAACCTTCCAGCAACACCTTCACCGCCTCAGGAGTGTGCTACAGGCTATTCAATCAGCAGATCTTACACTCAAACCGCAGAAGTGTCACTTTGGTTATGAAGAGCTCAAATTCCTTGGCCATGTAGTCAATGCGAATGGAGTACGACCAGACCCCGACAAACTTGCCGCTGTAGCCGCGTTTCCGCATCCTACAGACAAAAAGACTGTTCGGCGCTTTCTGGGTTTGTGCGCCTACTATCGACGATTTATTAGAGGGTTTTCGAAGATAGCGGAACCCTTGACTCGCCTTACACGCGACGACACACCGTTTGTATGGGCTACCGAACAACAGGCTGCTTTTGCCGAGCTACGACAGCGGATGCAATCAGCCCCTGTTCTTGCGCATTTTGACGAAGATGCTGACACAGAGGTGCACACTGACGCCAGTAACATCGGCCTCGGCGCAGTGCTCGTCCAGCATCAACACGGCAAAGAAAGAGTCATAGCTTATGCCAGCCGCTCACTGTCCCGTACCGAGGTGAATTACACGACCCACTACTAGAAAGAGGTGGCAATATTCCCACCCCCTGGAGTGACGTGACAATATATATATATATATATATATATATATATATATATATATATATATATATAGAGAGAGAGAGAGAGAGAGAGAGAGAGCAAACACACGTCCATCACGTTCACACCCACACACACTTTCGCATATTCGTGTACGTGTTTTGTGCCTGAACGTGGGGATGCGCGCATGTATTAACCTGCCGTGTCCTTAAGCTCTAACATTTTTGAAATGCTTAAGATGACCCTCCCTGAAAAGAAATGAATATCAACGCCTTCGACACCACGAGACGACGCTTTCGAAAAAGCGCAGCTCAATCATTCAAACACGTGTCCTCCTTTCTGGACCCTTCCGTCACTCCACTGCACTCGGTGCCTCCACGTTGTATATAAACGCGACAGATCAGACAGCCCCCTCCCCTTTCCCCCCTCTTCTTCCTCTATTGCTACCCGCGCTTCGTTTCCTGCAGAACTGGCTCACCTGCAGAGCCGATGCCCAGTGACCCACATATATAGTAGCCTCGTATGTCGCGCGATTTCGACAGCGCTCATGCAGAAACGACCGGAGAATGACGACGCATACGGGTATGTCGTCATCCACGCTCAACCAGCGGCCGAGGTGCTTTTCACTCACGAAAAGTTTTTTTTTTTTTTAGAGGAACACCGCACGGCGTCACCGAAGCTATGAAAAATTTGTTACTGCAATTAACTATGCGCCAAAAGATCCTGCTTCGTACGACGGTCAAACAAGCGTGTGGACGAATGATTAGTGAAGAACGGTAAAAAAGACTTCTGGAATACCGGTGTAGCAAAAACACCGCCAACAAAAATACTCGCAATATATGCCATCGCCTAAAAACACGACTGGAAGGCGAAATCCATCCTCTCTTTCTTCTTAGTACATTGTTTGATCCTCCCCCGCCCCCTATCCGAAAGCTTTACGCACCAGATGTGGTCTAGCACAGCCTCAGAGATCGGGGGGCATCGCAACCGCAACTTTTTTTGCACGTCGCCTATACTTTTGCACTGCTCCTGTAGTCGGCTCACCTTGGAGCTACTAACAGCGATAGTCAACTTTCGCGTTTGATGAGCCATATATAAGGCATTGGCATTAAGATTACCGGGAACGCGTAACACATTTTAGGGGCAACGTATTCATCCGCGTGATTATCAGGACGTCGTATAGCTTAAGGAGTGCCAACCATTAAAGCGCCTTTAAGGCCACGTAGTAGGTGGCTAGTTCGAAAAAGTTCGAAAAAAACCACGCGCATAATTACCCGTGCTTTAAAGCATGCTATACCCGTTGCACAGAATGCAGCCGTATGCAAAACCTTCACTGGCACAAGCCACTCTGAACTGATAAAGTACTAGGGACAGTATATCACTATCACGTTCAACTCTTAAAGGCCCCATTTTTTTTACCAGGTTTAATGACTTGTTTGCCTTAAGGGCCACTGCAATAAGCGCAGAATAAAGCTACATCTATGACAAGCTTGGTGGCGTCTACCTCCAGCCTCCGAGATGGTCTGTTCGTCGTCTACCTCCATCCACGTGATGAGAAAGCCAGAACACTATGAAATGGTTTTTCAAACAACTGCTCACGCCTTGACGAACGCTGCACGCTTTTCGTGACACAAAAAGTAGGAAGCGGAGTTCCCGCTCATCGATGACGCGTACGGATTCAACGAGGCCTACACGGGTGATCGACACAGCCCAGAAATCTCCTGCAGGGTATACACGAGTGTGTAGGATGGTATACTTCGTCAACGCGCCCGTCACAAACTCCCCGTTTGTCCGACAGCGATCGATCTAATAATTTTAACTTGGCGCTAAGAAATAACGTTTATGGTGAGAGATTAATGCAATTCACAGGGATAAAGATCTGGAATAGTTTGCCCACTGAATTGAAGACATCACACAATGCTGCGGTAACGCTGAAAAATCAATTCTTGAGCAAGCTGTAAATACTTCTTTTTCTCTTTGGTGGTAAGCACTTACATTTGTATAAATATACGCTGGTGAATCTTGAAAACCTAGCATTTTTTTCCCTTCTAACTAAAACTTGTGATAGTTTGATGTTCTTTATGTATTTTAACTGATGTTTTTAGGGTGTGTCCACTAAGTTATCTGTCATAAGTTTTTGTATGCGCACATGCAGTTTTATTTGGTGTGACCAGAACGTTTAAGGGAAAGACTTCTCTACTCTGTATATGTGTATATTTAGAGTGTCTGTATAGCTAGCTACATATGTATTATGTGTAATCGATATTTCCCGCTTCTGTCCATTACTTTTCTCATTGGACCCTACACTAGCCTCAGGCTATGGGTTCAATCAGTGTTCGTAAACTTCATGTGACAAATGATAATAAACGTTCAATCAATCAATCTCGCATAGCTGGTATACGTGCGAGCACACACGCGACTGTGGACTCGGCACCAATACGCCCGTTCGAGTCATTCGCGGGAAACGTGCGCAAACCTGACCGTTTCGAGCAGCTCGATTTTCTATAGCTTCGTAACAGCTATAGTGCACGTATATAGCGGCGGCGTCCACTCTTCCCGCTATGGAATGACAAATCGTTGACATGTGGACGTGGTCACTCGCCAATGCGTTAAGGAATCGATTGCTATCATTTCCTTTATTTGCTGCCGAAAACGAAGGGGCGCGTTTCCACTGTACGTAGCTGTCAAAAAAATGCCCTTACGATGCTCAATCAAAGATAGAGGCGTTCTGTTAACGGTCTTGAAAGCAATGCACTGCAGAGTAACGTACTTTGTTTATATGAACAAACAACATGGAACTAAAGTTAGAAACACGCGCACCTCAGCGCACCGCTATCACTACGTACCAGAGTTGTTCGCGTCACATATATACCGAACTTTCATCGGCAGTAGATCTCACGACTTACACACAGCTTGATCCGTAATATTTGAAGTATATATCAGAATACTGCGATTATCAGCTAGCAGTAGCAAGCTGCAGCTACCCGTATGCATAAAGCAACACCCGCCACAGCGGTCTAGCGCTTATATAGAGCTCGACTGTTGACACACAGGTCGAGGGAGCGAATCCCAGCCGCAGGGTTTCGTTGGAGGCGAGAATGCTCGAGTCACATGTGCTTAGACTTAAGTGCATGTTTAAAAACCCAAGGTGCTCGGACGCCCTCTACTAAGGCATCCCTCGTATTGTCTATAGTTTTTGGGACGTTAAATATCAACTATTATAATTATGAAGATGCCACAAGCCGATGTCGAGCTGCGCATGCATGGCCCCGTTGCCGAAAGCCTGCGCGCTCGCGTATAGTATAGCCGCCTAGTAGTGTAGTATAGCCTCAAAGTATACAGCAGCCGCCTAATCGAATCCCGTCACTTGAAATATCGACGTACCGAGACCGAGAGCGGCATCTCTCTCATTATATATATATATATATATATATATATATATATATATATATATATATATATATATATATATATATATATATATATATATATATAGTTATACACTTTTTAAATCATATATATGCACTTTTTTAAATCACTTGTTTTGTCGTGCATTGAACAATTTGTGCCCTTCAGAGAAATTTTCAGCCATAGGGTTAATCCATGGATTACAAGGGAAATAGTGCGTATGGGACGAAAGACAAAAAAATTAAGAAAACAGCATCGCAAGTCTCCATCACCAGCTAACAGTGAAAAACTTGTGTCAATGCGCAAACGCCTTCAAGAAAGCATTAAAAAGGCTAAAGAATTTTACCAAAAAGTAACTATGAAAAATTTTCTTCTCTCGTCTCCTGAAAAATTTTGGCACTATTTTTCCCCAAATAAGAAGTCAATTTCTAACATTGTAGTTAACGGGGAAACCGTCACTGACCGACTCACCATTGCAACGTCTTTTAACGACTTCTTCTGTTCAGTATTCACGAAAGATGACACTATTACACCTTCAGTCAACCAGTTCGAGAACATTCCCCCAATAAGCAACATTTCGATATCCCAGGAAGTTGTCCTTTCTCTTTTGCTTCAAATTGATCGTAAGAAAACACCCGGAATAGACTGTATTGATAACCACTTCTTGGTGAGGTACGCTGAATGGAGCTCACATTATCTGCATCTTATATTTAACAAATCCTTATCCCAATCTAAGTTCCCAGAAGACTGGAAATACGGTAAAATTACGCCTATACCTAAATCGAACACTCCACATTTGGTTACTTCATATAGACCTATCACCCTCTTGTGTACATGTGCAAAAATATTGGAACATATTATGTTCAAGCACTTATCAACATTTCTAGAAGAAAACAAACTTATTGACCCCAGGCAACACGGCTTCCGAAAAGGTCTATCTACCGTAACACAACTATTAGAAACAGTACATGAACTCGCCAAAACCCTTGACAGGCAAGGTCAAACTGATATTATTTTTCTAGATTTTGAGAAAGCGTACGATCGCGTGTCGCACCAAAAGCTGCTCTTAAAACTTCAACCCATACTGAAGAACGATACACTTCTGTCATGGATAAAATATTACTTAACTTTAAGACGACAATGTGTAACAATTGATGGTACGTGCTCTCCAGCAGAGACAGTTATATCCGGTATACCTCAAGGTTCGGTGCTTGGGCCACTTTTCTTTCTTGTGTTCATTAATGACATAGTACAGGATATACCAGTTAAAATTAGACTATTCGCAGATGACTGCATCCTCTATCATGAAGTTCAAAGCCGCTGCGACCAAGTTCTTTTGAATTCTGCTTTAGCGAAAATACAAACTTGGTGTTCAACGTGGCAAATGAGTGTTAACAAGGCTAAAACGGTAACCATGTCAATAACGCGTAAACAGCATCCCCTAAGCTTTCCATATTCCATAGATAATCACACTCTTTCCGTTGTAGAAAGGTACAAATATTTAGGCGTAATTATTACCTCGGACCTTAGATGGAATGAACATATTTCGTATATTACAAATAAAGCCATGCGTAAACTTGGATACCTTCGAAGGTCATTGCGAAAATCAACCAAGGAAATAAAGTTACTGGCTTACAAAACTTTCATTAGGCCCTCCCTCGAATATGCACCAGTTATATGGGATCCGTACACAAAAAACAACATTGATAAACTAGAACTCGTTCAAAGGAAGGGCATCAGGTTTGTTCATAATTGCTATCGCTGGCAAGTATCTGTAACTTCAATCTTGGCAGAATCAGAGCTGGATACATTGCAAAAGAGACGTCAGCTTGAACAGCTCAAGTTTTTGTACTCCCTTTATCATGATAAGCTGGCAATAGACAAGAGTAATTTTATCGACCTGGTTGGTAAGCGCTCGACGCAATCACACCACACGAAAAAGATAAAGGATTTTAGCTGTAAAACAGACACATTCAAAAACTCCTTTTTTCCGAGAACAACGCGTGAATGGAATCGACTTCCATCCAATGTAATTGATTGTAATACACTAAATTCTTTTGCTAAAGCATTGTCAGATTATCTGTAATTTTTTCGGTATCTTGGTCGTCACTCCGCTTTCCTAGTATCGCGACTTCTGCAAACTGATATGTGATTGTGAAACAATAATGTTGTCCTGATGTTTTTTTCTTTTTTTTTGTTGTTGATGTTGAGTGTGTCACATTGTAGCTCTGTTTTGTTTAGCGGTGCACCTCGGTCCAGATTTCTCCTGCTCTTTCCAGTCATGTCTTGTATATTATTAATAGTTTCTATCAGTGTAGGTCTGACTTGGTACCAAACAAGTTGTTAATAGTACCTGCTGTCACTTTGTTGATTGCGTAATTGTATATTTTTATTTTTATTTTGTTCCCGCTCATTGTTGCGGTTGTTTTGTGGACGTATTTGCGTATGTTCTCGCATTCTTTTATTTGTTCTGCCCGCTCCTGCCAAAGGCCTTTTTCAAAGGCTGGCAGTAAATCTGAAAATAAATATATATATATATATATATATATATATATATATATATATATATATATATATATATATATATATATATATATATATATATATTCCAGAGCTCGGAGGGAACGCGTCGTAATGAGGCGTCAAAAGACTCGTCGTCCTCCCCACGCTTCAATCGACAACATATCGAAGTAAGGTGCACTAAGCGTGTTCGAACATAAACCGCCCAAACGGTGGCAGTATGAGGATCTATAAGCGGAAGGGGCTGCCTGAATTCTGAGAGTGGGCGCAAGACAACCGATACGATCAAGACAACCGATACGTTCAGAACGTCGCGTTCCAAAGGAAGCGCCACCGCGGAAGTATAACGAGTCTCAACGGAACAAGCCCGGATGTTGCAGGAAATGGTCGATGATAAAACGTTGATAAAAAGTGACGTCGCGCCTCTTGGACTGATAGCTCGCGCAAACGCCTGGTTCCGAGAATCTATATAGCCTTCAAGTCCCGCCATGTTCTTCATGCCCGAGTCTCAGAGCTTCGTCGTGAGCGCAGAAAATAGTTTGCACGTTTTCCCGCGGTATTGCGCGAAGTTCTCGCCTCTTATTTCGCGCCGATGTTTCTCCGCGGCGCGCTGATCCCGCGCTTCGTTCCACGCGTGTCGTCGAAGCGCCGGAAAAAGCGCCGTCTAAACAATAGTCGCGCTGGAAAAAAAATGGGGGGGGGGGGGGGCGCTCGCATGCGTCTCCGCAAGCAGAAAACGCGCAGCTATATATATACGCGTGAGACACACAGCATGCTAAACGCCAGAGGCTTGTCAACAGCACCTGCAGTTTGGGTAGAATAGTAACAATAGTGTGTTGCTATTGCATTAATCGCTTCGTCATTAGGGCAAAATCGGGAAACTACGTATCCCCAATCGAAGCGAAGCCAGTGTTCGCTCCTCTGATGTTTGTTTGTTTATTTATTTATTTATTTATTTATTTATTTATTTATTTATTTATTGTACCCTCAGGGCTTTACAGCATTGCAGAGGGGAGCGGGCACTGACGAACAATGTTAAAGAAAAGAATACATAGACAAGATACTAGAACATAATTAAACACTGGAAAGCAACTATTATCAACTGCAACTATGTTATACAGCCAGTAGATTATACAAGAAAACTAACAACAAAATCAAACGTTTACATTTCCAACACCAAGTATGTTATCGAGCGATGTTTTAAAACTGCAAGGCGAGGTGATGGATGCAACTGATTGTGGGAGGCGGTACCAATCCTTGCAAGTTTTAGGCAGGAATGAGTGGGAATATGTTGATGTCTTGAAGCGAGGAACAGCAACTTTCTGCGCATGGTCAGTACGAGTTGAAATGTATGACGGTGGGGTTATTAAAAGTGAACGCAGAAGGGAGTTGTAAATTTTGTGGAAGAGTACGAGACGGGATATCTTACGGCGTGTAGCGAATAAAGGAATGTTAATTGATTTCATGTTAGTTAGCTAGCAGTACGGCGATAATCTGATAATATAATCTGATAATAAGTGAGCGACGCGTGGAAGAGGTTTCTATCGAAGCAGAAGGTTCTGCTCGTAGGCGAACGCGACGGGTATATACCGACAAAAGCGCCTCTAGAACAACCAGAGTAGGGTTTCAAGGGCTGCCCATGCATATCTCTTTGTGACCATGTTCGTAACCACCTAGTTGTATGAATCACTCAGCAGGTGGCGCTAGTGTGACAAACCAAACGACCGACCGACGCACGTACGGACGGACTTAAAAAGGGACGGACGGACAGAAGCACGGACGGACGGAAGCAGGGACGGATATGGACGGACGGACGAAAGCATGCAAGGTCAGACAGACGAACGGACGCACGACTGGACGGACAAATGGAAGCACGGACGGACGGGCGAACGGACGGACGCTTCGCCCCACTCATCACCCTTCACTCCGTGAATATATGCTGCGATATTTTTCTCTCTTTTTTTCGTATTCATTCAATATCGCGCTTGAAATCTACTACCGTGCGGTGAAATTACTTCAAATTCATTATAAAATTCGCAAACACTTGCTAAGATAAAATAAAAAAAAGATTTGAGAGGTTTAGTTTGACTTTTACCATCCGGTGAGCTCATAGCAATGTATACATGCATATTACTTTGTGTATGTTCACAAGTGGTCAGGCAGAATATAGCGTATGCGCACAACGTATTGCCAAGGCTCCGACAGGCCGACTGAGCAGAGCACATGCTTTGCCATTTTTTTTTTTAAGCCTGACGCATTCCGTGCCTCTCGAGTCGTTCTAACCTTAAAAGTGCGGGCACTACATGCACAATCAACAGAAGGAGAGCGCAATAGCACCGACAGCAATGGTACAGTCACATCGCCAAGCGTGTGCGCCTCAAGCCAGTATGCGGAAACGTATCAAACAATGCGGCTTGCAAATGCGCCCGTAATTTTCCGCCTTCTCAAAAGCAGCGCAATGAAAAAAGTGGTTGTTAAACTCTACAACTATTGAAATCAAGACTGCTTCCGCCGCCTCTCTAGCATTCAGCAGTTGTTATTCACTATACCGGCCAACACCGAATCATTTCGAGCTCGCTTCTTTAAAGAGTTTTGAAACTTTACCCTATAGCGCGGTGGTCGAGAAGAAAGCCGCTAGCAGGACGTCCCGGTTGCGGAACACGAACCGACCAGACATTCTCCACTATGCAGATCATTAACGCGGACTCTGCACGAGCAGCAACGGAAGCGCGCAAGCACTGTTCTGTAGCCATCATATCGCTCTGCCCGTTCACTTTGATACACAGCCCGGGAAACAGCCACGCAACTTCCACAATCGTACGCGACAAAGAGAAAATAATTGGGACACTTGTTGCAATACGACGAATATGCTATACGGAGACTGTTTCGTACAAGCTTCTATACGCTGCAGCTACAAGCTATACCTAGAAAGGCTGAAAATGGTCCCCACACTTTCCCGAAAAAAAAAAAACGTTTAAGCCCAACCGCAACTAGATAAGAACTGGAAACTGGGGGAAATTGGTATGGATTCACCGTTTAGTGGGTGCGTTTAGATGATCCGTTGATATAGTGCAGCATTCACAGTAACAAGGACCAAGCGCTGACTCACACCAATTTTTTTATTATGGATCATGCATATATGGAAAATTGCATCGCAACATTGACCTATTAAAGAAAAATTAAGAAGAAGGTGCAACGTATGCATTAGAGATGAACGCTAGTACCGTATCCCATTTTGCGAGTGCGCCGACAAAAAAATTATGCATAGATGCAACAGAAAGTTTTGCAGAAAACGCGCGAAACTTATTTCACGTAATTTATATTTAGGGCATAGTTGATTGGTTTGTGGGGTTTAACGTCCCATAACCACCATATGATTATGAGAGACGCCGTAGTGGAGGGCTCCGGAAATTACGACCACCCGTGGTTCTTTAATGTGCCCCCAAATCTGAGTACACGGGACTACAACATTTCCGCCTCCATCGGAAATGCAGCCGCCACAGCCGGGATTTGATCCCGCGACCTGCGGGTCAGCAGCCGAGTACCTTAGCCACTAGACCACAGTGGCGGGGCATTTCGGGCATAGTTCATCCGGAACTACATGTGAATAAAATACCAGTGAATTTATACCTCAGAAGCACATACATCTTCCGATAGGAAGACAAAACAACAATTCATCCATTACACATACCGCGTGAAATAAACTCATGACACGCAACGCAGAAGGCGAGCCACACTCGTGGGCACCACCTCCGAAATCAGGCGACGCCAGTAGCTGCCCCGATCCACGCTTAACAAATCTCGGAGGCGACGTACTGTAGTGGAGTCTACGTCACACAAACAACAAATTATGAAAGTGAACTTTTTAGGGCTTTTTTTTACGCAACCTTAATGGAAACCAGCTTATAATGAAGCTAAGAAGGTACAAGGAACATTAATTGTACTGTTCTTGATGTGTATTGCAGTAACTGTGATACAGAAGTGAAGAAAATAAAGTGGAAGAAAGTAATCACAATTATTACAGCACTCTAAAACAATACAGTTTACGCTACTTATACCTTCCTTTGTTATCTGCTGGTTTTCATTAACGATAACTACGAGGTGCACAGATTATTGGCCAGGCGCGATTAAGAGACTGCTAATAAGGGCATTACAGATCCGCTTGATCCACGATAATGCAATGATTTTAGGGTATATAACCATTTGCAAATAATTGATTTCCGGTGAACCATTTCGCGATCCACTTTGAGAAATTAAGCAGAATGCATTTATTTTGCCGAACATATGCCGCCGATTCCGTTTCAAGTGCACAAACGTGAGTGCTGAATACATAATAACGCGAAGTAAACTGAAGAATGAAAAAAAAAATTGACAAATTTTACTTCGGTTCTATCAGCCTGTTCGCAAAAAGTTAGGCACTATCGCGCCTATAGCGAAGGCTGCGCTACAAGCGTGGACACTCAGAGGATCTTAGATGGCTCGCAACGTACGCGATCAAAGCAATGGCTTTTAAGGAGGCCTCCTCTTAAAACGCGACTGAATGGGTAACGAACAGAGGAGACTCGACCAACCGTGACAGCGTGCGAGGAAATCCTTCGCGGAGCACAAAGACGACCGATCAACACGACGTCAACGACCACGTCACAGACCGCTCAATGAGGTCAGACTGAACGTGCACTTACTATGTGGCGCATAGTCACGCTTACTAGCCGCCCGAGACTTGCTAGCCGTTCCAGCTTCTCACATTAGCGGAGAGGCTGGAACTGCTAGTTTGAGCTCAATTACCGTACACGGTCATTCGGCTCAAACAACGTGGTAGCATTTTGGCGCTCGCTCTTCGACTCATCTAGACAGCTTTACGGAGGAGGTAGTGATCTATAGAATCTGTGGCTGCAGTCTCTGTGAAGGGGATACTGCGAGTACTCACGAATGACGTGAATTCGCGAGATAAAGCCATAAACAAAAACCGCCACGTACATTTCGGGAAATCAAGTCTACGTTTTGAGAAGGCGGGCGCATTTGCATTTTCTATCCGGTATTCCGGTTACACGGTCACGTGAAAAGTGTATTGACAAATTAAAGACATCTAATTTCTAGTGCTAAAATTTTTCAACATGCACCTATACATATACAATCTTAAACACATAGAGCAGGGCTACGCGAAAAAACAAGACAAGTACCATAACAAATTCACGACAGTCACCCGGCTATCGAGCAAATGAAAGCCACTGCCCGGAACCATGTGGCGTGGCCTGATTATGACGATGACCACACACGAAGTGAAATCCTATGCGGTAAACCAGGAGTATCAGCATGTGCGCCGATAAGAGCAATCGACACCTTAGTCATTTCCAGAAAGGCCATGGTCACGCCTACATGTCAATTTCGGAGGCCCATTTAAGGGACATCATGCATGCACGTTCTGTTTATTGTAAACGCCAGTTGAAATGGGTCAGGTTGATTCGTGCACATATCACCTTGATAAGCAGTCTACGAGAGTTTTTTTTTGTCAGATAATGGCACAGAGTTCACTAGTATGAAATTTCGGCAGTGTTTGCAGAGAAACCAAGTTAGAGGCATCAGAGCGCCACCATATACCATCCTGCATCTAATGGTCCAACTGAACGTGTAGTGCGGTTTGTAAAAATCAAGCTAAGGATGCCGACGTCTCGTGGTTTCCAGACCCAGATTAACCGAATGCCATTCCGGTACAAGACAACACGTCATAGATTCACTGGAAGGCCCTCAGCAGAGCTGCCTATGGGCGAACTCTTCGAGCACCTCTCAAACCTTTGCGTCCCGGCCCCCGAAGTGATGCAGAGTTGAAGCAGCTGAAGAGAAACTACATCATGATAAGGGAGCACGTCAAGCTCAGTTGCTTCAACTAGGTTTACGCATTCTTGTAAAGAACCTCAGACCAGACGCGTCATGGCTACTAGCTACCGTTATAGACCCAACAGTTTCATCTTCAGTGCAAGTGGAGCCCGCTGAGGGGCATAGCAACAATCGGCATGCTGATCACATCAGACCTAATGACTATCTTCAGCCTCCTTACTACGGTTCCACTAGAATAGTGCAAACAAGGCAACTATCACCTGATGCAGAGGCTGAACTAGCTAGCGGATCTCTAGTGGAAGCTGAAGCGACGCCAGCGTACATGGCACCACAGCCTGCACCTTCGGTGCCTAAGGTCTTTGTCTCTTCACCACCACTCCGAAGATCTCGATTGATTCGATTGATATGTGGGGTTTAACGTCCCAAAACCACCATATGCTTATGAGAAACGCCGTAGTGGAGGGTTCCGGAAATTTCGACCACCTGGGGTTCTTTAGCGTGCACCCAAATCTGAGCCCACGGGCCTATAACATTTGCGCCTCCATCGAAAATGCAGCCGCCTCAGCCGGGATTCGAGCCCGCGACCTGCGGGTTAAGCAGCCGAGTACCTTAGCCACTAGACCAGCGCGGCGGGGCCACTCGGAAGATCTCATCGAGTGAGGAAGCCAGTGTGGCGATACTCTCCCAAGAAACTTCGGGGGCGGGGAGGAGTTACATAAATGCGACTTGTCGGTGGCGCCACCTAGCCTGAGATCGATACAAATTAAGGAGCAGTAGGGCAGGGGCATAAGAAATGGTTAACTTGTTTGCGTCATGGTACACCATGCTATGCGTGGTAGCTGTGTAGCAGTGAGACAATGTTTGACCATCATCAGCAAAAGAAATTATATTCAAAACGTATGAAGAGGGACGCACACGACACCAGACGACAATCTGCAGGAATATCCTCAGTTACAGTGGCTAGAATACCACTGTACCTCAGCCTACAGTAGGGCAGAAGCGGGCCATTTCACCATTTCACCGTCAGCAGCACAGTTGTGAGTTTCGTTTCTCAGAGGGTATTCACCGCGATTTTAACAGGAGGCACACAGGAAGGGCAGCTGTAATACTGAAGGCCAAAGCGGCTCTACGGGAATAAATATTAGCCTGACACGTGCCTATAAAAAGTAACCAAAACACATCCAAATATAGTATCTGACAGCACAAGAAAGGACAATGACAAGAAACACCTGCGGACAAGCGCGGATTTGTTGTTATATTTTTTTGCGCAGTCAGATATTATAATGGATCACCAACTTGTCCAAAGATTTTGCACGCATCAAAAGACAGTGCGAACGCCAAACAACGAACACTGACGATAGCAATATCAGAATAACACTTATCGACCATGACATGCGCAGACTCTAATTGATTGATTGATTGATTTGTGGGGTTTAACGTCCCAAAACTACCATATGATTATGAGAGACGCCGTAGTGTAGGGCTCCGGAAATTTCGACCACCTGGGGTTCTTTAACGTGCGCCCAAATCTGAGCACACGGGCCTACAACATTTCCGCTTCCATCGGAAATGCAGCCGCCGCAGCCGGGAATCGAACCCGCAACCTGTGGGTCAGCAGCCGAGTACCTTAGCCACTAGACCACCGCGGCGGGCAATGCGCAGACTCTAGAAAACTGCTAAAAACGCACAGTCCAACTGGATCACTAGGTTTGACTACACAAAACCATCTAAAAAATGCCGCTCCTCATTGTGAGCACCACCAATGAAGAAGGCCTTTACTACTTCCTTTTCCATTTTGTCATTGGGCCTAATCATATCTGGTGGCTTTACATCACAAAACCACGATTCAATTATGGGAGACGCCGTACAAGTGGAGGGATCCGGAAATCTTGATCACCTGGTATTCTTCAAGGCGTACTGACAAAGCACAGTGCACGGGCCGCTACCATTTCGCATTCACCGAGATGCGACCGCCCCGTCCGGGAATGACGTCATTCGACTTGTACAAGGTTACTGTATCACTAATACTCTAGATTGATATGTGGGGTTTAACGTCCCAAAACCACTATATGATTATGAGAGACGCCGTAGTGGAGGGCTCCGCAAATTTAGACCACCCGGGGTTCTTTAACGTGCACCCAAATCTGAGCACACGGGCCTACAACATTTCCGCCTCCATCAAAAATGCAGCCGCCGCAGCTGGGATTCGAACCCGCGCCCTGCGGGTCAGCAGCCGAGTGCCTTAGCCACTAGACCACCGCGGCGGGGCATCACTAATACTCTACGCACATTTACATTACGTACTGTTTATTTATTTATTCACACTGCAGGTCAATACGTTGGCCCATGCAGGAGGGAAATACAGTGACAAAAAAAAGTAATGAAATAATAGAGTCAAAGCGAGGAAAAAAAACAAATTCTCCATGAAGACGGTGCAATCAATAACCACATTATACAAAACGAAAGGATTGATTGGTACAATAAAATACATGACGCTTATCTAAAAAAAATTGTCCAGACATTAAGAAATTAAAATTTAAAAAAAATTACAGCATATCCACGGAGTGAATGATGATTAGTGGGGCAACGCGTCCGTTAGTCCGTCCGTGCGTTCGTCCACACGTGCGTCCATCCGTCCGCCTGCTTGTCTGTCCGTCCGTCCATGCGTCCATCCATTCATCCTTCTAGTAAACACTCAAGGTACCACCACCTCACATCTTTTCATCGTATATTTATCATATTGAAGTACCGCCACTCAGCGAACATTGCAAGGACTAAACGAGAGGTGGTTACCTCTTCCTCCTCCTCCTCCTGCTACTACTACTACTACTACTACTACTACTACTAGTACTACTAAAAAAAACAAGTTGCCTACAGCTCGATGTGGTGGTCTTTTCGAGACAACCTTGAACCACGGTTTTAATGGACAGCGAGCACAGTTTCAAACCAATATGTAATCTACGTATTAAAAGCAAGGGTTGAGAAAGATGTGTGAAAAGGGGTGTATGACAACGTCATTTAGTGAGCCGGGTCTGCAAGTGCGCGAGCATGGGCCATATTCCTTTCAGTTTATACAGCAAGACCAACGGGACATTTCGAGACAAATCGCCGTCATTTCCGTGCAAACGAAGGGACTGAATAGTGGCGCACAAAAAAACGTGGTACAAGCGGCCGCACAAGCGCACAAAAAAGCCCGCGGCCGCCGCACAAAGAAGGGAGATGCGTGCTACGGGTAAACAGTCACGGCACACGCCAACGGAGTGTGGCGTCGCGTGAGAGCCGTCGTCCTCGTACCACGCGGGGCGCGGCGGCGGCTCCAACGACGACGCGGTGAAAGCGCTGTAAATATGGGGGGAACCTCCCCGGGGATAATGAAACGGGCCGATCGAGGAGCCGTATTCGCGAGGCGACTCGAGGCGAGCACGGCACAATCGACCTTCGCGCTGCGGCGCACGGCAGCGTGTCCGTCTTCTATACGCGCCAAGTGACACGAGCGGAGAAACTTTCGCAGGGCGCCATCGCGATGTGTCCCAATCGATTCGGAGGGACACAACTCTCGGCTCGTACCGGACTTGGCGGTCACTAAGACGCGGCGCCAATCCTGGCTGAATCAAACGTATGCTGCAATACTAAGCAGCTGGGTTACAGAGAGAAACGTAGCATTAAGTGATGGGCGCCCCATCTGGACAGCGCAGCTTACCAGGAGCGAAGGGTGGGTCACCCGCCATGGCGGTCTAGTGGTTATCGCGCTCGACTGCGGACCCGAAAGTCGCAGAATCGAATCCCGGCCGCAACGGCGGCATTCGGTGCAGGCGGAAAGCTAGAGGCCCGGATACTTAGATATGGGTGCACGTTAAACGCACAATATATACTCAAATATTAGGTCGACGTTGATTGTTGGAATACGGTAGTCCAGAAACCTCGCAGGTCTACTTTGGTGCAATGAGATTGTCACAAACGACTCCAATTTTCGGAGCATCCGCGGGCCCCACCTTCCAAGGAAGGGCGCTTTTGTGTTGGGGGACGACATCCGGCGACTATAACGACCCAGCGTGGCGCCGGCTCGTCTTCCCTGCACCGGTACCGGAAGGGGCACCGGCGGTCTAAACAGGGAAAATTACTCCCAGATGAGACGGGAGCCCATGTACGCCCCTGAGGAGGTTTGAACTGCATCAGAAGAGCAGTTGACGTACAGCCAGCAACAAGTGCGGTCGTCGGTGTCGCGAGTCTCGCGTAGGCGGCGAGCACGGAGTGACCTGCGCAACGTATTGAGACGGCTGCAATTCCGGGCACCCTCGTCGTCTACCAAGCCGGCGAGACCTTCAGCGGTACCCGTCAACTCCCCTACGTGCACCAAGAGCTGGCCTGGTCCGTATGGAACTTTTTATTGTGACTTTTTTAAACTGTTAAATTATTATAACCAGCCTTTTGTTTTTATTTGTAGTTTCGTGCGCTGCGACGCACGTTGGAATTTCAAAAGCGCCACCATGATCATTCTGTAATTATTTCCTTGTATCTCTCTCCTTTGATTTCCGTCATGTTGTTACTTTATTAATATTCCGCGTATTTGTTTTCGTCTGTACCTCTTGTAGTGTTCTTTTAGAGCATAGTTTGTTTCAAAGCAGTTCTTCCCATCGCGTATCAGTGTTATTCTTCCTCTGCTATTTTTGTTAACTCCCGCATTTGCCCTTGTTTCAATTAAATGCTAGTTCATTTTGCATAAAGTCTCCGTGTCTGCTTATGAGTGCGTCGGTCAGGCCCACACATCACCACACGTGCAACCCCGCATGGGTCGACCAACCCGCAAATAAATTCGAAATGTGCCACCGAGGCCTTTCAGGCGTCGCAGGCCGAAGCGTAAAGTGGAAGCCTGCGAGTCTGCCGCACGTCGGTGTTGGATCGGCGGGGCCTCACCCGAAGTGTGTGACAGAGATGCTTATTTTGAACTAAAAAGACGTTACACAAGTCCGCACGGTGTTTTAACGCGCTTCAAGTCATCCGCCAGAGCAGGCTTTCTCATAGCCGAGCGCACGAGGGGGGTGAGGGAGCAGCCCGCAACTAATAGGCGAGGGGGCCAAATGTGCCCCATACATTGACTTCGTATGCGTATGGAGCCCCCCCCCCCCCTCCTGATGGGGAACCCTGCGCCACACGCCTATGGGCCTTCTGACGTAGCATTTGCCTAGTCCAAAGTTTCCCGCCTTCAGTGCGCGTTGATGTGGTCGGGGGTCTGCCCATAAGACCGGAGCCAGCCAGAGTATCGGGGAAATGTCAAGGAGAGGAGCCCGAAGCTGTTAACAGTAGCTTTTATTTACATTATTTACAGGTAGCGTCTTAGATGACGCTGGTAGTATCAAGGAAGTTCTCGGTTGAGGCTTGATAAGAGCACTTGAACATATTTTAACACAGTGCACGACTACGCGGACACATACGAAAAAGAGACAAACCGCAGCGCTGCGCTGTGTTAAAATATGTTCAAGTACTATCACCAACTGCCCCAGCTTTCAGTCTTTTTGCATGATGGAAGCTTCTGGGAGCTTCTTGGGAGCGTCTCAGCGCTCGCGTTTTACGCCCTGGTCTTCCCAAGATTCCTTGTAGGGAAAAACAATGGAAGCCAGAACAGTTCAATGAAAATTGCCATCTTCACCTCCACCCCCAAAAAGGGAAGGTGAGACACCAAGTCCTTCTCAGTCCAGGAACGAGGGAAGAGGCACGCCCCGTTCGTCCCATGGCGAGGGAGAACACACTGCACAACGTGCACAGCACAGAGCGTATAGGCACAGCGCCGAGCTCCCTACAGGGCTGCAGAAATTAGGTGCCTTTTTCCTCGTCTAACTACCACCACCACGTTGAGTCTTACGTGCAAAGCAACTTTGTAGTCCGTTGCAGTGGTGAGTGTGCGGCTCCAGGCCGACGATGGTTTGTGGAAACGGCGGCATGAGTGCACCACGGAGAACGTTGGAAATGCACAGGAACACGGATCCCAGTCGCATAGATGACCAAACAGCCCTTCTTAGGCCGTCAGTTGGTCGGGCAAGTTGAAAAAGTTTTACGAGGGGAGACGACTGCGCTGCGAACTTCGAAGTGCTGCTGTCCTGTTGTCGCCGCTTTCGGCGCATCTCGGGGAGCGCTGACCCGGAACAAATCAGGGTAGGCTCAGCCGCAACTTCTCATGCGTCCAAGCGGCGCCAAGCTAGGGAAGTAACAGGGGCCGCCGACACTGTAGCGGCCGCAAAGCGAAAGTGGCCGGAGCTACAGCAGTCACAACGGCCATCGCAGCTCGCCGCGATAGATGTCGTCGGCGAACCTAATAACAAAAATATCTGGGGTTTTACGTCCCAAAACCACGATAACATTGCCAGAGACGCCACTGTGGAACGTTCCGGAATTTCGGCGATTTTTCGGCGTTTAACGTGCACTTACAACGCACAGTACACGGGCCTTGTGGCCAGAATCACCGGAGACCCTGACAACGAGACATTGGCTCGCGACGCAGAGGCACGTCACTCAACCTACTTATAAGCTAGCGAGCCACCTCTGACTGCCAGTGACTCACCGCAGCTGCCAACTCGAAGGGGCCTGTTTGTGAACTCAGGGGAGCAAAACCATAACATTAAATAAAATTCTGAATTTTCACGGAAATTCTCTCAACTGTACTTAAATAGGAACCGCTAGTTACCAACATATACCGTGAATTCCTTTACAAAACTTGCGCGAGACAAGTACGTCTAGAGACGTGTATATTGCCCAACCGTTTACACAACGTGACAGTTCACGGATCGCCCTAAACATTACTGCATAACATATAGTAATATCTGGGGTTTTACACCACAAAACAAGAACACGATTATGAGGGACGCCGCTGTGGGGAGATACACAACCTTAGACCTTCTGGGGTTTTGTAACGTGCTCTGACATCACACAGTACACGGGCTTTATAGAATTTCGCCGCTATCAAATTGATTGATTGATTGATTGATTGATTGATTGATTGATGCGTGGGGCTTAACGTCCCTAAACCGTCATATGATTATGAGGGACGCCGTAGTTGAGGGCTCCGGTAATTTCGACCACCCGGGGTTCTTTAACGTGCACCCAAATCTGGAGCACGCGGGCCTACAGCATTTTCGCTTCCGAGGAAAATGCAGTTGCCGCAGCCGGGATTCGATCCCGCGACCTGCGGGTCAGAAGCCCAGCCCCGTAACCACTGATCCAACATGGCAGAATAATTAACCTGTACTTATATACCTGGACTAGTCGGTTGTCGCAGTAAGGTCAACAGAAAATCAGGGAACCTTAAACTGCAAAGTATGTTAAGCTATTACACGGACCATTGGCAACGCCAATGCCCCTTTTACGTAGTCAGTACGCTCGGAAACAAGAATATCAGCGAAAATGGTGCAGGGACGCCAACGAGATGTTACTGCACGCACCAGCAAGTTGCGGGCCTCACAGCATATGCCCCAGCACGAGTCGAAAAGATTTTCACTTACGAAAATAAAACGTTCCATAGAAATGAACTACCCGAACAACAGTACTGAAATATAAGGCGATGACCTAGTCGCGATTCGAACCTACTGCCCCACACCGTAGGGCTTGAGCGCAAAAGGCGAGCGCTGTGCCGACATAGACGTAACTGCCCCCTCCAATTCCAAATCACGCCATCTGTATACGAGACAAAACAAGTACGAGTTCTCTGCAAACTTTTTCAACGAACTGCCGTCAACTCCTGTCGGCGATGTAAACGTGTTCCCAGACAGGCGGATCGGTGTTCGAGATCAGAGTATAGCCGCGATACGTTTTTCAGCAGCACTGCGTGTCAAGGTAAGGCAACTCGTTGACGCTTATAACCTATTTCGCGCTACAAAAGGGGAGCAGACATGCAATATAAAAGAACATGCGCGTTGACAAGGACGCCACGGCGCAGATGGCGAGGATCTCCCGGCAAAGCAGGAACTTCATCAAGCTCACACTGGCATCGCTACCAAAAAGGGGAAAAAACGAAGAGGGGGGGGGGGAAGTACGTAGCTGGGAGACGTCCAAAACTAAAGAGGGCGTGCTGGAAACAACTATACATTCACGATACTTTTAACACTATTACATACGATGTATGAAAAACACCTGTCCTTTCCACAGGAGGGCCAAAAAAAAATGTCTAAAGCTGCGTGTGGCTGATTGCTACGGCTTGAAGGTGGGCTGGTCGGTCTTGGACGATGGTGAATTCACAAAAGCGCAAAAAAAAAAAGACCAGACGAGTACGCAACATAAGCGGCCACTAAGTATCAACTAACCTTCATATGCGGAAGTGTGCAAGCCATGTCACATAAACCGGGGACCGACCCGTGGAGAAAGAAAATGCTGCAAGAGACGCGTTCGCGTGGGGTGGGTATATATATATATATATATATATATATATATATATATATATATATATATATATATATATATATATATATATATATATATATATATATATATATATAAATGGAGGTCTTTGTGGAATTATTGCTGAAAATGTGTATTTCTTTCATTCTTAGAACTGTATACGGAAGCTTTTAAGAGGCACATATAATAACATTTTTTTACATATGACACGTTCAATGCACCTAAGCCGAGAGACAATTGAAATGCAAAGTAGGCACTCATGTGCAACGTTAAGCATGCATGTGCGTGGACATGTACTTTAATCACGTTTAGCACCAGCTAAAAACAAAAATGGCGTCTCGGCGAAGTCAGCTGCATCGAGCATCAATTGTTCGATGAAAGGTTACACATTCCTAAAGGGATGCGATATTCATCGATCAATAATTTTCAAATATTTACCTTCTCTTCTTCTCCTTTTAATGTCCCCATTGACAGCCACAAGATCCGACTCCGAAGGCACGGCGCCCAAGGAGTATATATAAAAAAAGAACGCCATCTTATCCCTTTGGTTTACGTCAGAACAGAAGAACAAATTTAATTTTTTTGTCGCTCGGTTTGTAGAGCTTTTTTTTGTCTGAGTAGAACAGTACCGTTCTTTAGATTCAATGAGGTTGCTCTATTTTACTAATCGGGTAAAAAAATATTACCTGAAGGTGGCTTCACTGCACGCCGATACAATGAAAGATAGCAGTATACTAAAACCCGTGACACAGTTAACTGGCCCAGCAAGGACAAGTGCGGCCAACAAGCGAGAATAAACACAAATATGACTGGCATAGCTTCCATTGGTTGCCCGTAAGACTACGTTTTCTTTGACGATAAAAAAAAAAACGTACGTTATCGTCATCGATCATTTTTATGGAAAATCTCATGAGCCATGACTGTCTCGTAAACGGCGGCGAAAGGGCCATTAGTGTCTGGATAAAAAATTAACACTCAGCGAACTAAAGAAAAGCGTATTGCTCCCACGATCTACAAGTTTAATATAACAACCTTTTCCGCACGTACACTGCTCAACGTGTCCCCCTTGTGTTACTGGTTCCCTCGAGAAATATACAAGTCATGTGGAATTTAATTGGATATGATGCCATCGATGCTCGTATCGATATGTTATTTTCGTGGGAAACAACAATCTGTAGTATGATGAATAACCTTGCATTCAGATAAACACCACAAAACAGCACCCCTAAGCGCGCATCACCCTGAAATGCATATGCTGTCAAGGTTAAGGATGGGCAAGCGGTGACTTCACTTTTACAAAAACTTCCACTCCAGCAATTTCAAGCGCGCAGCGATTGAGCGGCCTGGCTTTTGGTCTATCCACAAATCTCATGAGCCGTGATCACGCTCAGAACATCAAGAGAACAATACCGGCCTGAACCAAGGCTATCAATGGTGAAAACCCGTTTAATTAAACGAGCAATGAGTAATACATTATTAACAGAACTTCCTAGAAGTAATCACGAAGATTAACTCAAAATGGCCATAGGCGTTTGGGAGACAAGTGGCTGACACCCGCGCCGGTCAAGAGAGGGCGCCACATCCTCGTCAAGGGCGCGCTTGCTTCTACCAGCTGTATACAGCGCCTTCATTGCTATACGCCTGTAGATGCGAAACCACCTGTCGAAACTCGCTGCAGACGACGCGTACCTCAACTGTCTTAACAAGCGGGAAGCCGACAAGGCACATCCCAAAGAAGTGCGCATGTTGCACACCGAGCTGGTGAACCTGCCTAACAAGAATTCTACTCTGGCCGAAGAAACCGTATACCTCAAACGCTGACGTCTTCGACGCTTCGGTCAACGAAGCAGTGGGAATTCTACGAACGGGAATAGACGGGTGCCCCATTGTCCGCGCTACGCAGTTCTTCAGGTTTTACAGCACTGGAGTTGCATCTAACACAGGATTTAGAACTGTGCCACTCACTACGCAAGAAAGAGTTTTTTTTTTTTTACAACATTCTTGGCGGCGACATGCCCATCGCGCAATAAAAGTTTTGCAGAGCTAGCGTCACGCTTCCGCCCTCCCTCTGTGTGTGGGCGTGTGTTTGTGTGGGCGTGTGTTTGTGTGGGCGTGTTTGTGTGGGCGTGTTTGTGTGGGCGTGCGCACGCGTGTTTATTAATATCCTTGTATGACATTTCACGGTATTCGTCATTTCTCATTTACTTTTGTTTCTTTGCGTTCGACATGAAGAAAAAAAAACAAGCTATTAAATGTTCAATCTTCTTGATTGTTTTGTCGCTAGTCACATTAAAATCAGATACTTTCTAACAACCCTACAGCCCAATGAAATCGGTCAGTGCAAGAGAATCACCCTGTAGAACACAACACAGCAAAGCGAAAGGCGCTGACAAAACAAAAAAAAGGGCAATACATAGTTCTTCATGCGTGCCTTTTCGCGTTCTATTTCTAAATATCATACAAAAAGCTGACAGCCCAACGAAGAAATACGAAACGACAGCTTCGTCATTTCCTCGAATGACACATTTCGCCGAGCGAAGCGGCGCACTTCACTGTGTTTACTGGACCACGTCAGCGCATGCACAGACGCTTGCACGGAGCTCTGAGCCGTTCGTCATACACGTCAGCTCATCGGCACTCTTTGAACTCCCCAAGCTCTCGAATAACGCTTCAGCGAAACCATTCGCCTCACGCGTAGGATAAAAGCACCCTTTATTGCACAGTACACAGTGCGCCGCCTTCGTTTCGAAAGGAAACACAACCGCAGTTAATCACATGCAGCGACGCGTCATCACTATAGCACATAGCCGGGGTGTCACGTTTCAAGCCCTATATATACAAATATACGCATATTTACATTGCACTATACGTGGAAAGCCTGAGAGGCCTCGTCACAAGCGAAAATTTGACCGTCGGCTTTCCACGGCATCAAGACACGGCGCAAGACATCACGCGATGACGTCACCAAATTATAAAAGCATGGCGTCACGTAGCACCAAAATTTGTAAAGCCACATGGCGCACATACCACACGACTATAGAGACGCCGTGGCGGAGGACTGCGGAAATTTTTACAATCTGGGAGGTCGGTACTCCGGTATCTCAACTACAGCGAGTCATGCATTGCGGGAGCCGCTGAGACCGGAAAAAGCGCATCCCGCTGGACGTTCGAGAGTCCCTGTCCATCGCGCCTATCTAAGGCAACATGTACGCCACATTCCACAAAGGTAGAGGAAAGGCTAGAGCAGAAGCTTTTCAACGAAAGTTCAGGCAAGACCCGAACGCCCGCTATACCGACGCGGCCAAGTACCCCCGTAGAAACGCGTATGCTATCAGCGTCGTCGACACTCAAGGCCGATAGCGTCGGCCACAGTCAAGGCACGCAACTCAGACGCAGCGGAAGAGAGAGAGAGAGAGAAACTTTGTATTTCAATCATAGAAAAATGTCGGGTGGGGCTCTCGAGACTGTGAGAGGGTTCTTAAAAGCCCCGAACTCTCAGTCCAATACTCGGCAGTCCAGGAGGCCTGCGAATGGGCGGAGACCCACGCTCTTCCAGTCCCGGCGTGGACGCGGCCACCAACTGCGGCGGACACCTCTTAGGGGGGTATCTCACCAGTTCTCCAGGACCAAAAAAAGTTCATTTCACTTCACTTCAGTCCAGAGCTCTAACAGCCACTGCTGCGTCCCGCGCCCGCCAAACTAGAGCCCGCTGGCCACTCGGGCTTTCATCGCGCAGCATGGCCTCGCAGTCTTGCAGGACAGGAAAAGGAGAGGAGTTGGCAGAGCGCCTGGCAGGCGGACGCTGACATTCAAGCGTTACGTGAAATAACGTCGGTACCGCTCCACAGCCAGGGCATTTGTCAGGGTAAGAAGTGGGATGGAGGATGTGGAGGAAATAGAGCTTCGGAAACGTGTTCGCCTGCAGTTGACGCACCGCAATTGCATCTTCTCGTGTGAGCCTGTGGTGCGGTGGAGGGTACCGAACACGTTCTCGACTATAGTAATCGGGAGTGTCTCGATATCCTAGAAGTTCCGTGTTTGTGTCCTCCTCATCTGGGTTGGACAGCTCTTCCTCCGGATCCCGGTTAACGAGTGCTCGGGTAGCTGCGTGAGCGCAGTCATGATCGGGAGAAGGGTGTGCCCAGGGGCCCAGACAAGTCGGGATTGTGTGGCGTGTGGAATGCGGTGTTCGAAATTCGGTGCGTGTGCTGTGAGTCAATGCCCCGTGTGAAGGCACGGCAGGTATCCATTGAGTCTGTAAAGATTAGAATAACATCAGTGCGAGGAAGGTTTATTGCAGCGTGGGAAATCGCCATGGATAGTCAGCGATCTACGCCAGTTTGTCATACCTTGGTAAAATAGTGTCATTTTTCATATTGCTTACGGAATATTGAGTAGTGAGTTTCATCTTCATTTTCTTTTTTCTAACGGCGTTCATTTCTTTTTTTTTTGTCGTTGTTTTAGTTGTAGGAGCTCTTTTTCCATGCGTCAGCCCACTCGGCACCACGCGCCTATGCATGTGCCAGATGACCTGGCCCATGCATGGGTGCGCAGTGCCGAGTTAACCGGTCCTATGTGTAACTAGACGCGCCATGCTTTCTCGCGTGCGTCCGCAGACGGCCACGCGTAGCGTCAAAAGCTCTACAATAGCACTTGTCGCGCTCACGATTTAACGTATCGGCGAAGCTCCTTAAAGCGGCACCCGTTCGTCCCTCGTCGTAGTGCGTAACATGTCTTACACTTTGACCTGCAAGGTGGTGCCGGTGGGAGATTTCTCCTGTGCGTTGATGAACAATAAAAAAATTCGCAGCACAGGTGGACTTGCGGGCGCATGAACAGACGCACGCACGGACGGGCGGATGGACGCACGGACGGTCACACAGACGGATGCATGGACGGACAGATGCTTCGCCCCACTCTCCATCGTTCACCCCGTGGATATGCTGCCATTTTTCTTCTCCCTTTTGCTTTTTCTTTTTTCTGTGTCGTTTTTTTTTTTTGTTTTTCTCTGCGAGGCTGTACACACGGACCGCGCAAGATTGCTTGCTTTTTAAATGCGGAGCATTTCTTAGTCGCTCGAAGTCGCGCTTCGGCGCTGTCCACACCCCCACTGCTCATGGTCGGCTCGTCTCGTCTACCTCGAACGGGGGTGCAAAGACACACTTTACGCTTCTTGCCTTCGCTTCTCCTCCATTCAATAGATAAGAATAATAAAGACGAAATAACAATTGAGCATTCCCAAACCATATCCCAGTTACGCAAAATTCGCGTGATACCCCAACCACTCTGCGACGCATTTTACTGGAGTTCCCCCCGTGCAAAGATGCGGGCACCAATGTTTTTGTTTTTTTGTTTTTGCTTTTTTTTAGCGGACGTTAATCAGTGTAATGCGCCAGTCCGTAAAAGTTACCGTTGTCCACGGGGCCTTGTTTCTTTATCTTGATGTATTTGTGTTCCACCCGTAAAAACTGTTCGCACCGCTCGGCGCTGCCGCCGCCGAAATGTTTCGGATATGTATAGCTTCGCCATTGTTTCAGATTGTTCTGTGAAGATTGCGCGCCCGATGGGAAAATAGTCATGTTTATTTGGGATCTTATTACGCGAGCACGACAACGGTGCAAGGCTCGATCACTGATATATAAAAGACGATGCGTTTCGTCGACGATTAGAGGGCGACTGGATCGCCGCTATCATTGGACAGCGTGCATCGCTTGCAGTACTTTGAGGTGCTTAGTCGTTTTTTTTTTTTTAGGGGGCACAAGTTCGACGAATAAAGAGTTTCGTCTTTAGCAGTGTGACTGTCGCCTTCTTCTTCGTCGTACCACGTGACAGTACTCGCCAAGCGCCGTCAACGGTGATGAACGAGATGGAAGACATGTCTTTATCCTTTATTCCATGCACAGCTTCTGCTGCTCTCTGTTGAAGCGTATTTTGAGAGCTGCAGAAACTGCCCGCAACCGTAAAAAGTTAACACTTTGCGAAGATTAATGTTGAGAGAGACTTGCGATATTCTATTGTGATATTATCAAGCCTTCCTTTAAATGTCGTGCTGTCGGACCGTGGAGGAACTTTCATCGTTCATCAGAAAAGAATATTTATTGTACGCGCGTTTTGTAGCACAAAGACAAGGCCGTTCAAGAATAACTTGCGTTAGTCCCTTCCGGAACACAGACACGCCATCGGAAGAATTTGTTGGGGATACGGAGATCGACGCGCCGCCTGGGAGCGACGACAGAACACATCATGTCGCTGCAGTCTTCGCTGTCACTGCGTGAGTCAGCGTGGCAATACTTGGCAGAATTTAAAACTGTCAAGAAAGGTTGAATAGTTGTGGAACCGCTGTGTTATGTGCCAACTGCGAAGATAAACCCGCTGCTCGCTTCATCAGGGGGGGGGGGGGGGGGCTTGTGGAGAAAGGTTTATGCATGATATAAAATACAATAAAAATGCCATTTATCCGTCTGATATTTTTTTTGTTAGTTGGACAGGTAGCGTCGGCAGACCTCGCTATATTGATCCGGATTTCAATACGTGGAGCGTATGAGGAGTTGGCAGCTGATATGAATTGAAGATGTGGGGCACAAAGAAAGCCCTTATTGGCTTCCCGGAATGGCCGCCTCTAAGTAAAAAATATTGTGCTTCTCAGCAGGACAAATACTAAAGAGTTATTATTATTATTATTATTATTATTATTATTATTATTATTATTATTATTATTATTATTATTATTATTATTATTATTATTATTATTATAAAACCGCCACAATTTCCCTTGTTGTTTCGCGCAATGGAGTGGGCGGATGAAATTCTTTTTTTTACTTGATAACAAAATTTAGGGAATTAAAGTCTGTTTATATTATCCGTGAAAAAAAAAAAGCTGCAGCTCTCCGTCCCGGACGATGGCGTCTCATGCTCGTTGATAAGTTCGCTGCTTTGTGCATGCGTAGCAGTGAGTTCTACTCGGCGGAGGCAGTGTTCCGAGTCAGCGGGTTGAGCGCTTCAAACAAGCTGGCGTTGACGTCTGTTGTGTTCGGTATAACAGCTGGACATGCATGACCTTAGGCGAAGTCAAGAAAAAAAGAGATGTAGTTATCTTGCTCAGCGCTGAGATTTTGATGAGCAGGTGCCCTCAGAACACGAATTCGGAGAATCATTTCACGTCAGCTACCTTCTTATGAATGAGTAGCAGCAGCCCTTGGCGAGGCATCGAGTTGCAACTTGCGCAGCGCTCCTCCTCTCCATTTCCGACTCTCCCATTGGAACCGGGTATAAGAACGCAGCAGTCTTGTGGGCTTATACAGAGTCACGGAATACTATTCTTATAGCATTTCGTACTCCAGAATGGCCAATGAAAAGCACTCGTATATTGGTCACTTCGAAATATGCCATGGCCCCCACATTTGCGGTGCGAAGCGAGACGTCACGGAGCAACCGAAAAGATATTCCGTGTTCCGTGGTGCGGATAGGCCCCCCTAATAATTCTTTGTGCGTGTGTGCGTGCTTGTGCGCGCGTTTTAAGAACCCCTCTGCATGTTAGAGTCAATGATCATTTGACTCGTGTCTTCCCGTCCATCTTGCCCAACGCTCGTTCAGCAATGGTTTCTGTTTCCTTCGTCTGGCTGCTTTTCGCTGATGGCGCATTTTATTCGTGTAACGTCGGCTACTTCCTTCGTCTCTTTGTTTGAACTTACTCGTTTGTTTCCGCTTCTTGAGCTTGGTTATTCAAGCAACTGCTCATTGGCATATTTTAAGCCTCGTGGATTGGATAGGGATACGCCCTGTGCCGCGCATACCTCCAAGTTAAGTTGATGGGATGCTAGAGAGATGGCAGCCAAATCACCTGAAAGAAAGAAATAGAACGGGGAAGCAAAGGCTTGCCTATATAAAGAAGCCATTTTAAGGCACGCTCTGCTCATCATTCTTCGATTGGATCGCGGATTTCATGGCTACGCAACACTGTCACTTTTCAATAGATGACGTCTTTCGCTGTGCATGCGCTCAATCGTCTCGTTCACTGTTCGCAAATGATAGTACGCCCTATTTAGCGACGGCAAATAACGTGGTCCAATAAATAAATAAAAAAGAAACCCGTAAATATGATTTTGGTCTGTGTCCGAGAATGATTCACTATATGACTAGTCCAAGAGAGTGTTGGAAATTAGGTCATTGCGACCTTAGAATTGCGTTAATGACATTTGGTTTCAAAGTTTCGTTTTGTACCAGTTCCATCGGTGTGAGAAAACGTCCGGGAACGGCAGCGGACTTCCTTGCGTGTCTCGGTCGCTTTCCGAGGGAATATGGCCGCTGACGTTTAAGACGGGGTGCTCTTTTTTTTTTCTCTCTTTTTCTCCCCCACTCTTTGGCGCCTTCCGCCGCCTACCTGGTCAAGTCGCCCGATGAAACTAGGCACGCGAAGATCATTCGCTGCCCCGAAAGAGAAAACGTGGTGGTGCACAGCGAAAGCGCGTCTTCGCGCAGCTAAAGGGGATACATTTGCAGAAGCATTGTAACGGTGAGGTCCGCCGAGCTGTGCGGAAATAGAAACCCGGAACAGGGAGCAGCTTGTGCCCGGAACTTGCCGGCCGGCATGTCGCGCTAACGCTTTCGCTGAATGCGCGGAGGGCACATCGCACCTGCCCTCTCACGCGATCACCCTCCTTCTTCCATTGCTCGTTTCACTCTCGTACCGCCCGTCTCCGAGCGTCCTCTCGCGATGTGGTCCTCTTGCCAGCAGCAGGCGGCGAAGACTCGAAGGGGGCACGTTTTCACCGCATTCCGCATTTCTCAGTCCCGTTTCTCTTCTTTCTTCTTCTTCTCTGGCTCTTTAACCTCCTTGAACGCCTTTCCTCTCCGAGTCTACCGGCCCCATTGTTCGTGCTTCCACTTAGCGGGCCGCAAAATGGTTCTCTAGACGCCTTCGTGCCATAACTCGGACCACGATGGGGGTTACTACGCCCCGGATGGTTACGCTCTTCCCGTATATTAGAAGCATCCCGTTAATGCTGATGCCAGAGGACCTCCGTGATGAAAATCGTTGCGTATCTTGGGTTGGAAATGTGAAAGCGCACAATGCGGAGGTCTGTGCACGTCCTAGTTACTTACTTTGGTCCCTAGACCTGTTATCTCTCTCCTCGTCTTCCAGGAGAGAGGGCGCGACACGAGAGTAGAGTCAAAGAGAAAAAGAGAGAGAAATGCGCTATCGGCACTCTATATCGGACAACCTTCGTACGTCGCGCCGTCGACCTTTGCCTTTGCGCTCTCGCCCCCCAGTGTCGAGGTGAGTGAGAAACGGGCGACCCCTTTGGGCGCTGCTCGTATGTGTGTATGCACATGAACGAACGCCGCTGCGTGCTTTGGATGCCGCTGCATAGAAACCGGTCAGCTATAGCTCTTCGTGTGCGACCGACAACGGTTCTAGCAGCACATCTACGTAGATATACCGTCTCCAACAATAGGCGGATAGCAATGGCGCGTCGTCTGCAGCGGTACTTCCGGCTCGGGGCCTATCCCTTCTCCAAGGTGCTGCGCAGTGTAATAAGGGGAGGAATCTAGTGAAATTCTGTGACGTGTTTGTTGCCGCTTGTTCTGTGATTATGTTCTTATTTTATTTTATTTTTTTTGCGAATAGATAGATGATATTTCGTGCAATCCAGACAACGAAGCGAGAAGTGGAAATGGACAAACAAGAAAAACAGTGAGAGGTGGCTTCCGAACGCAGCATGCGTTTAACCTTTGAAACATGTAGTAATATTTTCCAGAGCCACCTCGAATTAGTATTTTCCAGCACAAACGCTGATCACTTCAAAATCACTCACGCTTATGGGCTGCCAAATGCCAACACACGTTCGATGACAACAGAGGTACCCGTACTCTGTAAAAATTTACGGGAACTGCAGAATGCATAAAAGGCCCACTGGACGAGACGGCTGCTCTAATAATTGTATCGTGGGACGTAAAACGATCGAAGTGTCTTTTGAAGCAACGAGTAGCATGATATGGCGTCTTTATTGGGCCAGACTTGCACGCGCAAAGTGTCGATAAGCTGTGTTACGTATGTTGTGTGCGGGGAATTTCGCATGTATTGAAACAAAATGTTCGAGTGCGTGAGCAAACGGAAAGACGTAAAAAGGCAGACAACTATCGAACCCGGCATGAAGTCTTTGTAACACAAAAGCGAATGAATAATTTTACGGATAAGCAGCTTAAAAACAAATGTTCGGATATTTCGTGATGTTACGATGTCCAGAAAGTGATTGTTTGTGACAAAATATGCGCGATAACACGCCTTTTCAGCAAAACAACAAGCGTGTGTCCGGAGGTGCATGCCGCTTGAGTGAAGAAATGGCCGCTCACACGATTACAACTGTCCCGTATATAGGGACTGCATTTGTTATTCAACTAAACTGCACAGCTCTCCTAAGTATTACGCATCGATTTGGTAGAAAAAGAGTCCCGCGAGTGCTGGGTGGAACGCGGAGAAAGCGACGGTACTGGCGAAAATTCCCGCGGCACGACATCTCTAACCGGGAGTCGATGCATATGGGCGCCGCGTATATAGAGCACAATCATTTGCGTGAGCTACGATTTCGCTGTCCACCTATTCTCCGAATACGGGCGCAGTTTTTTCCAACTTCCTCTTTGACCTCCACGGTGCGTCTTGCTTCACTTTTCTTTTTCAGACGCTTTCCCTTACCTCGTGAAGGCGTTATAGAATGATGACACTAGCAGCGAAACTGGCGCGCTTCCTTGTTGACTCTGACGGGCAGTCCTCGCGTGGCGCTGACGCGGCGAGGGCTGTAGCTGCTCACGCGAGAATACCTCAGGCGCATTAGCGCGTCTTCGTTGTATGTTTTCCTCGCATTTCCTTCCCCTTCGTTTGTTAAAAGGATTTCGCCAGCGCTTGGGAATAATGCGAGTCCGTGAGCGGCTTCTCGATATTGAGAACAAACGTGCCTTGGAGTGTTCACTCGCATCCGGCTAATGGATTAACATCGGTATAGGGTGCGCGTCCGTGGGGAAGGTGGTTGACTTGCTCGACAATCTAATACACTGAGCTCCAAATTAATGGACGTGTATTCATGGTTCATGGGTCATATGTCTTCGTGGGGGCGTGCAATCCACTCTTTGAAATGTAAAAGTTGTCAACTTTCTATTCTTGTTACGTCTACCACGGTTGTGTTGTTTTTTTTCTATTCATTGTTCGCTGTTGTGTTCGCATGCGTATGATTAGGGAATCACGCTGCTTGTGGAAGTTTCTGTTCTTGCAGGGGGGATTCCAAAGTTACTATATTGCAGGCCACTCACTGCGCCCTGTATCTTGCTTGGTGAAATGTCTGTTGCATCTGAAGTTAGGGCACTGATCGAAATAAACAGAATACAAGTACGAAAAATGTGGTCGATAGTTGCAGGAGAAAGGAACGTAGGCAAGAGAGAGGGAAAAACAGAACTGATATATACAATTTGAGATGCATGTTGAATGCGTTACAACGCTATATATAGCATTTCATTTTTGCCAGCTTACAGCGCAAAAAGGGACGGGGGCTGATATGAAAAGAAAAAGGTGACGACACGAGCTCTCACTGTTAACTAAAGTTTAATAAAAAAAACGGCACGAATGAGTACATATGCCATCAGAATTCGAAGGAGTGACAGCCCATGATTGATTGATATGTGGGGTTTAACGTCCCAAAACCACCATATGATTATGAGAGACGCCGTAGTGGAGGGCTCCGGAAATTTCGACCACCTGGGGTTCTTTAAGGTGCACCCAAATCTGAGCACACGGGCCTACAACATTTCCGCCTCCATCGCAAATGCATCCGCCGCAGCCGGGATTCGAACCCGTGACCTGCAGGTCAGTAGCCGAGTACCTTAGCCACTAGACCACCGCGGCGGGGCGAGTGACAGCCCATGTGCACATTAGTCCTCCAATTAAGTGATCTCAGAATGTGCAAAACACGTGCATAACGAGAATTTAAAATTAGCGTTCACAACCTAGACCATATTTTCCTTCTTTTTCTTGCTATTCACAGAAGCCAGCAAACTCGATATCCATGGGCAGTAATAGGCCATTGGTTTCAGCTTTACCGATCTTTCCTGAATCTAGAAAATTTCATTTTTGCAGGACTTGAATTTCAAAAGAAGCATCATGAGGTAGCTGATCGTCAGTACGCTTTCTATCAATTTCAAAGTAATAGCGTCTTCTTGCGTGTCATTTTGCAATATATAACGTCTATTATTTGAACTGGAAGTATGGTCAGCTCATCATCATCATTCTCGCTACGCCCACGGCAGGGTAAAAGACCCACCCATGTTTCGCCAACCAACTCGGTCCTGTGCTCTCTGCTGCCACGTTGTACCAGCAGGCTTCTTAACTTCATCTGCCCACCTAATTTCCCGTCTTCCCCGATCACGCGTTCGCCTTCTCTTGGAATCCAGTCGGCTACGCTTGATGACCAGTGGTTATCCTGCCTATACGCGCTACGTGCCCGGCCTGTGTCCATTTCGCCTTCTTGATTTCAACTGTCATAACCTTAACCCCGGTGTCTTTCCTGACCCAATCTGCTCTCTTCTTGTCTCTTGTGGTTGCACCTATCATTTTGCTTTCCATATCGCTCGCTGCGTCGTCCCCAATTTAAGTTGAATTCTCTGTCTAAGTCTGCAGGTTTATGCTCCGTAGGTATGTGCCGGTAAGATGCGGCTGTTATGTACCTTATACCATCCTCTTGGGGCATAGTGGTATACTATACCATTCATATTACATTACTTTAGTTTTATGCATATTAATTTTCAGACCTACTCGGCTGCTTTACGCGGCCAGTTCAGTAATCATGAGTGGTAATTCACGCCCTGAGTTACTTATCGATGCTAGGTCATCAGCGAATTGCAGGTTACTAAGATACTTTCCAATAACTCTTATCTCTAACTCTTGCCAATATTGGGTCCTGAAAACCTTCTGTAAACACGAGGTGAATAGCATAGGAGGGAACGCGTTTCCCTGCCTTACACCCTTCTTTATTGGGATTCTGTCGCTTTCTTTATGGAAGACTGTGGTGGCTCTGGTTCTGCTGTAGATTTACTCCAGTATGTTTATGTACAGGGTTCGTCGATGCCCTGATTCCGTAGTGCCTGCATGGCTGCTGATATCTCGACCGTATAAAATGCCTTCTCGTAATCTATGAAGGCTGTGTATTGGCTGCATTCCGCGCATTTCTCTATCACCTGATTGATGGTATGAATATTGTCTATTGTTGAGTATAGCCTGTATGAAATCCTGCTTGGTCCTTTGGTTGATTGAGCTCTGATGTCGTCTTAAGTTGAATTCCAATGACGGAGTCAGAGCAAGTTTTTCTGCTCCTTTTGTGGCAAGTGTGTTCCAATGGCACAGTGAGGTGGGAGTCAAGTGTTCCAATAAGGGAGTTGGAATGGACTCAGAGCAGGAGTGACTCTAAGTAGCAGGAAAAGTTGCTCCACCGAAATCGGTGAAACGGACAGGAAGTCCGGAACTCGGCGGGCCGTACTCCCGTGATGGTGACGGGACTGGGTGTTTGACTGCTGTGTGAATGACCCCTAATACGTTCGCCCGCTTGGGGGCGCAGCTGCTGTCGCGTGTTTTGGCAATAATGATGGACGACATGGCCAACTGGGCAAATCAAGTCGTCGCAGAGTGACAGCGAACAACCGCGTACGAGTAGTAATTCAATAGAATTCGACAGTGGAATCAGCGGAATGGAATATTGCGCGCAATGTATTCTGGGCAACTCAAGTACTTCCGCTTCTATATGTATACCTTGCTTCCCATACTTAATCCGGCAGCGAAGATTGTGTTCCAATCGCGGATTTGGAGGCGTTGCTCTACGCCAGAGTCGATTGCTCGCTCGCAGAGTCCATCGGCTGCTCCTACTCGGCCATTGGAATTGTCTCTAATTTTTATAAACAGCTTGTAGACAATGAACCGTAAGCTGATAGGCCTGTAATTGTTTCAAGTCTTTGACTAGGGACTTGAAACTTAGTTTGGTAGCTTGGGATTTATAGCCAGCAGTGGTGACGTAAGCCTTCGGTGAAATCTGCGGTGGCGCTGTCCCTTATGGGAAGCGTGTTGCAGCAAGTGGCCATGTCACGCCGGGCTAACCAGTGACGAGACGAAGGCTGCTCAGGTTTGTGCGCAGGGGTCGCCACATGTACGTCTGATTTTTTTCTCTACGCACAGTTTGGCCTTAACAGCTGTTAGGCGTCTTGAGCCATTTACAGCATACTCAATCCCCATACGCATGTTTTACCCTCATATTGCAGTAGCATGGATAATTGACCTAGTTGGTATTGGTTCATCTTTTAACTGAATAAGGGCGCGCACACAGTCACGTACGTACACCAGAACGAGAAGATGCACACAACATAAGCGCTTATGCTGTGCTTATTCTGTGTGCATCTTCTTGTTCTAGTGTCCGCGTCTGTGTGCGCGCCCTTATTCAGTTAAAAGATGTACTCTCTTATGTCGGCTACCTTACGCCTATTGATTAACTTCGAAAGCTCCGCCCGCGCTAATTTGTCTATCACCTACATCTGAGTCTTTCGTGGTTTGACGTCTACTAATGAGGTTGCTCAGTCCTTAACGGTATTAGCTTGTCGTTCATTTCGTCAACGCTAACGTCGGTTTTCTCGGTTAGAGCCGCGAAACTCTGAATTCCTGTACTTCTCCTCTCACCGCCAGTTCATTAATTCGCTTCTTGCGTATCAGTTCATGTCTTTGCCCTTTTAAAATCTATGTGAATGCGAGCTCTTACCATTATATGGTCACTGCACCTGACCTTGCCAACTACTTTTACATCCTGTACGATGCCCGTATGCGCACACAGAACGAAGTCCACTTCATTTTTAGTTTCGCCATTAGGACTCCGCCATGTCCACTTAGGTTATCCCGTTTTCTGTATTATGTATACAAGATCCGTAATTTATTACGTTCTGTGAACTCTACTAATCACTTTTCTCTTCCATTTCTGGAGCCCATTCCATATTCCCCCACTGCATGGTCTCCAGCCTGTTTCTTGCTCATAACAGGCCAGCAGTCTTGGTTGATGCTGCTGGAATAAAAAAAAAAAGGTCGCAGATGTTCTTTATGCGTATACGTGCCTAAGACGACTTACGGCGACAACCATTTTTTTCTTGTTAGTCGGTGCAGTGATCCCCCCCCCCCCCGCCATGCTCCGAGTTCTCTCTGCACGTCACCTGGTTTTTTTGATGTCCTTCGTGATTGGGTCGCCTATGGCCGACCGACAGTCTCACGTGACAACACCATTATGGGACGTCACATTGTATCATCGACGTCATCAAGTGGGGATTTTTTCTGCATCCCTCGTGTTTACACCAAGGGGCACTTTCGCGTTTGATGGAGTATTTAAACATTTTGTCTTTAAATTAAGTTAAAGCACCGTATTGCGCTAAATTGCGACGTTGGACGAGTAAAATGGGGTGTTCTATTTAAGTTCGAGCTCGCTGAACGTTCCAATAGCGTTGCCCGGACAGCCGTGCTGGACATTGGCTGGCCTCTTCTAGGGCCTGTGACTAGATGGAAACGTTGTGTACCATAGGCTGGCCCTGTGGAACAGCTGCTGTTCGAGGTTCGGTGGAGCGTGCTCTGATCGCTCGCCGCGCCTGCTTGCGCGGTCTATAGCAGCCGGCCGTTGCGGGAAGGAAAAGTGAGCCGCCACTGGTTCCGCAATGCGGGCTTCCCTGCGACTGCAGCGACCACTTACGGAAGTTTTTTTTTTTTTTTTACATGCGCCTAAATCCGACCGCAGTTGCGTTTCTGCCGGTAGTTCTGTCCTATAGGGCACTTTATCTATCTATCTATCTATCTATCTATCTATCTATCTATCTATATATATATATATATATATATATATATATATATATATATATATATATATATATATATATATATATATATATATATATATATATATATATATACACACACGCCTTTGGTCGTCAATTTACGTGTCCTGTCTATACCGCTGCTCGGTGCTCAAATCGCTGCTTCTCTTCAGCATCGCTTCTTTTCAGCCCAAATAAAGTCATAGAAAGTCATAGTCGGTCACAATTCGGAAGGATACTGTCTGGTCACAAGCTAAGAATATATGCAAGCTACGCCCACAGGAGCGCGGGGCGCCTTTAATTCATGGTCTATAAGCTGGTTTCGTTTGACACATTATAAGTCCTACTGTGCTAATGTAAATATCATGTAACTAAAGGTTGGTTAGTCCTACTTCAGATAACTTTGACTAAGCAGTAATGGCAGAATCCTTGATACAATATTTCAAGAAGTGGCGCCAGCCGGGACGGCGGAAACTACTTCCATAGAATTTGCGCCTGCCCCCCCCCCCCCCCCAAGAGCAAGCATACTTAATCCATTAGTCGCCTACCGTCCTGCCCACTTAAAAGCACCCACTTGACGTGGGTTCCCCTCCCCTGCTCGCCATTAAAAAAAAAAAGACCCTTGATGTATCGCCCCTGAAATTGGGCAGACCGCTCAAGTTTTCGACGTAACACCAGAAACGCTGACATACTTCTTTATGGGAATATCAACTATCCGAAACTATCAGAAAACAACACAAGTTCAGCGGAGCGTGACGCGCTATTTCAAAATCGTTAACATACTCGAGATCTGCGCCAGGTGTGTACCGTATGCGATCATCTGGGCCCTGTTGTGGATAATCCACTTTTGGGATGATACGTTTTTAATGCTCGTGAGAATCTTAATGACGAGGTTCCACTATATTACGCAAGTGAGACTTTGATTGGGATGATTTGGTTCATGATTAGCTGGGGTAACACCGCGAGAAAAGGACGATGGCGACGCGGGAGCACGATTTACTGCACGTGCGTTGTTCTTACTACTACTAACAAGGGCTCGTCCCGTTTGCAGCGTTTCCTTGCTCTTCGTCTCTTTTCAAGACGAAAGCCTTACGCGCCTCGTCAAACGCCAAATTCAACTATCGACTTCTAGCTTTCGCGGCGTCGGGTACTGAGTGATTCGAAATGACATTCAAGAAATGACTTCACCGTATGATGTCACAGATCGCCGAATTCGTGACGTTATTATGGCGTGACAGTGACGTCACGTGACGTAAAGTCGCATTATGACGGCGTCGTCGCATGATAGCTTGGTCAGAGGAGGTCCCATCACTGAGCTAACGCAAACCTCCAACGCGTGCCTCCGATCTTGCAGGAATATACAAAGTGACGTTAAAGGCAGAATCCTTTTGAAGGATGATGGGGCAGCATCGAAACATCGGTTGAAAGTACGGGGTAAGGTATTGAGAGGAAAAGGATGGCTTATACGCCTCTGAGTCGTCTTTAGTGGATGCATAGGGACGCTGTGATTTTTGCGCTGCGATTCGGCAGCTAACATAGTACACAGTCGTGCAATTAAAAAAAAAACAGCCGTGTAAACCTCGGTATGCCCTGGCGCGGTGGTCTAGTGGCTAATGTACTCCGCTGCTGACCCGCAGGTGGTGGGATTGAATCCCGGCAGCGGCGGCTGCATTTTCAATGAAGGCGAAAATGCTGTAAGCCCGTGTGCTCAGATTTGAGTGCACGTTAAAGAACCCCAGGGGGTGGAAATTTCCGCAGGCCTCCACTACGGTGTCTCTCATACTGGTATGATGGTTTTGGGACGTTAAACCACACGTATCAATCAATCAATCAATCAATCATCAATTCAATAAACCTCGGTATTTGGACTTCCAGCCTATCACAGAAAATGCGAACAGGAATGTAATGCGCGTTCATGTTCGCTTTCCGCGGTGTCCGCTTGCTTTGCGGGCACAACGCAACCGTAGCAGCAGTTATAGCTTCGACTGCGTCCGCTCTGCAGACGTGGCTGTAGAGCAACCGTATACGCTATGCATTCGTCTGCAGCAAAACTTCGACGCAGACTGTTGGTTAGAAAGGTCTAACCCAAGAGCGCCTGCATAACCTTCTCTTCAATCGATTATTTCGGTCCACTGGTTTTTATATCGTACGCTTTGATGGCCCGCGTGTCTACAGTCGTCGTCGGTCTCAGCTCACGCAAGCTTTCCAGTGAACAATGATTGTTTCGTGTTCTCCCTTCACTCCACCCATGTTTGTTGCCCCTGGACGGGATGACAGGCAGTCGATCGTGCACATACAGGTCGATTTGCTCGCGTGCCATTTCTCCGAGCCTGCAGATGCGTGCCGCTGAGTGACGTCGCGACTGCTTTCACTTACAGTGCGCCGTGACTTTTCAGTAAAAATATGCCCCGCGGATGGCGCCACGACTGTAGTGTTCCGTGTACATCAACGCCAGTAATGGAAGTTTGGGAACTATACGTAGCGTGCGTTGGCGTTGTTGTTCGAAGCGAAGGCCAATTGCCACGCTGTGCGCCATCGGGTTTGTTGCGTGCCTTGAATACAGCGTCCGTGCGAGCGTCCCGTTCATCATCCCGTGCCTGTGGTGTACCTGTAGCTCGTATAATGGAAGCGCCGCTCGCAGCTGTACCGCTACGTCGCATTTTGAAGGCTTGGTCGGCACTGCTTTGCTTTGAAACGCTAACGAATTAATTGTGCGTGAATCATTTGGCTTCCTATTAGATGCTGCCGTTGCGTCACGTGCTGCGGTGACCCCGTGTTATACGGATACAAGTTTCTTGCTGCGAATTAAGAGGTCGTGGGTTAGATTTCTAGCTTGCGAGGCATCAATAAATTCGTACAGAATATTGGACTATTGATCGAAAGCGCTGCGTTTAGGACGTCTGCCAAGTCGCTCGAAACAAACAAACACACACACCGCAGGCCCTGTTATGCACTTCCCTGCAAGACGACTCGAATGTGAAGGCCATGTTTTTTTTTTTTTCACAGTCGATTTATACCGATCCTCTCCTGCCCCCACCTCCGCCACTGTGGTCTAACGGTGAGGCTCTTTGGCTGCTGATACAAAGGTCGCGAGTTCGATTCCGGCTGCGGCGGTCGCATTTCGATTGACCTCGAATGCCACAGGCCCGTGTATATACTGTGCCGTGTCAGTGCACGTTATAGAACACCAGAGAGAGAGAGAGAAAAGAGAGAGAGAGAGAGAAAAGAGGGAGGGAGAAATAAACGTTTATTTAGAAACAGTGTTCCGACCGAGCGAGGCCCGGTGTCACACTAGGTGGGAGGGTTCCCTAGTCCAGGAACCCTCTGGCTTAGACTGCCCTCCTGGCCCTGGCGACGAGTTGTCGCTGGTCTTCCAGGTCCTCGAGGACGAGCTTAGCCTCCCACGTTTCCATTAGGTGGTCGTCGCTTATTCTTGGGGCTTGGTCCCGCTCCAGTTGCACGTCGTGGTTTGCATGGCACTGGCATCCCAGGTGGAAGTGTGCCAGGGTGTCCGGTACGCTGCAGAGCGGGCACATGTAGCCATGTGTCGTTGGGTAGAGGCGAAGCATTAATATGGCATGTATGTAAGTGTTGCTTAGTAGGCGTCTGAAAATCACGCTCTTTTTTTTTTTTGGTTAGTCTTGGACGGGGTGGAGGGTACTCCTGTCGCTTCAGTTTGTAGTGTTGAAGTAGCGACGAGTAGGTGTTCTCTACTACCTCCATTTTTGCAGCCACAGATCGGGTATCCTTTGGTCCCATAATGGACCTCTTTTTTTTTCCCTAGACAATCCACGAATGGAAACAACTCTTCAACCGCTGCTTCTATTGAGCCTAATAATGTTTTACTTTCTATATTAGGAAGACCATGCCTACGCTTCTAAGTGGAGAGCACTTTTCGGGGACCGGGTTGTCGTATGCTGTTAAAACGCCGGGGCCATGGTTACCGTAGCGGGTTACCACCAGAACCACGGTTACCGCCGGAGTCGTGGTTACCGCAGCGGGCCCGCTATTCCTATAATATGCAATTGTTTCGGGTTATACGTCCCAAAACCACAATATGAATATGATGGGCACCACGGAGCTTACTCCGAAGTTTTTTCTACAGTGTTTTTTAACATGCACTTTAAGTACACGGGCCAGTATAGCATTCCCCTCCGTCTAAAAGCGTCCACCACGGCCAGGATTCGATCGAGCGACCCTCGCGTCAGCAGTTGAGCCCCATAACAGAAACCGCCATGACAGGTCCGCTGTATACCTTAAAGGCCCTTTAACGCTTCGAAACATCGATGCTGACAGCATCAACTCGTAGTGGCGCTCGTCAGAACTAGTGCGAGCGGGTATGACGACGAAAGACGCAGGCCTGTGATCAGATGAATATGACGTTAGATGTAATCGCGACATTGGATCAAAATAGGGATTCATATTGCGTCAATTTTTTTTTTCTTTAGCACGGTTTTTCACTGAACGCGGAAGAGAAAAAGCTCTCTGACTTCTTCAGCTTGAGAACTGCAAAGCCAGTCTATCCACCTTTTCAAAAACGCCTCCCTGGGCGCCGCCATAGCCCTCCTAGGGCTGTGCTAAGTGGCGAGTCCCCTCGAAAATGCACTGACAACACTGCGCCTTTAGCCATTGTACTCCCGCGCACAGCCCATCATGGCGGTGTTTTTTTCCTTCCTATGAAAAGGTGTATAGTGCCTAGAAAATACTTACATTCTGATTGATTGATATGTGGGGTTTAACGTCCCAAAACCACTATATGATTATGAGAGACGCCGTAGTGGAGGGCTCCGGAAATTTCGACCACCTGGGGTTCTTTAACGTGAACCCAAATCTGAGCACACGGGCCTACAACATTTCCGCCTCCAAATACTTACATTCTAGGCACTATAGCCAGTCAAAGAACGCGCCGAACGCCACGGTGCTGAAGGAAACGCGCCGGGGACGCACCAGGCACCGTTGTTCGGAGAAACTATCGGGACGCAAAAATGTAAGAGTGTCGCAAAAAAGTAAGATCAGTAAAGCTATACAGAAAACATTATTGAAGCGTTCGTGAGCTGCCTCGTTTCACGCGTATGCTGTTCACTGTTTTCTGTTCACAGGTGTTCAAGTGCCGCATTTGTTACCACCACAACGGCATCCACAATACGTCGGAAATAACTGGCAATACGGCATGCAAGCTTCATGTACGGTAGTGCTTTCAGTTCATTTCAATGTGCAGTCATCCAACGTCACGGGGCGAGGCAAACGAGATCGAGTTGAGGGTAGGCATGTACTTTATTGTATTACAGGGCCACGTTAGTGCCAGAGGGCACCTTTAAATGCAGTCGTTCAAGTAACAACCAAAAAACCAAGTCGCTCACGATCACGAGTTTCTCGCCTCCTTAACTGGATCCGCTTTGAGCAGGACACGCGGGGAAAGGAAAACTGCCGACTCGACACAGAGGGTGTTACAATGTCGCGTGTTACCACATCCGTCCACAAAAGAGAGCTAGAGAAGAAAAGTTTTCCATTGCGACGGCTAATGAAGAGGCGTGGTTGCGAGAACACTCTCGAAAATGCGAGAACATAGAAGGAGGGGGGGGGGTGACATTGAAGCGTTCTTCTATTGTCAGAAGTAAATCGCATGCAGCGTGCAAAAAGCTTTGGAGAAACCAAGGTGCGGAAGAGGCGGACGCACCTGCAGACGCCCACAGAACACACAGCGGCGGCCACATCTGCGGTCACAACCCAGCGTCGTGTCTATGGGCCGGAAGGGGGCACTGAGGGAGGAAGGGCAAAATAGACTTTAAGCGGGTAGACTTAACTAGAAGGAGGTTATCTGATTGGTGGCTAAAATCAAGGCACGAGTGAAAATCAAACCATTCACTGCAAAGTACGCATCCTCAACCTCACTATTTAGAGGGAAAAAAAAGATAAATCTAATGGTTAGTTCACTAAGTATTACGGCTAGGTGGCGTTAGCCGCCGCCCGATCTAAAGGGTACAGCCACATTCATCCATCCATCCATCCAACTCGGTGAACGCTATACGCGCGCGAACAACGAACGAAGCTGACACCCTATACACGTAACAAAGGTTCGCCCCTATATATGAGCCTCAACTTCCCGCCGTTTGCTGTCCCAACGCCATCGCTATACACAAAGAGCCTGCGCAGAGATTAACGCACAAAAAGAAAAAAAAACGAACGGGCCCGTTGTTGACAGGATACAGATGCGTTGATATAAATTGACGAAGGGGGTCAGTATAGGCTGCTGCAATTCACGTCTGTACCAATTGAGCAAATCCCACAGCAATGAGCCACAAGCGGGAAGAAACAAAATAGCACGCCTCGTGAGCGATTCCGTCTAAACGAGACGTGGATGAATGACATCGGCCACATGCAAGGTTTGGGGACATGAGACATGCAGCGCCATTTCTCGTTGGCCGTAACTGAACGAGAAATAGGCCTAATTTTTGAAGCATTCCTTCCTTTCTGTTTCTTACCGTAGAAGGCGGGAAATTATACTTGGTGCAAGTTTATAATTATTTCACGTGGTCGAACATTATAATTCCATACTTCGTTGCATACGCAGACTCGGCCAACAAGTTTGAAACTACTGCGGACGATTTATAGCACCAGAGTACCCTCAATGCAATAAATTTAGTAGAATACTCTCAAGCCCCGCGGACGAGATTTCTCGCAATCTGGTTGTGTGTGTTGCCCTTCAGGTGAAACCATCTTCCACTTCCTTTACTGCAGCTTTCTTTCTTTATGATGTACTTGGATATAATTGTACAAATGCGGTGCAACGAGAGTTTTCAATATAAGGCACACGTGAATATATTAATGATTAAAGCAAAATAACACCAGCAATAACAAGTAATAGCATCTCGTGTTGTCTTCATTCACAGACCTTCTTTTATACGGAGTCCATGCATGTATGGCCGCGCACTGCCCGGAAGGATGTTTGATAGAGACAGCAATGTCGACCATCGAAATTTGTGTTACAACAGTCGCTTACCTGTGTACTCGTTTACAATCAAGGAAGAAATGTCAGCCCCGCCCTCAGTCATCGCTCTCTCTCCTACAGAGAGCAATCGTATGAATGCTCCATTCAATTGTGCTTGCTCCTTTTTGTGACGTCATGCACTTTTCGCGTCTTTATGGTAGTCGACTTTCCCCATACTAGACACGCACGTTTGTGTCACTGGTTTTAGGCAGGGAACTCAAGTATTTCTTGGCGCCCGAGGCTATAAGTCATTGATGATCGATCAAGCGTGTAGAAGCGTTATTCTCTCTCCCCCCTCTCCCGCTACACAAGTTCACCCAAGACAAAATGTTCGACCATTGTCAGCCACTAATATATCGTTGAAAAGACTCATTGCAGTCGTCAGGACAGCAAATAAATGAGCAACGAACGACTACGGCTGTTATGCTCCCCATCGTGGCTGCAGAAGCCTGCTGGGTCAATTAGCGAAAACTTGGAATCTTCATTTTCACATGAACGTCAATCTTATTCCGATCGGTTTCAACGATGATTGATATGTGGGGTTTAACCGTCCCGAAACCACCATATGATTGTGAGAGACGCCGTAGTGGAGGGCTCCGGAAATTTCGACCACCTGGGGTTCTTTAACGTGCACCCAAATCTGAGCACACGCACATACAGCATTTCTGCCTCCATCGGAAATGCAGCCGCCGCAGCCGGGATTCGATCCCGCGACCTGCGGGTCAGCAGCCGACGTGTCTTAGCCACTAGACGACCGCAACGGGGCGATCGGTTCCAACGAAACGCGACGCTTATACGCTACACAATAAGAATTATTTAATTAGACAAAGAGTAAAATCGTACTGATAATAGCTGATATTCAATATCGAGACGTACGCACCACCTTTTTCAGTTAATATACATATCTAACACGTCGATCAGAACATCTTCTATAACAATTATAATTTAGTAGATGTCACAACGATATTTACTTCACTGTCGGCTAGACTATGCCGCTTAAAGTGCACTACTTATATAATAGTATAATATTTTAAACACATGCAGACTGCGCGCTCCGCAACAATAAAGTCGAATTACCTCGCAGCTTTCGGGCATGCATGGCTAAACTAAAGAATAAATTGCACTCGGCGCCAGCCTACGAGACTGCACTGAATATTTGTCCGTTTCGAAAATGCGCGCTTCCACAGACAAATACAGCTTGCCCTATGCAACGGCGGTCACTTGCTCAGTGGGCAGAAGTCAAGGGCTCAATGGGCAGAAGAGGCCGTGGGCAGAAGTCAAGGTGAGTCAAGGGACTGCACGCACGTGACCCGATACAAGGTCACGTGCATGCAGTCCCGTCTAAATATAACCAACGCTATATAGTAACCGGACAACTTCGACACAGCAGCGGCTGGTATGCACGTAGAACACTGACGGTGCTGGAATTTTAATGCCACTTCGTCTCCGAACAGCTCAATGAATACTTATCTGTCGGATGTCAAATTCACGGTCCCTTTGGCTAACGAGAACACACGGCGAGTCTGTGTGCAAGGAGCTACATTTATTGACCCCTCGCCCCCTTTCTTGTCGCTATACTGTTTATTGCAACCTTGAAAGGACACTAAAAACAATTTTTTGCATTAATAAATGACACTATATAAACTACTCACAACGTATGTAGAAGACGGTTGGTAAGAGAGATGACGCGCAAAAAGTAATTGCTGCAGGGGCGACGCCACCTGGAGGTTCCCGCATCGAACACCGTGGCGTCACAAATTTTGATGGTACCTACTAGGTTCCTACGCAGTTTGTAATCAACAAAAATGAGGTACACTTGTCACCTAATGGGGTAACAGACTTAACATGCGAATTTTCAGGAAATTTCGCTCGGTCAACGACCCGAAAAAAAAAACGAAAAATACACTTTGAAATCAATGACGACACGTGCGGAGATTTCGAAGCATCATTCAAAAATGAAACCTTTGACAGTTTTTTCTACTCTATTAATAGACCTATGCTGGTGAAATTAGAGACATGGGAGCATGGACAGTATAATTAGTAAACCAATTCACCGTTTCACTTTAGTGACCCACCACGTAACTTAAAATGGTTTTTAGTACCAGACACAGAGGAGTATAGTGGTTTCGGTGCTTCGACTGCTGATCCGAAGGTCACGCGATTTAATCCCGGCCGCATTTTCAGTGGAGGCGAAAATGCTTCAGGCTCGTTCATGTGCACGTTAAAAAACCCCGGGTGGTCGAAATTCCCAGAGCCATCCACTACGGCGTCTCTCATAATCATATCGTAGTTTCGGGATATTAAATCCCAACAATTATGACCAAAGGGTTTTGCGAGAGCACAGGCGAGAACTTCTGCGTTCACATAACACTCATTAAATTACTATGACGTCCCCATTCAATATCAGAGTTACTCCGTTTACTTGTTCTGCTTCAGCTAAACATCAGGACTGGTTTGACATGCTAAGACTTGGTTGCCAAGGTGTTAATTCAGCCAAAGTGGACGCTTGGGCGTGCTGTTACAACAGGGCGAAAACAAAAGCAGCGCTAAGGACGGAGCACAATAAAAAAAGGAGGACTTTCGCGCGTTAATTGCAGGCGCGTTAATTTACATTCGATCCATCGTTATTTTTGGTTCCCTTTAATGCGCTTTGACACTTGATTGACTCGCATACCTTAATTTATTCGCTATCTATTAATTTCAAGTTTGTTTCAACACGCTATCAAACCGCGCTAACCAATTTTAATCACTTGGCATGCCGTCACTACCAAACGCATCCCCCCCCCCCGCCCCATTTTCTGCTCCCGGAAGTTTTCTGCTTCTTACGCGGTGTATACCGGTGCCACTTAGCAGTGCCATTTTTTGGGGCGTGTTGGTAAACGGAACTTGACGACATATTGAGCGCTAAGAGACAGGGACATCAGAGAGAGAGAGAGAGAGAGCACAACACAATACGCTAACTCCGACAATTTTTATTTTCGGGAAACGCAAACGTATACATCCGTGCACAGTGGCGCCACCATTCTATCCACTAGCCAAGCAGAAAAGCCCTTTCCCGATCTAAAAGGTCAACTTACACATGTGTCCCGTTTGCGAAAGATAGCATTGGCTTCAATTATCTCTCGGACGTCTTTATCTTTATGCTTTATTTATATTTATTTAAGATCAGCGCAAGAGACAAGGACTGCCTTGTCTCTTGTGCTGGACTTGAATTCATTTTGCCCGACAAACATGCAAAGTTTTAACCCTTCTGTGAATCCGAATGCATTAACTGCTAATACGGGGACACCGACTATATATTACCACGTAGGAACGAACGAAAAGAGGACACGCTTTAAATGACATTTTCATCGCGTGTTTGATGGAACGAAGAGCTGAAGTTCCAATACATCGCAACTGCATCTTATACCTCCCCGCATGTCAATCATCCTTTCAAAGTTCACGTATACCTTCACAGCGCACAGTCATCTACTCGTATTCGTTCTTGCCAAAAACATAAGCTCGCTCGTGCCGATATTCGTGGTCGCATGCTTAGAATCTACGGTTCTCAGCAAGTGAAACAATAATCGGCTCGCACGGCAGCCGGTACTCTCTTGCGTCACTGGTGAACGCTGAGCCAGCTCATTAGGGAGTTTTAGTGCTGGGTACGCATTCTCTTGGGGCGATGCGGGCTTGGGAGCGCGCGGCGTTGCGTGCCTAACCCATACCCAACCGGAATGCCTTTTAGTTGTCGCCACGGTGTGGCACGCACGCAAACGCAAGCCGCACGAAGGTCACACGTGCTCGCAGCGCCATAGCGTCTTGTCGCGTAAGTATTATTTAATTATTTTTATTATTGAAAATGTAAAATTAAACATACATAGTGATCAGGACACTTTTTTATCGTGTACAGTATCCTGGTATACGAAAAAAGTGAAAAATACAAGGTTACTACAATGACAGTGTCGACATCTTGTGACACTTCGTGCAACCACAGTCATGAACTTGTTAGCTTACGCGTAATGTTTTTGAGATGAAAACAAACAAAAACGTTACTCATTTGTAATATTGTCGCTGCGCAGTTTTTGCATCAAATGTACAATGCACAACGTTTTTGCAATAACAATGTTGTGGTTGTCTGTTTCAATATAGCTGCGCTAGATGGCGCCACCTATTCAGCTGGTCGGGGCTGGCATATAATAAGTTTCTATGTTCCAGGCCATTCTAGCTTTAATAATCTGGCTGAAACCATGTAATCGCTATAAGTGCTCGCACTTTGGCTTATTTTAACTCGACGGCTAGAGTATCCGCAGTGCGGATACTGTGAGTTCTTGCGAAGGTGGACCTTACAAGGCGGCCGATCCATACTGTCCGAGATTTCGCGCCTTTGTGTCATGCTATTTGTATAGTGGCTAGCCACTATAATATTTGCGCTTAAACTTAAATGTCAAAGTGGTTGATCTGGCCAGCCTCGGCTTTGCTCGCCGTGAAGGTAACATGAAGCGCCAGCATGTGCGCCGGGGCAGCTTATCTCCGCTAGGTGGCCAGTGGTGGCAGCGTTGTTTATGGGCGCACAGACGCAACGCCCCAGCGATCTTGCGACGTATCTGTTTGGGGCTTCGCGCATGCGCAATACCGTCGCCCCATCGTCCTGCGTACGCAAGCCGCGTGCGTACCCAGCACTAAAACTCCCTATAATGGTACAAACGTATACGTTTACGTAAACGTATACGTAACGCAAACGTATACGTAAACGTATACGTAGTGTATACACTCTGATGCAAGTGGTACTTCGAAAGTTATTAACTATGTTGACCTTTTTAACCATCCCGCTTAGACCTGTACATGGTTTGCAGCGAATTTGGTATTACGCGACGAGAATGAAGCAATATGACTGGTGCAAACACGATAATCACGACATGCGTGTCGTGTAACAACATGACAACATACCGCGCTCATGATGCGCTCGCGGCCGCTTCGCTAGCTTCAGATATATACCTAACTTGGTATTGCGTGACGCGAATGGACGACGAAAGTAAATGACACGTCCAAACATGATAATTATGGTATGCGTGTCACGTAAAACATGACACATGCTACGCTCACAGCGCGCTCGCGGCCGTTTCGCTATAGATTCCGATATACCAAATTTGGTATTACATGACGTCAATGGACGACCTAGCACAAGTGCCAGGCGCAAACATGATAACCATGACATGTAAGTCATGTACGGCATAATGTACATCCGCCTCATAACCTTGTGTTGATTTTAATGAGAATTCAACAGCATCATTCGTGCTTCGCATATCATCGATTCCCACTGTACGTGGGATCTAACAATTTTTTTTTCTTAGAATGTCCTTGACGAAAAGGCGGCGGCAATATCAAACTAGCAACACTGCTACGCGTAGTTACAATAAATATTATTTATTATGGCAAAATCCACTGATACGAAATTTTAGCAAGGCGATGGGTTGCCCGAGTAGATTGCAATCTTTTATCCAAAAAATAGAGCGACTTGAAGAGAAAACAACAGACAAGGAAGAGGGCTGGTAAGCTTAAGAAAGCTTTGGTTAAAACGTGTGAACTAACATGTGTGTGTTCAAAGGTTTACGCACGCTTACGTGTATGTTAAGATACGTTGTTAGTTCACATGTTTCCAACAGAGCCTTAGAGTTGCGATTCATCACTCGTATTTAGCTGTTCTGTTCACATCTCGCTTTTTTTTTTCCTTCAATATCGATACAAAGGTCGCGTATACAAAAAAAAAGTTCACGAGACAGGCGCGACATTTCATTATGTGTTCGCGCTATCAGGAATCGTATTCTAAACACTTGTCACTCACTCCCTTAGCCTCTACAAAGAACGGTCAACATTAACACCTCGTCATTATTGATTACTAAGCTTATTGGTTTCGACGCACCTCATATAGGGTTCGGGATTACCTATCACATTGTATTCCTTGAAGCACGGTCAAGGCTCTGCTAACAAGCGTCCATAACAAACAAGCGCTACAAACCCGTCGTGTGCTGCTAGGCACCGTAAACAAATGCAGCTGCTGTTCCTGCGGTTAGTCCTCTGGCTGTTCCTGCGGTTAGTCCTCTGAAGTCAGAATTGAGTAGTTCGTAGCCGCAGACAAGTTAACAAAAAACGAAAATCACATGAACCGTATGACGCGGCTTTAAGATCGCATGAAACAGCAGACGGGGAGACAGTATACGCGTGGGGCCTTAAGCATATATGCCAGATTCGCCGTGCCTTCTCGTTCGTTGTGCTGAAAACAGAGAAAACGTGCGCTAAGAAAGAGCCCTACGTTACAGAAGTAACAACAACAACACCTTTTCATTTTCATGTTTCGATCGAGTAAACTATCACTCTGCGGTAAACCTGATGGCCGCGCGGAAAACAAGTCACCGAGTCTTGGACGAAGAAATCGTCTCGTCCGTATAGATTCTTTCAGCCTAACTTGGATGAGGCGTCTGTGCGGTAACTGCGCGATCGAGGATGTGTATTTATTCCTCGTGGTGTTTTTTTTTTGTACTTCGTTCAGTAGTAGTAGTAGTAGTAGTAGTAGTAGTAGTAGTGTAATAGTAGCAGTAGTAGTAGTAGTAGTAGTAGTAGTAGTGTAATAGTAGTAGTAGTGTAATAGTAGCAGTAGTGTAATAGTAGCAGTAGTGTAATAGCAGCAGTAGTAGTGTAATAGTAGCAGTAGTAGTAGCAGTAGTAGTAGAAGCAGTAGTAGTAATAGTAGTAGTGTAATAGTAGCAATAATAGTAATAGTAGTAGTGTAATAGTAGCAATAGGAGTAGTAGTAGTAGTAGTAGCAATAGGAGTAGTAGTAGTAGTAGTAGCAATAGGAGTAGTAGTAGTAGTAGTAGCAATAGGAGTAGTAGTAGTAGTAGTAGCAATAGTAGTAGTAGTAGTGTAATAGTAGCAATAGTAGTAGTAGTAGTAGTAGCAATAGTAGTAGTAGTAGTAGTAGCAATAGTAGTAGTAGTGTAATAGTAGCAATAGTAGTAGTAGTGTAATAGAAGCAATAGTAGTAGTAGTGTAATAGTAGCAATAGTAGTAGTAGTGTAATAGTAGCAATAGTAGTAGTAGTGTAATAGTAGCAATAGTAGTAGTAGTGTAATAGTAGCAATAGTAGTAGTAGTGTAATAGTAGCAATAGTAGTAGTAGTGTAATAGTAGCAATAGTAGTAGTAGTGTAATAGTAGCAATAGTAGTAGTAGTGTAATAGTAGCAATAGTAGAAGCAGTAGCAGTAGTAGTAGTAGTAGAAGCAGTAGCAGTAGTAGTAGTAGTAGAAGCAGTAGCAGTAGTAGTAGTAGTAGTAGAAGCAGTAGCAGTAGTAGTAGTAGTAGTAGAAGCAGTAGCAGTAGTAGTAGTAGTAGTAGAAGCAGTAGCAGTAGTAGTAGTAGTAGTAGAAGCAGTAGCAGTAGTAGTAGTAGTAGTAGTAGAAGCAGTAGCAGTAGTAGTAGTAGTAGTAGTAGAAGCAGTAGCAGTAGTAGTAGTAGTAGTAGTAGAAGCAGTAGCAGTAGTAGTAGTAGTAGAAGCAGTAGCAGTAGTAGTAGTAGTAGAAGCAGTAGCAGTAGTAGTAGTAGTAGAAGCAGTAGCAGTAGTAGTAGTAGTAGTAGAAGCAGCAGTAGTAGTAGTAGTAGTAGTAGTAGTAGTAGCAGTAGTAGCAGTAGTAGTAGTAGTAGTAGTAGTAGTAGTAGTAGTAGTAGTAGTAGTAGTAGTAGTAGTAGTAGTAGTTGTTGTTGTTGTTGTTGTTGTTGTTGTTGTTGTTGTTGTTGTTGTTGTTGTTGTTGTTGTTGTTGTTGTTGTTGTTGTATAGTAGCAATAGTAGAAGTATAGTAGTAGTAGCAGTAGTATGAAGGTACACAGTTACCCTGTGGGAGGAAAAGCCGCAAATATTGCGCCCGTGAGACTGTTGCTGCTAAAAACAAAACAAGTTCCACTAATTTCAACGAATGTTCGCCGCGGTGGCGCAGCGGTCGCGGTGCTCAGCTGCTCACACGAAGGTGGCGGATTCGATCCCGGCGTGCCCCACAATTGCACAGTCCATCATTTTGGTATGTAACACTTCTACGGATAGTAATTACGGTACGATTACTACTCCTATCAAGTTTCAATACAAACTGTAACTGTGCCAACATTAAACTTCGTGTTGCAAATTGTATGAACACTTACGCGCACGGAGTAAATTTTGTCAAAACTGATTGTTCGGGTATTCTTTCGGGCTTTTTGCCTCAGCTGCGAAGAGCACACAGCAAACGTGATATACCTCGTGTTTTGGTACGAAAGTGATACCTTTGTCGCACGACCAGTTTTGATCGCGATCAGCGCCGATCCGAATTGGACTCCTCGATCGCGATCAAACGTTTGTCGCCCCTATACACGGTCCAGCCTAATACCGGTGTCACACGGGCATTTTTAATCACGATCAGTGTCGATCCGGATTACCCACGATCCGGATTTGGTGCTGCTACACGGTCCCTTTTAATCGCTATATCAGGCACGATCAGGATCAAGATTATCGGGATCCGCGCATCGCGATCTGGCTGAGAGACGCAATTTCGTGCCGTCTGCACCCGCTGGCCGAGCTTGTTGAAAGCAAAATAAACAAGAAAATCAAGCAGAGGTCTGTAAGAACAGATTTAAAGAGGTAGATATTTATTTATAAAAAAAGTTTAATCTGTTTCAATTGGAAAAATACCTGTAATATTGCATATTTTAAGATTCGTATTTACTGAACGTAGTTATGGAAGAAGCAGACGACAAGTTCAACTCTCGCACCGTCGGAGCAGTAGGAGCACATCGGAGCAAATTGATTATGAGTGCCGCCAGCTTTTCGACTACATCGCATGCATACGCGCACTTCGTGGTCGAATGAAGAGACCTTTACAGTAATTGACCGCTGTCAGAAGCAACAGGTTGACTTGAGGCGCCAGAAGTGAAACTCTGGCGTGTACAACGAGATTGCGGTTTCGGTGAAACTAGACGGCTGCGAGCAGGTTCCGTCAGAAATAGAAGTGAAGATTAAGATTCTCGCACACCAATACAGGTAAGTGCAAAAAAAATGCCGAATGATGGATTTATGAAATTACTTTTGCAGTGGCACGCAAAGTTTTTTTTATTACGTTCGAGCGGTTCTTGCTCAAATAACATACTGCTGATAAATGGCTCTATTGAAATATCGTAAGCTGAGCTTTGTTAATGAAAAGTTTTACGGCACGCAAGCACCACCTGGTGCATTTTACCTGACCCAAGCTCGAACTGGATTAGCTTGGGCCGTGTAGCAGTGGCCATAAAGATCATCACGATCAAGCAAACCGTTCCGGATCGCCCGGATCGCAATTAAAAGTACCCGTGTGACATCGATATATAATACTGACCGCGTTTGGCAGAGATGTCAGCCTAATCACGACCACGAAACTAGATCGGGATCATTATGATCCCGAATGGGCCTGATCCCGATTAAATGTGACCGCGTACAGCATCTGATCCGGATGTTTTGCCGGTTATTGAAATGGTATATTTGGTTGTGGTTCCTAAATATTCTGGCTTGAAGTAGAGCTCACACACTTGAAAACCACCTAAGAAAGCGTCTTACCGTAGTTGTTCGCAGGCGCCTAAGTTCGGCTGAAGTTACATCAGGGCATTTTTTGAAGGAAGCATTATATAGGCTAATGTGCTGGCGAGACTAGCTCCAAATAATGATACCGCAAAAAAGCGGTGGGAACACCAGCAAGACAATACTGTTCACAAAACCGATGTACTGAGCAACGCACCAGTGCACCTTCCTTTTTTTTTTTCTCGACCGATAAACGATGGTTCCCACGGTGCTATTCGCAAATAGCAAAATGTTTACCGACCCTGAAGGATAAACGCCTGTTCTGAAAATGTACTGTCACGCGCGTTTATTGCTTGGTTGTCAATGCTCACGAAAACAAAAATCACACACGGCCTTCTTTTTTTGTTTTTGTTTTTTTTTTTGAGCAAGAACAGAACGTGTTAGAGATGGTGCCATTGGAATGTCTTAGAAGTATGTAGCACGGATGCACACTGTCGTGCTTTATGAAAGGGAACACACGAACGCGTGGCCTGTGTTACAGTGTACTTCTGTGGCGGCTGCCTACAGCACCATCAACCGACAACAAAAGAAAACACGTTCTCCTTCAGCACCATCTGTTGCCAAAAAGAAATAAATAACGAGTTACAGCCGGTAGACAAGCGCTGCTAGACTGCACTCCATCTCTGCTCACGCCTCTAGTGCGTATACAGTCCACTGCCAACATATCAAACGTTGTGTGAGACCACGGCGCAAGCTGCAGTAATCGCCCGATATCGCTCAGCGGTGAGGGAAGGTAACTTCGCACCGCTTGTCTATTGGCCACGACTCGTTATCTTGCCTGGCCATAGATGACGCCAAAAGGTGAACGTGCTTTCTTCACTCGTCGGTTGATGGTGCTGTAGGCAGCCGCCGCAGAGCGCAGGCCACGCGTTCGCGTGTTCCCTTTCATAAAAAAAAAACGACAGTGCACACATACGTCCCACGAAGAGAGCGTATGTGAACGTAATCTCGACGAATAGCACTCTCCTATTTCTTTCTTCAGTCGTTCTTAAGAAACGAGAAAGGACACTCACACCTTCGGTTCATAGCCGTAATTGCGTGACAATTCGACACACGGCATCCATCACCCCACCGCGCGGATTTGCAGCCGCATACGCTACGAGAATATCCTGCGCACAAAGCGCATCACATATACACGCAGCAGTTCCCGGACACACACACACACACACACACACACACACACACACACACACACACACACACACACACACACAAAAAAAAAAAAATAACACGTTCTCGAGTCGCCAACAAGCATACCAGCACGCCACGAAAACTTTCGTCAGGCTTGGCAATTTATGTGTTCCGAGCGACGAGAGAAAGCGTATAGGCACGTCTTTGATTGATATGTGGGGTTTAAGTCCCAAAACCACCATATGATTATCAGAGACGCCGTAGTGGAGGGCTCCGGAAATTTCGACCACCTGGGGTTCTATAACGTGCACCCAAATCTGAGCACACGGGCCTACAACAATTCCTTCTCCATCGGAAATGCAGCCGCCGCAGCCGGGATTCGATCCCGCGACCTGCGGGTCAGCAGCCGAGTACCTTAGCCACTAGACCACCGGGGCGAGGCGCGTCTGCGCAGCGAAACACGACAATCTAAACGGAGTGGCGTCAGAGCCCGCGGCAGAAACAGTGGGCAGGCCTGAAATCGTCTAGGTGACATTATAATGACACCTGTGACGTCACGTGCAAGCTATATTATATGAATGCGGTCATCACGGCCGGGAATCGAACCTGCGGCCTCGAGTTGGTCGCTCGCTGGATTCCGTGCCGACCGGTTGTGCCCTCGCGATCTCCGGCGTCAGCGTAGCTCTGGCCGACTCGGCTCGCCCTACGTCATCTCCCGACGCCGATCTCCGACGACAGCGTAGCTCTGACCTACTGGACTTGCTCTACGCCATCTCCTGACGCCGACAAGAGCTCTCGCAAGTGGTGCCCCGTCCTCGGACTCCTGTGACCGTGTTTCCATCTTTCCTATCTCTCCTATCCCCTCGATATGTGCTCGCTTGCTGGCTTAGCGCATCTCTCTCTACACCTTTATTCCCTCCTCACCCCCATCCCTTGTGAGCTACTGTTGAGGTGTCGCACCCTGATGCAGACAGTTACGGGGCTCACTTTTCTCTTCTTTTCCCTCTTATAAACAAACACTTCCCCCTTCCCTCGAGTTCTACAGTGTCGTAGCCATTCACGGCGTGTCGGCAAAAGCTGTGGACGTTCCTCAAGAACGCCATAACAAACCAGCGCTTCAACATTACACAATCTGAAGCCTACCCTATTCTTTGCTTCGTCGAAATAAGTCCGACTAGGACCCTCATTCGGCGAATTCTTCATGACGGGATACGTTCTGAAATATTCCGTGTTGATATGACCTTTGATTTGACGACGCGCTCACAAAAAAAACCTACACGCTTAGTGAGCTTAGTCATTCATCCTACGCGAAGCTTAAAAAGGCAGCGATCTACAACTGCCTACGGAGAAGAGAAAGCTGCGCTTCTCACTATCAAACTCGTTCGGGCATAAAAAAATGACAACGTCGACGTGTTACAGTCACTGACTTTATTCGCGCTGTGGTCCTCCTCAGGTGGATCGCAGGAACCAACCAAATGTTATGGCAAGCGATCAAATAGTGTGGTCTTACGATTAACACTGACAGTCCCGCTAACCTCTGTCCATCAGAATCTGATGCGCGCAACATAGTTCAGAACAGCGCACACACAGCGTCAAGTACTGCATATCGCATCGGCGTGCTGACGAACGTTGCTGACGATTTATGGACGCGAAACGAGAAATACCATCTTCAATTAGGTTTTACAGCCCCCACAACAAGTTAAAGCGTGTCTACATTTTGTTTTTTTTTCTTTTTTTTCATACGATTACACGTTCAAGCATCACCACGTCGGCTCGGGCAAGCCATCATGAGGTAAATGTCGCTGGCGCGATGAAACGTGGTGTTGCAAATTAACAAAGCATATAGTAACCGCACAGATGCCTACGCCAACCAACACACTTGGAAGCCACACTTACGAGAACATCTTTAATAGGAGGCATTGTTAGACAGAAAAGTTACTACGAAACAAATGATAGCTGAATGACGAAACAAAATTACGATGCCATCGAACATTGATTGTGTCGCGTTTTTTTTTTTTCTCTATCTTGAATCTTTGAGCGCGACAACTAATTTCTAGCCTCGTTAACGCCGAAGACGACGTCCTGCTGTCACATCACAACCAGGAATACGGTAGTCAGTGGCCAGGGAAAGAAAAATCTACGGAGAGGGAATGATTTTTGTCGTGAGAAGGCTTTCGTTAGGCGGCAATCTCAAGTGCTCTTACATAAGTAGCCCTTCATCAGCGCAAGCACACGCGCATGAAGTAGGACCGTCTCACGTAGGTGCAACGAAAGTATTAGGGCGTCCTTGAATAAAACACACAATAGTTCCTGCATGGCTTCCTTCGTTCGTGTCTGCTCAGCCAAGACAGATCACCTAGTTCATTGTTATAAGTGCATCAGTCTCTGTTCTGCTTCTTTTCCGTAATGTAATACAGGCACTAGACAAATCGTGGTGAGGTAGGGAAAGCAGCTGCGAACTTTAACAGCTGCAGTCAGCGCATACCGATATCTGGCCTATGTACAGATTTTGCTAAAGTGAAAAAATCAAGGTCACTCGGTTATTGCTGACAGGATAAACGCAACCACCTCTTTACAAAGCGAATTCGATCATATTGACAAAAGAGGCATAATTTATCAAGCCGCTAAAGACTGGAACCGTTTGTGCCGACAGTATTTTACGAGCTTCAGCGAAAAGAAGAATGAGCCGCACGTCAAGAAATCAAACGAGTTCATGAGATCTGTCACTATGCCGCCAGCTTTTTCCCGTCCATAACCGTTGGCTTACGTCAGCTTTCACACCACATTCGAGAAAGAGAAAACGAAACCAACGGATAGAGTATCATGGCTAGGAAAAAAAAAAAAGTTCGCTTCTAAAGACACGCGTCAACTACCTGGCCGGAGCATACACACAATCCCTGTACTAAACTTGTGAAAATTCTGTTGCGTTTTCAAGGACGTTACAAGCAACTTAACCAAGGTGGAAGGGTCACCATCGTATAAAGCGGGCAGGCTTGCCTTTCACATTCGGCATCGGTACTTCGGTTTTATGCGCGACAGAATAAGTCACCAAATCCAAGAGCGAAATGGGATTGAATGAACGGTTGGCGCATAGAGGAAAACGCTGAAACCACATGATAGACACAAGGTACACGCTGATGTACTTAACTGCGGTTCGCGTGAAAACGTGCGTATTAAAAGATTACATCACGCCCGTTTTTCTTCTTTGCTGAGAGGTGACGCGATTGGGTAACGAAAGTCGCCTCACTGGCCGTAATGTTGCCGTGAAACAGTAAGTGTGCAGACAATATGAACTACTCTTTGCTCCAGGATGACGACGAGTGATGGGACAGTAGTGGTGCACGCGTGCCTCTTCCAAACGCGGATATAAAAAGATGCAAGATTTGCACTCGATGCGCGCCCGGTGTCCACTAGCATTCAATCTCACCAAGAGGTCTGCCAGGATTTTGCCCCAAGAGGAAGAAACACAAGCGCGGCCGGCAACGCGACTGACCCAGAATGACTGCTGCAGGCGACACTTACCGGGCTTCTGAAACATGACGAATATAGTGAAGAAAGGTGCTGCAATCACAAATAGCGCGACGTAGAACGGCACTGGCCTCCTCGGGAGCATCGTGGGGGCTGCCGATGTCTGTTGGTTGTCACAGTTTTCCACCACGCACGAAAAAGACGTCGAGGGGCGGCAGCGCTCGCAGCAGCGTGGGTCCGCTTGAAGTAGCAGCACTCACACACACAGCGTTCCCACGAAGCCGCCCGGCCTCATAGTCGCACAGGCACGTGTTCGAACTGGCGCCCTGACGTACAAGCACAGACATTTAAAACACAGCACTGCGTCAAGATCCTCCGGAGCTCACATGCCGCAACAGCTGCTGTGGCAGAGCACGACATACTCCACGGTCTCCTCAGTTGCTCGATTACAGAACATCAGTGGATACTTGCGCCGCTTGCTACCACTTGCAACGATCGCAGTTCCCTCGAACACCGCCAGGAGACCGAAACCACTTCTGACTTCTCTGCGCAGCTAACAGATGGCGCGGCATCTGCAGCAACTTTTTCTGTCACATCGCCGCTCGTCGGCCGCGTCTTTCGAAACAGGCTCCTCGCATTGTTATTGTACTGACGAACTTCGGCACAGCGATATCCTTGAGACATTCAAATTGAGTATCTCTTGTTATTTTATACATTGAGGCCAGTAGTCCAACAAGCTGTATTGATTGCGTTTATTGTGCGTCATAAAATACGTTAATCAGGTGCGTAGTCAGAAAATATTTTCGGAGGGATGGTGGTGGAAGTAGTAGTGTTTATTGTCAAAACGACGCTTAATTCTACAGCCCAATAGAGAAAACGACGCAGCGTCAGGGAAGTGGAAGCGGGAAATAAAGGGGTAAGCAGAAGAAAGAAAGAGAGCGGAAAGATGACCTTTATGTCTATTCCAGCGTGTGTTTGTATGTGAGAGGGAAAGGGTTGAGCCCCCAGCAACAAAACATCCCCACACCCACACTTCCTACGCTAATTAAAGAGCTGCAGCAGTGCTCTATTTATTTTTATAATTTTATTTTTTGGCAATAACGGTGTTATGGTTGCTAGATTTTTCTTTTGTTTTTTTCCTTTTGCTCGCGTCCATGTAATCTTCTGGGCTATGCTGGTATCAGGATGTCTCGTAAGAGTGTATATATATATATATATATATATATATATATATATATATATATATATATATATATATATATATATATATGTTTTTATTACACCGTATTTGGCATTGTAATGTTAGCTTATGGTCTTTATTGTTATACACATCTATGTCATTGTCCCACCTGCCTTGTATAGGGTTCACTGGCCTCGTCAAGCTGTCCATAAACAGCTTTTAGCCAGTGAACCTCTCCAGAACCTGTTTCTTTCTGGGAAAATAAATTGATTTGATTTTGCTTATAGTTTGAAGACCTTACATGTGCTAACAAGTGATTTCCAATCAAAGAAATAAAGCAGTTGATTAAGTAGAAATCATACCACGTGTGAAAAATAAATAAACAAATATAACTGCGCAACAGCGTACGACGGATTTGTGCAACGGGATAGAGACATGTGCTAACTTCCGGCCAAGAAAATACAGACCTACTTGGAACAAGCAAGGTCTGCCATCTCCTTTCATTGGCCCATCACACTGTGTTAAACTGTTTCTTTTTTTTTTCATTTTTTTTTCTTCTGCACAACAGGTTACAAGATAGCCAAGTTCCTGCAACTTAATAGGAAAGTACCACGGTTGGGTATTTGCAGTGTTAATGAACTTGACTGAGCATATCCTGGCATACTATGTATTAATTTCTCAGTAAAAATTAACATCTGTGTTGTGCATGAACATTTAAATTATATTTTACCCACATCATATTGGCTAGAGGGAAATTGGCACAAGTGCATACTGCAGCGCTGCAACACTAATGATACATCCTACACAGGAAAAAAAAGTAAAACTACAACTTTTATCAAAAGCAGCCACAGGTAATGGCTCCTTACAGACATTCTGAAAGTATTTCCAGTCGCCAAAACGCACTGAGCAGCTATAAAACAAACTGAATATGACCGTCAGACATGACCAAATGCCGCCTGTTTCACTTAGACGAACGAACAGTTTTCTACAGACAGCAGAATATTTTGTTTGGCTTGAAGCCAAGAAGCCCTGCTCATAAAAATAATGTGGAAGCTAACCACCACTGTATTGATAGAATTCTTGTTGGCACAATGAAATGACCCTAAGATTCTTGATCTACTTACATGTAGCAATGTTTAGAATCTTCAACCTTTTCTGTTTTGGTAAGTTAAGCAGTCCCATGACAAAACATTAAATTTGCTCCTGTTTTACCCCTACAATAAACTCTCGGTAAACGGAAATCTGTTAAGTGGAACTGCTGCTTAAATGGAACTGCCTCTATCACGATTGGTTTCGTACATGGATTCTCCAACCTTCTTCATCTCCCAGTAATTGAAACTCCTGTTAAATGAAACACATTTCCCTGGTGGTCCCTTCAGGTTCCATCACACAAACACCTTCAAGTCTGCTAGAGTAGATGGTCACCACACCACCTCTCGATATTTAATTGCACGAATCCACCAATCACAGATCTAGTAACGACTCGAATGGAAACTGATCTGCCCCTGATCATTCTGAATATGATGCCAGTCAGTCCAATTTTTGCTTTTTCAATATCCTTTAATATCACATTTTTGAAGTACAACTCAAGATTTTTCCACGGGCACTTTTACATTGCTATTCTGTTGTTCTTGCATCACATTTCTTAGCAGCCACACATATAACCATTATTTCCTGCCCCTGGGCACACTCATTGATTGAATAACGGTCTTGTTTCACTCACACAATGGCTTACAATATAATATATTTCACCCTTATTTTTTTATTCCTACCACTCACAACAGCACAAAAATGGAATCTTTGTGCAACTGTTGCCGATCATGGATTTGTAAGCAGCCTTAACCACATCCTAAAGCAATAAAACTTGTGATTCGTGCATAATCTTTTATCGTCTCCTGAAACATTGCACATCATACATAACACGTACTGATTTAGTTTCTTTTCTCCACTTGTACATGTTAAGAAATTGTGTCACTTTGTTCATTATGTACCAGTTGCTTGCAGTCAGGATAGGTGTGGCCACAAATATTTGGTGCACTATGCATATAATTAGCAAGCACATTCTGCTGCCGTGCCTTCATTTAATATGGTCTTGCATAAGTGCACAGCATTTACAGCAAGTCTGATACGATGTCAAAGTGAGATTGGAGCTGGAGAAAAATCCCAAAGATAAACTGGCACCAGCCAAGGTTTAGGCTAGTCCCAATGTTTTGGGTCCTATTTGGTTCTTTCCTCAGAGATTAACTGGAGCTGTCACAGGGACGGCACGTTTCCTGCTGGTAATTTTAGCCTCCTGAACCCTGTACCTATCCACCGAGATGTGCGTAAAAAAATTACATTTATGTTGAACAAGAAACCACTGTATACTCTGGAGCTCAGAGACAGAGTGTACCTGTTTCGAGCTACAAATCCTGGGAGAAGCTTTGTGTGTTCTGTCTCAAAGGTAGAGCCGTACTTTACTGGGGTTAGTGAAATCGCACTGAGAGTCGATCGGTGGCAAATTCAAAGGTTTAGGCAAATGTGTGGCAAACAGTTGAAAGCTAGGGGTTCCAATATCTCAGGTACTGTCTGATTTCGCAATAGCATTAGGACTTGACACAAAGCAAACAAAAATTAAGTTTTTGTTACAATGTAACAGTATAACAAATAACAGAAGAAAGAAAGAAAGTTTTTGTGAACACATCAATACTACATTATAATATTTTCCGCATGCCGCAGTGCATGAGCATTCTATAAAGATCTGAGCTTACACTTAGAAATTTATGATAGATGGGGTTCAACATCCCAATACCACCATATGATTATGAGAGACGCCGTAGTGGAAGGCTCCGGAAAGTTCGACCACCTGGCGTTCTTCAACGTGCACACAAATCTGAGCACTTGTTCTGCAGCATTTTCGTCTCCATCGAAAATGCAGTTGCCGCAGCCGGGATTTGATCTCGCGACCTGCGGGTCAGCAACCGAATACCTTAACCATTAGACCACATTTTGAAATTAGTGCAGGATCGATAGCCAAATAAAGTCTCCGCAAGATTACAAAAACTATGACACAATTAATCTAGGTGTAGGTACACAATGTCTCTCACATAAGGAGGTTTTTGCCAGGTCATTATGTGAATCTTAAGAAACAATACAGGAATTGAAAATACTAAATAATATCCCTGGAGCTAATGAAACAAAGAGTATTTGTGTAAAAGTAGCTTTGAGAAAGCATGTTGTTCCTCAGAATTCTAGACTGAAATTACATGCCACTTGCTTAGCCCCAACATTAATTTAGACAGATAAGTTGCCTCACCAGCGAACATGATAAACCATGCCAGCGGTCTTGTCAAGGCCAATTCTTTGCACTTGTACTAGCACAATAAAGCTATTCACACTATACACAAAGAACCACGCACGCATAATACATGTACAAAATCAATTCGTCTGCACTACGCATCTTGCCTTCTTGTTTTGGCAAGGGCTATGCTCAAAGCCCCCTTGGATTTATCACATGCTACAGCCTTTACACAACAGGCTGTAGGAGGTGCAAAATCATTGTCCATTCTTTGCCTAGGAGTTTTCACAGTTCTATGAAGTGACTGAGCTTTGTGGTGAAGAGCCAGACAGAGAGTCCTGTAGTTGTTGACCACCAACGTGCTTCTGTTCCTCCGTGGCGTCGACCAATTTCTCTGCCTGGGCTTTGGTGGGTGGATGCCTCTCTTCGGGCTCATCTTCTTCATCGACAGCATAAAACACCGTGTTGCAAGCTACGGGTAACAGCAGTTGAGAGAGTCATAAACATAGCCCTTGAACTAATTAGTGCCATTGCTTCGAAGGTATAATGCTGCAGCCGAAGCTAGTGATATAATGAGTTATGTTCAAAGTAAGTCAAGTGCTACTGTTTTCCATTCTCTATTTATATACGCTAAAGATATGTGCCAAGAAAAAGAGCGGAAAAAAAATAATGCAAGAGCCACAAATCAAACTTGTCTTTGTCAACGAGGTCTCCTTCGTATTCGCTTCATCTGCATGGTTAAGACCTAAAAACTCTTATGGCCGCACCACTAAGGCAAACATCGTTTTTTTTTTTTTTTTGAAGGCAGATCTCGACACCTGCTCGCCATGGCTACATAGATTTAGTAATTATAACTGGCACATGAAACTATAAACATATTGCAGCTCACCTGAGAATGCTGCTGGGTACTGCTGTGCCAGTTTCATCTTTAAGAACCTGGGATACGAGAAAAAAAAAGCACAATACACTGTTCAGTTTTTTTTTTTTTCTAGTCTATTCGTATTCCCTACATTTCTACGTACGGACATAGGCAAAACTCTCTTACGAACCTAATTCTCTTGAAGACAGAATCCAAGTCTTTCTTGAGATCAAAAAGGAGCTGCGTGTGCTTTTTCAGGTCTTGGCTAGCAACGGCGAAGCGGGTTGCAGAGAGCGCGTTGCAATTTATCAACATCTCATTTGTCTTTTCAAGCCTTCCAAGCCTGAAATTTGCGGACACAAACGCGACGTTAATGCAATGCAGCACTCTGCCATGCATGCTTCTCGCCGCTGGGTAACATAGTAGCAAATCTATTTATGTAGCTGCGCCGCAACGGCTAAGCAAAAAGCATACATTGAATCGAGGCTGCACGTCAATTCAGTAGTGAAAGCACCGCTGACGGGTGTTGCACAGTTAGCTTAAAACCGTATATATCTGAGCCATGCATAGCTATAGTACTCACACTTGCTTCTGGCATTGTATAATCGACTGAATGTCGTTATGGTTTACTTGATTGGCCAGTGCATGAGCAATAACATCTGCAGCAGGCGACGCACAACAGCTGAACTCACCGTGCGCCATGTTTACATAACAGTTGCCAAGCCAGCCATGAAACCAATGTGACAGTCAAGCCAAGTCAAGTCAAAAATGTTTTAAGATTGGAACACGGGATTGGCTTTGGAATTTTACATAACATTGGTTACCAAAAGTACTTCAGCGATTGCAGCAAAAAAGTACGTTTAAGAAATGTCCCCTAACAAAGAAGTAGTTAGTTGTAGCCGTCTATCGTTATCACGTTCTTACTGCTAGCTATTGCTGCTATTTGTTTCTCTTCGGTTTCGATTCTAGCTACCGCGTCAATGTATTTTAGAAATTATGTTTTCCCTGCTTGTTATATTGCACTCTAATGAAACATAGCAAGCTTAAAACATATAAAACTCGAGTTAGTTGTAATCATGAGTTTATTGACAGGAAAGAGAAGGCAACTATAGAAGCAGAGGGCGTTGCACGCCCTATGTGGGCACGCCAAGTTAAATATGCGTGGTGAAAAGCTTGTTAAAATAACCTATCATTTACCATACCTCCATACATCACTGCACCAATACTTAACAGAATATTTAGAAGTTCTTCGAGAATTCAAGTCGTGGCATGGCCGTATTATGCGCACACAAGAATGCGACATGCGCCCATTATCGGTTTGTTCGTAACGATTGGGGCGCAAATTGTGAGTATGAGAGTCTAACAAAGCAGTGATCATACAACGTAACCTGAAAAAAGAAAAAAAAATTTGCTGACCCGGACGTGATTCGAACACGCAACCTTCTGATCTGGAGTCAGACGCGCTACCGTTGCGCCACCGAGTCAGATGTTCGAGTTGGGGTTTAAAGGCACTTTTGTCAATTTAGTAAGGTTTGATTTTTGTTTTCTAAAACAAATGACCAGATTAGTTGATCGTTCAATCGAAATAATTATGGCGATTATACCGCTGGCAATCTAGCCTTCACATAGTCATGTGGTGTCACATAAGCTGGTGAATACACCTGTTCGCTTTAAAAGTTCTTGTGGTGCGCTGGGGTTTTCCGGCTACAGCAAAAAAGACCACCTGTTCGTCTGTCAGACTGAGGGCTTGTAATACGTTTGCATTGTCACACGGAAACTATGCATATGCTTCATTCGGAGCATGATTCACAGCGCTACCGGCCGCTTTATCGAGGCCACATAGCACCGGAATCGAAGTGCTCGTATGCGTGTCCACTTTTTATAGAACTTAGTAGAGGGAGCTACAGTTTGCTTTCTCCGTGGCTGTTTGTGTTTGCGAGTAGCACGCCAGAGAACAGACAGGAAAGCTCCTGTAGGATCTAGAAGTGCTAGACTAAACGGTCGCCGCTGAAAAACGCGCCGTTGGAATTTCGTACAGTGGCGAGCGTCGGTAGAACTTTGCCTAAGAGGGCGTCAACCAGGTGTTGCATTTGCATCGCGGTGGCACTGGGGAGGGGCAAGCGTCGGTGTAGTTAGTATAGCTGTTGTACTTAATCATTGTGTCAGGATTTGGCGCGCACGCAACACGGGCACTGGAACAAAGAGGCACACAGGCGCCGACTTTCACATCCTTTCGTCTTTTCTTTTTTTTTTTTCGACCCCCTGTGCGTTTACCCTGTAAATAAGACTGTTGTTTGAGCACTGATGTGAACTCCAGTCACTGTATATGCTACCTTTAAAAAGCATATGTTGTTACTCTACTGTGAACTAGCCAGAGTCTACTTAACTTCCGGTTCAGCTACGCGAAGTTGCGCAGAAGCTACTAAAAGCAATAGTACGAGACGGCCAAGCAAGTGATCAAATTATGCGACTTGTTAAAAAGCCGTTCCATACGCAAGCTCTACATACGAATGCCTTTACATACGCAAGCTGTCCCATGGCCTAAAAAAAAAAAAACGCCGCAAATAGGCATGACGCCTGCGTAGTTCGCTCGGCCCCTAACAAGTTAAAAAAGTTATATGGCTGAATCCATCTGGAAACAGCAGGTCTAAAACGACGAGGATTAGCGATGAGTATCACAAGTCCTCCTACGTAGATTGTGCAAAAGGTAGTTTCATACCGCTGTCTTGTGGCCATATCTACGTAGGCAAACAGCGGTGAGTGTCCATGGTTGCAAGAGCACGGAAGAGCGTTCGGACCGAAAGACTGTTTACACATTACACAGCTCGTGCGGTTGCACTCTCATTTTTATGATGCTACTATTTCTATCTAAATGCTCTGATCAAACGCTTTTCCTTAGGGAGACGTGGAGAAAAAGTGTGTAAGTGACCCCATAGCCGAACTAGAATTTCCATATCTCATCAGCCGTAAGGCATTGTTTTTAGCGCCTTGTTTGTTTGTCTTCTTGAATTTTGCTTTTTCACTATGCCCTGGGTGAGGGTAGGCAGACCATGCGACAGTTGTGACTGGATATGTAGAGCTCCGTGTTTTCGGATACCCTCCTCATCCACCCCCCCCATCCCCCAAAATAAAGATAAACACTCGCCGGCAAATTGTTTGGCAATTCGGAATTTATCTGATAAGCTCCCATTTCCAAGAGGACATTCTCAACATTCAAACGGCATATTCATAGCTGACAATCGTCAATCGAAAAGAGCACACCTACATCATCGGCAGCAACCTCGTAAAATATATGCTTGCGTCTAATTACAATTAAGATTAAATGTTGTAGTATACCAAGAAACGTGGGTGTTTTGTATTGAAGTATTTGTGCTTGTATGTATCTGTGATTGCGCGCTCAAGCCTTCCAGACATCTAAAATACACGTAGTGTGTTCACATGTTTTCGTGTTCAAATACCATTTCATCTAAGATTTCAGAGTTCACGGCAATATGAATTACATGATAATATGTTTTTATTTTTCGTCGAGAAGATGAGCGATGCTGGGATAAAAAACTGAGAATCAGCTTAATTGGCTAAACTGATATGTCCCCGCAAAATTGAACTGTAAATTTCACAATTAAGCTTCAGGTTGATCTTTAGAAGGAAGACAAATTTCAGTTATAAAATTAAATTGTATCGTGAAGAAAATTACGTACGCTGGGCACATACCCCACGCTGAAAAAAAGCCTATCTCAGGGTATTCGAATATCGCTAAGATGGGCACTCTTATCTTAACTGAGTTGTGCCATAAAAAGAAAAAGAATCTATTTATTTCAATACCCTAAAGGCCCAATTGGGCATTACATAGGGGAGGATTTAAGTGAATACATACATTTCAAGCAACATGAACGGAAAACAGAATACCAAAAAGTAACAATAAAAAAGAAACAGCGAGTAAATCGAATCACAGCATCAAGTCTTGTACGTTCACCAACATTAATCGAGTACATATTCATTAGTACAATAATAATGAAAACACTTGAGAAAATTACATCGAATCATTCTTCGATGTGAGACAACATAAAGTTTCACAAATCTAGAAGACTAATCAAAACTGGTTTCAGTCTGCCCGTCCAATGCAAGGTTGCACAGAAGCTACTCATTTGTTTCCCAGTACTCATTGATGTTTTTTTAAGACATTTTATTTGTACTTGCCCCCCCCCCCCCCCTCTTACTCCATGGCCTAGAGGACCTTGTGAGGTCTCATGAACAAATAAAAGTCGCCGAATTCAGATCAGGTCAAATAACTTTCTTCACTGCCCTGCAAATTGGTGGAATGGGCCTGGATCCCGCCTATATATGCTTCGGCCAAAGGTTGCTGGCCCTTGCGGCTTCTTCCGATCGCTAGTTGGCCAAGAGTTGGTGCTCAAAGTCCGAGACGAGCAATGCAGACTGCCACCGTGGGCGGAGGCTGTCGCTGTATGGGTCTGAATCGCATTATTACTCACTATGCCTGGAAATCCCCTCTAATGTGGCTCTAGAGTCGCAATGTTTGCACTTCTGTCGTTTATAAATCTGAATTTATTGTACGCACATAAGAACACGGATACAAACGACTCTGTGTACTCGGGTAGTAACGCGTTTGTAACTGCAGCCATTCGATAGACCGTTCCTAGCTCAATTTCAGGCGAGGTGGGGGGAATGTACGCCTCTGCCATCTACGGTGTGCTGCAATTCCGTGAAATGTGGTCATTCTATCTTCCCACTCGTCAGTATTCTCTGACGCGGGACCTCTGTAAGCCTTCGAGCCTCAGTGCTGCCATCTCATAGTGTGTGAGCAAGATGTCCAAACGAGATGGACACTTTATTCTTGATTAGTATCATGTTTTAGAATCCATGGTGCCTCTGGAGAGATTCTACCATTAGCGAATTTCGGTATTGCCGTCTGCGAATCACTGATTATTACGTCCGCTTGTGTGTGCGCAATGGCTAACGTGATAGCTATTTCTGTAACCGCTGTTTTGAACAGTGACTTCATTGTAGTCGTCTGCTTGTTGCGCTCATCGCTCATTTGGTTTCGGTTTCACCGCAGAACCTAAAATTTCAATAATTCGCAATTATTGCTGGAGCCCGCTTTTACGAAATGTCAAAGCGGCAATGGGTTCCTCGCATGAATGACTTCAATTCTCCAATTCAACTTAGCTGCTTCACTAATTGAAAAATGTTAATTTAGCTTTTCTAATTACCGTAACGACTCATCTAAACAATCTCTTCAACCCTCCTAAGGTGCCCGCCGCTACAGAAAAAAGCAAGTGTGAAGACAGCGAGCAAATAGCGCCTTTTGCCGATTTTTAAAGAATATTAGTAACATTTCTTGAAACACCCTGCATATATCTATGCTTTTCTTCGCAATGAACCATACTTGCCAGTTAGTGCGTCTGTGTCATTTGCGTCTTTCTTCTAATGACCGTGTTTGTGTGCGCGCCATACCCTGGCAAAATGTTGGTGTAGTTCAGAGGGGGGCCGTGACATCCCCTTGTGGACGCCCATGGACGAGAGGGGCTCATATACTATGAGTTTGGCACGGTGCACCGTAATATGCACAAAATATGTATATAAAAAAAGAAATTGAGCTGCGCAAGGAAATTGCAACACAAGATCAAATAAATCAAGAAACCTATGTTTAATAAAATGCATACAAAATATTATTTTCCAATTTTATTAAGTTGCAGGCATTCAGCGGAATCTCTTCGCGGTGCGAATGTTGGTAATTGCTGCGATAATTGCTCGGCGGCAGCAGCCGCGGCAGACATTTCGGCCACTTCTGCTGCCACAAATTCCGGGTTGAGCACCAGCATGCTATAATGATACACTTTCCTTGCGAAGTAGGCCTGCAATGAGACACCAAGGCATACAGTTCATAAATGCGTTAAGTCACTTCAAATCTCTCGAAGCATTTATCCGTAGGCAGATTCCTAGAAAACTAATAGCAATTGACAAATAAAATTGCTTGTATGAGTCATCTTCATCTGAACTACAAACTTTAAGGCTATCTCACGTGATCGCATTGAGGAGTTCGGGCGAGCTATTACAACAGTCGATCCACAGTTCCGCTTCACTTGATTATATAATCAGCTCGTATATGTAGAAATGGAGTAAAAAATACCGAAATATTGACGGCAGCAATTGAGCACTACATAAACCTACTTGCACTGAATTTCTTCTTGCGCGCACCTCTACTTTTGATCTTTACAAGCCGGTAGCCAGGAATTTTTTTTTTCGATGAGAGGGAAAGGGGGGGGGGACTCGTTCGAGTCTTCACCGATTTTTATTATTTTGTTTTGGTAAAATACCCCCTACATCCAAATTTCGAGAAGAGAGGGCTAAACCTCCTCTACACTGGCTGCGGCGCTGGTTCTCTACCTTTTTATGCTAAACGTTTCTAGACATTTTGCGCTCGCGCAGTGTGGGTCAGCCAGTTTCGAGTCGTAATTCATTAACCACATCTATACGTCGATCCACCAAACGATTTGCCATGAAGTTTTTGGGCGATATCGCCATCCCGGACCGAGCTAACGGCTGACACGCTCCGTTAGTTGAAACGTGCTGCGATATTTATGTCGTCAAGCAACGAATAACGTTCGCCTTTAGGTATGTTCTAAGCAGATTACGAATAACCTACAAGAACATTATTTTGAGTATTTGATGTGTTACCATGGGCATTCCCAGGACCATTTCGCAAGGGGGTGCATCAGCCGGGGGAAGGGTAGGGGGGCATCCAACACGGTAGCTTTTCTTTCGCTGCTATGTCATCCCCGGCAAGATATCAAACGCGCGTAAAGTTTAAGTCGGCTGGAATCCCTTAGGTCTGTTTCACACGAATACGTGGAGCCCAATCATGATGATGATAATGATGATGTGTGATGTTTAACGTTCCGAAACCACCATGTATGTGAAGCCCGAGTGCGCAAATGAAGCCGTGCAGCTAATTGCTACTGCATAGAAAAATTATTACATGAAATTCTGAAGGGTGCAGCCGGAGAGTGTTACCCTGTTCTAGAAAAGAGAGATGCTCAACTACGACAGAATTCTTACGGCAGTCTAGTGACGTATGACCCCAATGTAGCACCTAGTTATCTCCGCAGTGTTTAGTTCGGCGATAAACCATGTTGTCGAAGAACGGGCGCGATATCGAGAGATTCGATAATGTGCGGTAAAAGCTGCCCGCCACATCCTATTTTCAACGTTTCTATTCGGGCTTAATTCGCGCGCCATTTTTGTTCAACTGTTCCCTCACAGAACGCTAGCGCCACCTGTTATAGACTACTGGAGTAGGGTTACAGTAGAAGCAGGCTCCAGGTGTGCGACATCCGCGGGGCTTTTAATTTGCGGGTTGACGGGCGCACATCTTTAAACTGGCGTCTAATCTAGTTAATTTGTTAGAAATTTTATGACGTTAGTTGCGACATCGATTAGAGAATATACCTGTCGATTGAATGTCCTTAAATACCCTTTCTTTCCAAATTCTATTAGTGACTGGAATGCGTTAAAAATACCAATATTCTCTGATTCTAATTTCCTAACAGCCATTGAAACAGCATTTTGAGCTGCTGAAATAACCCATATATTTAACGTTGGCTTTGTACTTCTCTTGGTTGTTGATCTTTATAAGTATAATTTCTGCTTTCGTTGTATAATCCTGTGTTTTGTACTTTTGTTCTAATGCTGTACTACAAGTGTTGATTTCTCCTGTATATTGTAAGGCACGATTTATTTGCTTTTATTTTGCTGTTTTGTATTCTATTTTCTACTGTAACCTCCCTACAACAATGCCCAATGGGCGATGTAGGTACTTGTAATAAATAAATAAATAAATAAAAAATACATAGCTTGAATTAGCGCACCATGGCTGCCATCTTAGGGCACAAGCTCGTTGAGATACTGCGTGACCTCTTACTCGAACACGCGGAGCAGGAAACTGTGATAACGGATCAGTGCCTACACGTTTCCCTCACTAAATTGAGTTCTTGATTCTTATCTTTCATTAATAAATTTATCACAGCAAAATTGGCGATTGTATATTTGTTGAAGAATATTTATCCCTTTAAATTGTTTTTTTTTTCCTTCGTGCCTATTGTTAAAATCTATATGACTGACGCTCCAAGAGGATCCATTGCCGAAATTCCCGAGGAGACCAAGTTTACAGTGAGAGGGAATCCAACAATTTAAAACGGAATGTCGAAATAAAGCGGGAGTCAGTAAAAATGATGTAAATTGTCGTTATATGGGGCCAGAGACTTACCATACCAAGTTTCAGAACATTTCGTTGACCTCATGTAGCCGAAACATGACACTCTTTGAAATCCCAAATCACACTGACATCCATGCAAAGATTTCGACAGGACGTTTTCCACACTAAATTCAGTTCTTGATTCTTATCTTTCAATAATAGATATATCACAGCGAAATTGATGACTGTATATTTATTGAAGAATAATTATCCGTTTAAATTGTTAGTTTTTTTGTGCGTATTGTTAAAATCTATATGACTGACGCTCCAGGAGGATCCATTGCCGAAATTCCCAAGGAGACCGAATTCACAGTGAGAGTGAATCTTTAACAATTTTAAACAGAGTGTCGAAATAAAGCGGGAGTCAGAATACGCCACAAGACAGAATTTCCGACGAGAAGATGTGTCCAAGTGTTACTGCATGTTCACCGAGGCTAAATATTCAGCTTCAAAATCGACTGCTTCGGTCTTCAAAAGTATAGGGCATCGTTTTGAGCATCCAGGAACTGTCAACATCAATCGAGATTCCGCCACGCAAGCGAGGAGCACCCGGTATGTAAAAGGCAGTGGTATGGCCAGAGGGTGACGCACTTCCCCCCCCCCCCACCCACTCCAAATTCTCCGTATTTTTTTATTTTTTTTCGCGTGATATTGAGCCCAAAGTGACACTCGGCCACATATGCCTGCCAGGGTCCATTTTAGATCAAAATGGTGCGCCCACACAGAAAGAAAAAAAAAGGAAAAAAACTTCTGCGTACGCCCCTGGCAAAAAAAAAAAGTTGCGTTTGCGTTGAAAGATCTTTAAATTCATCAAGTAAATTATGAAATTAGCCCACTGTCAGGCGCATAGTATCTCCGGTGATAGATGTGTCACTTTAATAAAAGCTTTTGTAGACCTCCATAAGCTTTTTTAGCAGAAGGAAGCGGGCCCGCCTATACGCCTCTTTCACGAAATCTTTTTTACGAATTCTGAACTAAAATGTTCCATGCTTTTGCCACCTTACGTTTCATCTCGCGTCGACCATCACTTCAAAGTTCAAGTGCCATTCTGCCATACCAAAAAAGCCCTCGTGCTGAAGAAGTCCGAGCGGAATAACCTTCCGGCATGCGTATACATCACCCGCAACCCTGACCATGCTTCATTACAGCCTGCCATTTTAAACTGGGAACACCTCTGTGTAACGCCGCAAATGGCATTCCGATTAAATAAATAAATAAACGAATAAATTAATGAATAAAATGCGTGTGTGTGCTTGCGTGCATGTGTCCGCATGTGTGCGCGCGTGTGCGTGCATGTGCGTGTGCATGTGTGCTTGTGTGTATAGTCAAGTCGCATAAATCAACAAGTTGCTTGCGAAAACGAGAGTGCGCTAATCTCAACTGACAGGAAATCGTGTGGGCGTCATTAAAAATAGCAAGTAATTGAAAATATTTGATTTACACGGGCATGTTGTTTTTGTAATGGAAATGCTTGAAACGTTGATTAAGAATACATACAACGGCGTGGTCCACGGGTACATTTCATATAACTGATAAATATGAATGATTACGACGAGAACAGTGCTGCGCTAGCATATAGCTACGCCATTTGTATACGTATGCAGAGAGCGGCGATTTTTCAGGTATTTGTCATGGCAATAAGGCACCTCCGTTAGCGATTGCACTAAGGTTACACAGTGTTAACAATAATTCTTGGCAAAGATTTACCTTCAATAAAACGAATAATCCCGCTGTGCCGACGAATGGTCCGACTAGCGTCATCTGCGCAGGAGGAAACATGCGAGGTGTAGGCATCCACAAGTACCCAGGAAATGAGAAATGGTTGCCAGAATTATTACACCCTAATTAAGAGCGTCGTACACAGTGGAATCTAGATTATACATTTTTCACGGTAACAGGAAAATAAACCTCGTCAGACAAAAATCTTATTAACCAAGCAGCTTTAAAAAATGACGAATATGTGCATGCACTGTCAGCAACCCACTTTTATTGGGCAACATTGAAGTAGCTCGTCCAATTACTCGGCGCTTCCTTTTTTCAACGTCTAGGAGTAAATTAGTCTAAAATGTATACTCCTCTGTATTCTTCTGAAATTCCTCGCCTGACGCATCGTCATCATCATTTGACGAAGCAGCCATGCATGGCCGGTATAGTGATCTCCTCACCACTAGCCGACGCTGCTGCGGCCTTAGCAGCTCTGCAACGTGCACTATGTGACTTGTTCGAATGCAGTTTGAACTAGTATTTCGAAGAATGAACATAAGACTTTTTTATTATTTAAGTGAAGATCTGTTGTCGTTTTCTCATTATTCCGTTTCGGGCAAAGTTGTGATTACATTAAATGCATGTAAGTGCATTATTTCCAATGGACGTTGGCGGGAAATGAAAAAAGCGAAAAACGTGTTATGTCGAAAAATGGGTTATGCAGAATCACTTATCAACGAGATTCCGCCATATACAGCCGGTGGTAAGGTGAAAAAAAAAAAAACATGTAGCTGCCACTTCGATATCTGGCGAGTGCTGAAATGTGATGTTATTATTTAGACACGAGTCCACTACTGCTCTGCAGCTCAAGCTTAAGCTGCTGCTTAGCCACTACAACATAGCGAATTTAGAACGTTAAATAGCAATAGCATTTAAATAACAATGTCTCCAACAAACCATCAACTGCTCGATTAAGCAGCTTTACCACCGACTTTTGTACGTTTATTTAATCAAACATATCATCGTAATTTAGCAAAGCATCATGAAAGGGCCATTTCAACTCCGCAGATTTCTCAATGACCCTACTGATGACACACGTGTGATCAACTGTAGGATATCATCTAGTCTCAGCTGTAGCTTTTCGCAGAGTATAATTTAGATTAAGGAATCTTGGTCTACAGTCGGTGGATGCCAGCTTGAAAATACTATCATAACCTTTTGTGCTTGACACGGGAACACTTATCTAGCTTTGTGAATTACTTTTTGTATGTAACACTCAAACCACACTTTCATCTAAGCCAAAAAGTCATCGAGCTCTACTTGCTTTTATGTACCAAATAGACCTGACCACCCTAATGTAGACGGTTTTATTTTACTTGTACTTTCTAAGTCTTTGTCTTTTCTTTCTTTATTTCCTTCTCTTATTTCCTCTTTCTCCCTCCTATCTTATTCCTTTCCTCTGTTTCATCCCTCCTCCCGAAAATGTGAGCAGGCGTTGTTTCCCTCCAAGTGGCAGTTGCCAGCTTGCTCTCTCCCTCTTTCCTCTGTGTCCTCGTGTATGCAAATAAATAAATAAATAAATAAATAAATAAATAAATAAATAAATAAATACTCAAACCACACATTTCCTTCAGCTACGAGAATTGATGGAGTGCTATAGTTCTGACATTGCTCCTTTCGGTCACAGAGATTGCCAGCAGCAATTAGTCACGCTAGGTGAGTGACTGCTGAGAATGTGCCGGGCCATAAAGCTGTACTGCCCTCCCTCTCTCCTTCCGGAATCAATAGGTGCAAGCAGAATTGCTTAGAGTTGATTACGTTATATACTCCCTTTGGTTAGAAAGCATATACAACAGGGGCATTGCCAGAAACTTTTTTCTGGGGATGGGGGTGAGAGGTCAACTATGACATGATCGTGCGTGCGCTTGTATGTGCATGTGTATGTGTATATAATGCCAGACTCACTCCTTTCTTTCTATATCTAGAAGAATTCGGGTTATTTTAAGACCATGTGTTATGCCTGGGTACGCAAACGCGAAAAGCTAGCTGATCAGTTTTATCTACACGGCCGACGCATTTTTCGCACCTATCAGTGTACGTACCGTGTGTATTGCATGCTTGCAGTAGTTACGCATTTTCGATTTCTGCTGGAGTTGTCTGTACCATCACGACCACGTGACAATGTGCGCATGAAAATTGGGTAAAAAATACGGACCCCCTCCCAGAAAGGAATCCTGATAGAATGCGAAGCATCAGTGGTGTGCACGGCGTTCACCCGTTGAAACAGGCTCCGATGCGTGTGCTGGAAGAACAGTTTGAAGCGAAACTCTGTGTAGCGCATACTCGAGTAAACGTTTGTTTGACACGCAAAGACACGGGAGACAGGTTGGGTTTCGTGTAAGTTTCATCGCAGATAAACGAGCCGTGAGAGTGTTGCCACTCGACGTGTGGTGGAGAGTTGCGGGTGGTGCAGAGGGAGAAGCGATGAGTTTGTTGCGAGCGGGCGGAGGAGCCGGAAGCTGCGGGCGCTGCGGTGAGCATGCTGCGGGTGAGGAGGAGAGTGACCTCAGCCAACACCACCAAGAGGAAATTCTTTCCTGGCCGGGGGGCTGCCTCTGTGACGTAGCCGAGATGGGGCCGACGGAAGCGGGGGAACGCTTGAACAGAAGTCCTTATATTATTTATTCAGACACCCTAAGGGCGCCGGAGGACATTACGGAGGGCATAAGTTGTGCACTTGGCTGACTTTTTTTTGCTGCTACACGTGTAATATACTTATATAATAATATCTGGGGTTTAACGTCCCAAAACAAAGATATGTTTATGAGGAACGCCGTAGTGGAGGGCTCCGGAAATTTTGACCACCTGGGGTTCTTTAACGTGCGCCTAAATCTAAGTACTACACGTGTAATATACTGAATAAAATTAGGAAGGAAAAGACAAAAGAGACCACTCATATTTACACCCATCGCCGTTTTGTTCATTTATTTGTTAGAGTTTGCAGCTTCCGCTTCTTAGACTTGTTGTCCGGGTCCGAAACTTTGTTGTTCAATCGCCGGCAAAAGTTCTTCAGCAGAATGTTCGTGCTGCACCACAATATATATTTGAGCACCACTTCACTTGCGTGTCCCTTTTCACAGACGTCGAAATCTGAAGGCTCCTCGTCGCCGAGCAGTTGCAGTGTTAGTTCTGTGGCCACTTTACGTTGGTTTTGAACTTTTAAAAATTCGGTACATTTGGAAAGCTCTTCCACAACAACGTAATTATGAGCCACCGCATTCACAGCTGGCATTGCTGGGTAAACCAGCCCTCCCCTGTCAATTTCTTTGACAAGACTTTACATGCGATTTTCCGGAGAAACTGCGACAGTCTTGTCAATTGTGAGGAGCTCTCTGCATTTGTCACATTTTAACCTCTTCACAGCGATGTGCACCGAGTAACCAGCAACATAGGTAACCACTGGAATGACATCCTTCAGTTTTGATAGCGCCTCCTGGTCACAACAACGTTGAATTTTCCACTAGGCACTGCTGCCTGCGTTTGGAGCTCTTCCCAATTTTGATTTTGGTCGTTGTCGATTGCGGACGCCGTGCTAATTTGTGGTAGTGTGGTTTGCAGTCGCAACTCGTTCTCGCACTCGTAAATCTGTCTTACGGACAAATGATACTGCGAGCCAGCCAGTCGTCGGTAACAACCAAAACGTTCTTCCAGAAGGTCTGTTTGGAACTTCCCAAGAAGCACAAAGGACATCTTGAGCTCCTCAAAGCAATATGCGCAGATTTCAATGAACGCCCGAGTCGTCTGAATAAGAGCCCTATGTGTCTCATCAGACAACTTACAGGCATCCGCTCTCCTTTCCTTCCACTCCTCCAACCAGTCCAAAAAATCGTTCAAGAAGGAAACCTTGGGGTCGAATGGAGAAGGGTAGACTGGCTTTTGCAAGTCATCGCTTAGTCTCAGTCCTTTGAAAGGAGTCTTTACGTTGACAACCTTCCACCATCTCACTATCACATCAATGAAACTGGCAGTTTCTTCGCAGTGCTTCAGGTTGTGCTTGGCTCCAATGACTCGAAGTGCATTCGGTCCGTACTCGCTGAATACCTGCAAAGCAGGTTTAACATCCTGTTTCTCGATGTCTGTCGGGGAAACAGCTTTTCTGAACAAAGTGTAGCCGTACCGGAGTAACTGCTCACTCTCTAAATTATATGCGTCTTTAACTGTCTTGAAATACGCATACTGCATGCGCCGCTGCCCCATTGTGCTTGGTTCGAACTGAGGTAACCAGAAACACTGGTCATTTTGTTTTAACCAGTTGTTGCGCACGCACTTCAGTAAATGCACTGGGTCGATGACGAAGAACAATGGCCTGTGGGGATCTGGTGGGTGCGGAAACACGAAATCATTTGCCAGTGATTTTTTTGAAACGGCTTGAGGGGCCTTGCTCACCGAATACTTAAACGGCACCATTGCGCTTCGATTCACGGCGTTGTCGGTCACGACCCACATTACTTTGTATCCAATTTTTTTAAGCCGCGAATGACATCTCCTAAAATGTTGTGCAGAAATTCTTCATTAGCCTTTTGAACGGGAACAATGTGCGCTACCTCCTTAAACTTACACATGAGGCTGTGTACCATAAATACAAATGCACCATTTGCTGCTTCTGCGTTGTTCAACGCGATACCAGCGATGTTGCCTCCCTTATAGTCAAAAAATGGCTTTAGATTAATTTCGTCCACCATCACAGTCACGTAGCGTTGCTGCTCATTCAACTCGGATATCTTCTTGGCCATGTCGCGGAGGAATGTATTGTCTTGATGCTCTAGTTGGGGGTTCATTCCGAAAGACGAACATATTGACCTAATGGTTCTTGGGTGTGGCATGATGATGCTCCCGTGACTGCGCACTTGTACGCGTGAGGCGATATAGTAAATAGTATGCAGCAGTACACCATAAATTCTACAGAGTAGCGCCGTCGTGCTTTTTTTGTTGACATTAACTTCACTTGCTCAGCGAGCAGTTGAATGATCGGGGTGTTATCGCTTTCTTGTGCTGTGTATAGTTCGTTCAGAAGAGAAGCGACAGTCTCGAAGATGTCTGCGGTTGAGTTTTCAGAGCTTGACCTCTGGGCACTGTCGAACCCCTCGACTCCTTCCAGCAGCCGTCGTTTGCTGTCGATCACGGACGGAACTACCATTTTGGACCCGAGCCGCTTCACTGATGCTTTTGCGACGTTTACCGTAAGAGTTAGGCCGGTTTTTACAACAACAGAGTACTTAATCCAAGGAGCGTCATCATTTAAAATGTGAGCCAAAATGACGTGGTCACTGCATTCGATGACATGCAAAAATGTCAGCTTCTTGCCTCGAACGAAGTTTGCGACATCTTTCAAATCGCAAAGCTTATCTGCTTCTTCCTCTTTTTTTGGCAGTGAGAATTGACTCGGCGAGCACTTTGTCAAGGGAAGCGGCCTCTAGGCGCATTCGCTTGCTCTCTGGGTCCTCTCTTCTGGAGCTTTCTATAGACAGGCAGCTTGGGCAATCAGGGAATACCGTCGGTACTGCCTCAGCTCGAAGCCGCAAACGTGAGAGTGGTGCGGTCACTGTGCGGCCGGTGGCTTGGTCAATATAGCTTGTTTCCCGAACGATGTCTTCGGCTTTAAAGTGGCGTTCGCACACCTAAACAAAGAACCATATCCTAGCATCAGTACGGCTACCTCGTAGCAGCAACAGTACATTCAGGGCTTTGCGTGACGCGTTTAGGCGTAACGTGCTACAAACTACAAGGCTCGCCACGCAACGGTAGGAGCAACCACCATGAGAAAATTATAAAGCATTCAAAATTTCTTACCCTGGCATTCGCTGACACGACCAGGTTTTCACGTGGAATGGCACGTATCCACGCTTGTCTTGCTTCGTCGGCTTGAGGGAACGAAAAAAACGTGCACCTTAGGGCCTGTCTTGTAATTGCCGTTGCACCGTGGCACACAACACTTTCCTGGCATTTCGGCACTGATTCTATCTCTGCACGAGCCTGTTCGCCACACATAACACGCTATAAACACTTAGGTCACTTGCCGTTGCCCAACTACGCACAGAAACGAATATCCAAGCAGCAACGTGCATCCGCGCCACGAACGCTCACTGCGCGTCCACACGTGCACGCCGCGCCGAGGCTGCCGAGGCCCCGCCGCTCAGGGGACCAACGCCATATAGCGGAGACGTGGGACTGGGCCCCTTACTGATGACGTATATTCACGGCCCCACGGGAGCCCCCAGGCCTTGAGTCAGTCTCGGTGGCGTTGCCTCAGCGCGCCTGCGAGGGAAGCGTGCGAGTGGAGCGTGACATCAACGTGCAGCTGCGGTGTGACCTACTTGGCACCACTCACACACCTGTGGCGAGGGGAATCCGTTGCGGCGTGTTCGCACGGACGCACGTACCTACGGCGTTACGCTCGTGAATCAAAGAGCTGCTTCGCATCTAAAATATCGGGGAAGCATTGGACGACCCCTCCACCGTCCTGCTGATGCCAGTGATACAAGGTAACAATAAAATTGTTCAGCAGTGCATGCTGAAGATCACTAGTGACTTGTTATGCGACAGTTATTTATGCACGATCTGCAGGTATTAAATGGCGTGTAGCATGCACACTGACATTGTCCTCGTTGGTCTTCCAGATGGCGATGGCAATCAGGGCCAGAGTGTGTGCCACGGTTGTGAAAGAAGACCACCACATGTATGCCAGCATTGGGACACGCGAGTTCTACCGCCAGAGGGGTGCGTCCGGGAATGATGCATAAAGAAAGGAAAGAAAATAAAAAACATGAACGATTGAGGCACTCAGCGAAGGCAAGTTTCACTAAGAACATGAAAATGACTCATGGTACTCTCACTGAAGTGCCCTCCGTGTGGCCGCTTCAATCTTCAGTGTTGATAAATATGAACTCAGAATGAGAAAATTCACAATTTTAAATGGCAAGCGAACATGAGAAATCGTCGGGGGAGCCTTAGGTTGTGTCAAAATTCTGTATTTCGTTGGAAAAATAGACTTATTGACCAGGACATTCCCCAAGCTTTTCATTTTATCAATGAACAGATATAGGTACAATAATCGTCTGTACTCCCGCTCGTTTGAAGGCAGCATTGGCGTCCTTGTCAAACTCCCTGCCATAATAGCATAGTGCCTAGAACACATCACATGATGCGGGCCAGCGTTCCAGGTTCAACTTTCAAACTTTTAAATGGGTTGCAAGCAACGGTATATACAATTTTTAAAATTACGCCGCTTTCGGGTGCAGTTTCATCAAAGTAAAATTATCGGAAGAGTACACCAACCTGCTTGTTGTCTCTTGTATCAAAAGAATTCGCCGGTTTGTGATTAGGGGGAGCCAAGTATCACTTCAGCGATTCCCCCTCCCACTCTTCCGAAAGAGAACACGATTCACAATGAATTCAAGAACAATAAGAAAGCAAAATGAAACGCAACAATGCTTTTCCCAGCTGTGTACGCCATCGGTCCGCAGCTTTGTGGGGACAGAGGACAGGCCGCTAGTGGTGTGAGACAGCATGGAGCAAGGCAAGCAGTTCTTGCACTTTAACAACAGGGGCCCTCGGCAGTCACTATCACTGAAAACGTGCATGGTCATCACTCTGGTCTTCAAAACATTGCGGCACAGGTCTCACTGAGTGAAGTCATGGAGCAGGCTTGACACCCCTCCCCTAACTGATTATAAAGGCGCTGATGACGATGGCGATTACTATAGAGCTTCCTTCCATCTTCCACCGGGTATTCTTTTATGAACTTTCGACGACTCAACCTTCAGCGCGCGTACAGGAAATTAACTTTCCAGGAAAGCAAAAGGTAAATGAAAATTCGAGTAGCTTACATCTTCAATGCCGATGATAAGGTATAAATCCACGAGGCTGCTGATGTAGAATGAAGCCACCACCAGCGAACCGGCGAACTGTATCTCTGCGAAGAGGAAGACGTCAGATGATCAAATGTGGTGCTTTAAATGATACCAAGGATCACGCCTTATTCGGCTCAAAATAAAGATGGACAGTTAGTGCAGCACCAAAAAGGCAGCTTCGCACTACGAGTGCCAAGCCTCAAGAAAACCTTTCTTGTTTTTTTTTTGTTTTCTCTTCCTTTCATCCTTTGATCCTTTCTTTCTCTTTATTATTTTTCTCTTCTTCTCTTTATTTTTTATTTCTTCATCTGTGTTTATCTTTTGTTGTTCTTTCTGTGTTTCTTCCTACGTCTTCCTTTCTCTCTCTGATGTTTCTATTTTGCATTTGCTTCCTCTTTTTTTTCTGTTTCGATACATGGTTTCGCCGGCGTTACACCAAGCGCACTAGTTGCGCTCTGACGACAAGTGATAATCATCATCATCAAGGCACTCGAATAACAAGAGGAAGAATATTAGTTCTTCTTGGCGTGAGTGTTTGCTCAATATGCTACACATGGAGCGTTACGCCCAGTGACGATGACAGTACATGACAGCTCGGTGCCCTAACATGCTCCGCACATAAAATAACATTGCCTACTAAGAGCTATATGCCTGACGCCTTCGAACGCTCCTCGCATTATCGCTCCTAAGTGGAGTCGCTCCGGAATGACGGTGGGACTGTCGCACATACCTGCAGGGTTGCTGTCGATCGAGCTGAGCTTGAGCTGAACGGCGGCGTCCTCGGCCATCAGGACGCTGAAGAGGAACACCATCACCAGAACGCTGTTCAAAGTCTGCGTGCACACGTATGTGGACGGAACAATTGAAGAATGGCTATAATGAATGCCTCATTGGATTACCAATGACCTTAGCTGGACTAAACATACTGACTTCGTAATTACAAACGCTAACCGAAAACTATTCTTCCTTCGAAGAGCTCTAAAACATTCTAATTCCACGGTGCGTACTCTAGCGTACAGGACTATCATTCGCCCAGTGTTAGAATATGGAGTGATTGTTTGGGACCCCTTCACTAAAGCTAACATAACTAAATTGGAAAACGTGCAGAAAAAGGCAGTCCACTTTATCTTTAATAGCTTTGGACGCACCTCTATAACTGAACTCCTACATCGTGCCAATGAGCCTTCAGTTACAGAAAGAAATCGTTTAATACGACTACAATTTCTTTACCAAATAATTAAAGGGCATTACAAGCTTGATGTTTCCAATATAATTTCCTTTTCTTCTGGGTACGCCACCCGCCAAAGGCATCAACTTACAATAACCCCTTTCTGGTCCCGAAATAACTGCTTCGAATATTCCTTTTTCCCTCGTACAGTAACTCAGTGGAATGGACTAACTAATAACCAAGTGATGGAGCCGTCCTTAAAGTTGTTTGTAGAAAATTTGACCTGATTGTTCACATCATGCCGTTCTATTTTTTGTTTGTTTGTTTGGTTTATGCATTCTTGAGTGCCAACATTGTGAAAATTATATCTGTAACGTACCACCCTGCTAAAGTCTCTGTAATAGGAATTGCAGTATGAATAAATAAATAAATAAATAAATACAAACTAAATATTAGTAGTCACTTCCGGTCAATTTAGTTAGAACTTCGTTACATATGTGTAGCTGAACAATCACTTATGACGCACAGCGTAATACTTGAAGGCACGCTTTCCGGTCTTAAAATATGTAGGTCTCATTCTCATGCCTCAAAGGCGTGTGCAAGGGGAGAGGGAGGGTAAAGTCTGTCCCATACATTGATTTAGGAACCTTCGCCCCCCATCCTCCTTTTGAATAAGAACCTTGCGTATGCCTATCTGCGCACGCGCGCAGACAGATGCACGTGTTACATTGTTCGCGAAGTCTCAGCCTTCGTCACCCCATGCAGAGTTGCATTTGATCGATTGTGCGTGATGGCGACCTGTATAATAACGTCGTTTTTGTAACAAGCCGTCTTCGTGTATTTGCCTACAGTATTACCATGCGTCCATGCCACAAATGCTGCCTTTTTTTAGCGATATATAGAACACTTGAGACGGTGTCACAAACTCTCTTGAGCGAACTCAAATACTGCTCACTGGACTTTTAACGTGCAGCTGATTGTGAACAATGCTCATATACGATGCTTGACGTAATTCAAGATAACGGGCGTCGATTGGTAACTTACGAAGAAGATGCTGCTGGCAGTCTGTATGCCGGGCCTGTTCTTGAACATGAGGCGGTCAAAACAGTCGCCCATCGTGCGGCGATAAGGACGGTGTCAGCTGCAAAATAAGCATAATTTGGTGGGCTAAATAATAATACGTGCGTATACTGACTCAAGAACATCAGTGAACTGTGACGGCGTGAACTAAATTGCCCGCTTAATATGCGGTGCATCACATACCGAGGCATATGTACGAATTTAAACAGCTCTAAATAAATGAAAATGTATAGTGTATATTCAAGCCAGCAGATAATGCATGCGTTTCGCAAGCCTAGTCTGAAAAGCGTTTTAAAGCCGTTGATTATATTATCTACTAAATGGTGTTGCAAAATAATAAAGTGACCCATGTCATGGCATTACCTTCGAGTCTGTCCGATCAGATTTGGGGTGACCACGAATTAGCTTAGCTTTGGAAACGAAAATTGTCTTTGCTGGCGTGGCGCATTTGACTTCTTCTTCTTCTTCTTTGAATTCAACAAACAAGCCACAATATGAAGCGTGGAAACTTGGGCAAGTTGGTAGGGAATAACTGAATATATGAACTGCGCAACCAAGAAGTATACCGCGTAACTATGGAACTAACTTTCCTGCCCTTGTTTTTGCTTTCGTAGTTACGTTGTAACTACACTTCGAGGTTGCGCTGTTCGTATATTCAGTTAAGCCAAAATAAAAACGGCAGCTACGTTTCATACGCTAGTAAACTATACACACATCAAATTTAATGCATGTCTGCCGACATGTGTAAATATTGTAGCTATTGTCCACTTGTAAGTCGCAACCACACTTTCAGAAATCATTGTTGACGTGCAGCGTATATGCCTCTCACGTTCCCCAGCATTCATTCTTAAAACTGCCCGCCTCTCGATTTTCGCATCTATTGCAAAAAAAAAAAGAATTCATCCTCTGGCTAGAAAACCGCGAGCGCATGAACATGTTATCCTGTTGGGCTAGGGCCGTTCCTCGCTTAATTGCCGATAGGCCTTTCACTAAGATATTTACTGCTGCATGTTTATGAAACAACAACAACAACAACAACAACAATAATAATAATAATAATAATAATAATAATAATAATAATAATAATAATAATAATAATAATAATAATAATAATAATAATAATAATAATAATAATAATAATAATAATAATAATAATAATAATAATAATAATACCCTAATGAGGAAGAACCCTACTAACTATATTTTTCTCGCCCCCTTCCAGCGCAACGGTGTGTACGTGCCATTGTAATCGCATTATCGTAATTATCATCACCGTCCTCATGCGTCACGAACAGGCAGCAATGGAGCCAGCAGCACCGGAACAACCTCCCGCAACCAGGTAACCATTTCACCTACCTCGACGTAAGGAAGATGTTGACGCTACTATTAGCGCTGGCCTCTTCTTTTCACGTTCACGATATACGCGAGAAAACTATTAGCAATAGCAGAGAACACACGCTCACCAAACAACGCAGTGCGGCTTTTTAGATGATGTAGTTATAATAACTGAATTTTAACGAATGTTCGTGTAAAACATTGGTCGCTATTTTTATTGAAGGAGTCAGACATTTCTTTCAGCCCCCTACAAAATTTGTCGATGTGTCGTGCGCTCAACCTAACGTAAGTGATTGAAAGCGCACTTACAGTGTTCATTGGTGTTCGCATCTCGAAACCAACCACGCGTAACAGTTCTTACACTTTACCAACTTGCTTTATCTAGTCTGCTCAATAGCGTCCGCTGTTTGCTTACTTTCACTGCTGTTCTTCAAACCCTGCATTTCTATCATGGCATGTCCTGATGACATTAATTTATCCCCCCCCCCTTATGTAATACCTTTAATAGATGATGATGATCAGATAATAACACACATTTAGGAAAAAAACAACAAAAGAATCTCAAGATGCAAGCCCTATAGCTTAGTTATGGGCGCAGTCACCAGAGCATTGCTGCATGGAGTGTTTCAGCTAAGCACATTTAAGTCGTTACGGGAGGGGACGAAGGTAAAACTTAATGTGCCGAGCCGGTTCATCAAGGTTTCAATATGACCGTTGAACTCTAACCCGAACCAACTTTCTGTTTTTCACCTCGACGTCATGGTTCAGCACCATCTAATTCAAAATTTTTACACTTTGTCCATGGGTATATAAACCCTCAGGTGGTCGATCTTAAGACGTGTAAATATTTTAGTACCACCCGAAAACTTACAGCACATAAAATTCGAGGTAAGGGAAGGAGGGTAATCAAATACCCTTCAGTCAGAAACCCCTCTCCTGCCTATATATGGAGAGATGTCTTATCTTTCTCGTAAATAAAAAAAACAGTACTTGAACGACAAAGTGCGCCAATCACTGTTGGGTGTGTCTTCGCGATTCTACTACGTCTTTGACTGTTTGTATAGCCAAGCGCATAAAAAAATAAAATTTTACTTGATTGTACGGCAACGTTCTTGCTTGCTATCTCTTTGTCCCACGTTTTCATTTACCCTGCTTTAACCAGTGGACGTACTTATGTGCGTCCTAGAAGACGACCAGCTTAACGTTAGTGCACCGGCGACAAGTATAGTCGCTGGCAGGCAGCGAATGAGCGACTGACCCAAACGCCCATCTCGATGGTTACGAATCGCCGCAGGCCTCCACCGGCCACGACTCGATCTTTGTGCCCGGCAGGTTGCTACTGTTGCTTTCACCTCCGGAGCCGCTCCAGCATCCAGAGTTTTGCCGCACTCTGTTTCGTAAGTGAGACGCCGCACGGACATTTTTCGCAGCTGCAGGCTTTTGAACACACATTCAGGACGAGAACGTGCTGAGGTAGAATGCCGCACTAAAGATCACTATCAGATTGTTCTGCTCGCCATCACGCATACAATTATGACTGAATATAAAAAATTGTGATCGCTTATGAATAAACGTAAGACTATCAATAAGAACAAACCTAGAAGTATGGCCCACCTGCCATTCATCTATGCACGAGAGCCCTGCTACGTGGCTTTCGTTCTAACGCTAAGTGTTTTTGTGGCTGCTAATGTAACTGTCACTCATACTAAGCATTAAAAGTTCGTCATACCTTCTTCAATATTGCCCTTCACCGAGCAGTGATAACGGAACTTTTGAAAACCTTTAAAACATTGGGGTGGCTACAGCGGTGATTCTTGTAGACAGCCAAAATGGTTTTTCGCGCATATTTACAGTTCAAGAAAAAAAACAGATATGCACCACCCATCGCATGCAATAGCGCGCACCTTGCGCGATCACTTTCGATTTCACCCATCAAGTTACATAATGAATAGTTAGAACTACGTGCATCTTTAACAATTTCTAGTGCGTGTGCGCGCGTGTGTGTGCGTATGTGCGTGTGTGTGCGTGTGTGTGTGCGTGCGTGCGTGTGCGTTTGTGTTTGTGCGTGCGTGCGCGCGCGCGCGTGTGCGTGTGTGTGTGAACTGTACGAACAAACAAAAAATGACACTTCATTGAGAAACTTTCTGCCGTGGTCAGGGCTTTGTGAATGCATGCATACGTAAGATTGCGATGCGAACTTTTCAAATAAGCACCTACATATGCATACTCAATATTAACAAATTCTCTAAGTGCGTATACAAACACGTGTAGAATTTCGTATAGTGATAATAGCAGACATATCGGAGCAGAAACAGTTAATGTAGATGTGTCGAAGTATAGCGTAAAAAAAGAACGAACATGGCAGACAGTTACACGAACGGTACATTTGTGATTGAGTGGCGAATGAAAAGTCATGCTTAACGAACGTTCAAAAGTAACACTCATCTTCATACAAATTCACATCAGCAATATAGTATATCGACATGGACGTCATGATAATGGTACTAATTGTACCTGCGCCTTCTGGCTACCTAACTCGTCTGGCTGAGGTCACCAAAGATAGTGTGAAGCTTGGTAGAAGCTGAGAAAATATTTTATAAGATCATTAAAGTCGGTTCTCGCATGGCGCACCTGCCAACATCGACACTGTCGTGACGTCTTACTACAAGCTGGTGATTTCACATTTTGTTGTGGCTAGTCGTGATGACGTGAGGTACCAAAACATTCAAAACGGCCGCTTGTGTCAGATCATTGGAGCGGAGCGGCCTTGGAAACGTCACGACGACGTCCGAGAGCACGTGATGAGAAGCTCATACGGTGTTGTGACATCAAGGTACAGTGGATGAACCGAAACTAAGATAGAAAAAAAAAACTCTGCTCAGTTTTTCTGGGTGCGCTCACACTTACCAGCCCATTTTCTAGGCTTTAAGGGCTTGGCCCTTCAAGTGATACGAAAAAAACGCCAACTGAAACATTTCGTGTCAGTTTTCCTTTCAAGAAATGCGAGCCCTTGGCGGTATCCCCTCCCTCTCGCTACACATTCTAGACAAGCTTTTAGCTCTTTGAACTGTGACCATAAGTGGATGAAGCAATTGCTGCACAAAAACCGATAGGCTGATACTTTCCCGATTTTTTGTATGTGCGTAACGCGCAGTGTTGCAGTTCATGGTTAAATTTTCGTACCATTCCACTTACTTTCCATCCTTGGTTGGGATTGTTGCAGATTTGCAACGCCCTCTTGCTCCTCATCCTGTTCTTCATCGTCGTCAACCCGGAAGAAGCGACTGTCTACATTAAGCTCAGCATCGTCCACACCAACTTGAAAGGTGACCTTCCCGACCGCGGATATAAAACCATTGTTACGCCAATCTCACAGACGCCACGCTCAGGCCAAGCTGCGTCACAGTTTTAGCAGAAATGTGCGCGCCAAACTACGCTATGCATTTTCTTGCTCCACTGGACTGAGTACTGGTTTAACGACGCGGTTCGTGATCCGCTGACAGCTTCTCGTGTTGCTCAAATTACTGCACGCTATACACTGGGTAAGTTAGTATACCGAAGCACTTATTCTTGGACCAGCTCTCTTAACGGTCTTAGCTGCTCGAATCAAGCGATTAGAACACTCTTCCAATGTTGCCTGAACGCAGATTTCTCTCGCTCGAACTCGCAGAGGTATCGCTGCTGCCCATACCTTACGTGATCACGACCACGCTGAGCATCATGGTGGATCTGCTCCTTCTCATCGGAATCGAAGATGTGAGTGTGATTATGTAGCTTGTTGCTGCAGACCTTGGTGGAACAGTGGTTGGGATGCTCGGCTGCTGACCCGACACGTGTTCTATCCAGGCTGCGGCTGTCACATTTTTATGGAGGCTACATGGCCCGTGTATATGTCAGCGCACGTTAAAGAACACCAGATGGTCCAAATTTTCGGAGCCCTCCACTACGGCGTATCTCATAATCATATCGTGGTTTGGGGACGTAAATATATTATTATCTTCCTGCAGACGTAACAGCTACGCCTGCGTGAAATATATGATGAGCGACCTCGCTTCATGAACAGCATGGAAGGGGACGACACGACCAGGACAAGCGCATGACGCCACCATATTTGTTCCTACCTGTCATTCGCTTTATGTTGCCCACGGTGTGAGATGTAATAGATGTAGACGATGTCACTTCCTTTCAAGCTGTTCGTCATAGCTTCTACAACCAACTGGTCGAAGCGCTTTGATAATCTGTACACATACGTGGGCATTAGGAAATTGATTTCTTTGAGGCGTTCACTACGTACATTAGCAAGCATTGTAATAAACTAGAAGAAATGCGCTTAATAAGAATTCAGAAGCCCTGCCCGTATTCGAAGTATGGAGGCAAGCTAAATTTAGCGTGTGTGCCTTGGCCAGTACTTACCTTCTTTCTTAAAACTTGTTGTATGTTAACGTCCCTAAATCACCTTATGATATGAGAGACGCCGTAGTGGAGGGCTCCGGAAATTTCGACCACCTGGGGTTCTTTAACGTGCATCCAAGTCTGAGCACACAGGTCTACAGCATTTTCGCCTCCATCGAAAATACAGCCACCGCAGTCGGGATTCGATCCCGCGACCTGCGGGTCAGCATCCGAGTACCTTATCCACTAGACCACCACGGTGGGGCAGTGGATATGATCTCAATTGGCAGGAAAAACTACGAGTCCAGTAAAGGTGTACGAGTAAATATAATTATTGCGTTTACTCACGCATGACGCCAGCTGTTCCGCTTTACAGCAGCGCGTTGCGTGCAGTATGCCTGTATAGTATGCGGTGCCAAATCATTGCCGTACTTTTTCACAGGCTACATGGCAGTAATATGATATATTGTGACTCACGCGTGCATGCAAGCACGGTATGTATATAATCGTAACAGCGTACTGTAGCGATGCAAAAAGACGTGAACTGCGCGAAGAGCATAGCTTTTGACTTACTCGAACTGCGGCACGTTTTGACTCACTAGGCGAATCTGGGCTTTCGGTCGGTGTCACTGTATAGCATTTTAAAATCTTGTTCTGGTTGGCAATGGTAAACACATGCAGTGGATGAGCGCAAGTTCGAGCGAGATTCTAGCGCTACGTTGACGCCGACTTACAGCACAAATGCTGCCTTGCCACAGCCAAAGCACGCCGCAGTGCGACTGAGTCGAAAGCAATGCTTTCCGCCGTTCGAGTTTCTTTCAATCGCAATAGTACGTACCAGATGAAGTTGCTTCCGAAGTCTGCAATGCACGTGCTGTAGACATTCTGAACTGTCGAGGAAGGTCTCCTCGACGTTTCACACAAAATAAGCGCAAAATTTCAGGGGAGGAAGAGCGCGAAACATTCAACATTCTTACAGCCAGACTTGGGTTGTGCAGTTTCGCGTTTGATTTACCGAGCGTCTGCTCGCGTGGCAGTGCATAGGTGTCGTTTCGCCGCACTTGCAACAGATGGCGCGACGCGCCTTTTAATATGGATGGCAGCACGCACTGAGATCGCTGTGTTCTGGTGTTGCGCCGCAAACCCACAGTTGCCGTCTGTCACGCAGAACTGTCGAGAGGTGCTGCAAGTCTACATCGGCTGGAGTTCGTTGTGCACGGCGTTTGAGTGTGTCTCGTGGATTGGCTTCGTGGCTTGGAAGGCTAACAGCGAAAACGTGAGTTGCAAAACACTCGCGACAAGGCACATTTAGCGCAACTTTTGCAAATCACTGGCTTTCTTCTTTGCTTCCTCTATACCCTCAAACTATACCTGTAAACCGAAACTATACTTCAGCCGACAGTATGAAAGAAAAATAAAACGGGTGGCTGCGTTCTTTGCCCCCATATACTGGACCACAGGTGGCTACAGCTGTGAAAAACTTCTCTTTTCACGTGCCTTCTGCAGAAAACGGTCTCGATAAACAACAATTAAAGACGGTGTGAAAGTTCGGCATGTTGATGGTATCACATCACGTGAGGCAAAAGAAGGAAGTTTCATATGTGTCTCTCAATGGTGTGTCTTTCAACACCATGTTGCCTAGGTTAATAGCGACGTCGTGCTTGTACACGTATATCTATGCGTTTGGATGCACTACCTTGCTATGTTTTACACTTTCCACGCAATTTATAATGCAATTAAATAAAAAAAACTTCATATACGACGCCAGTTTGATTCGGAACTCCAGCTTTCGCTTTCTCTGTGCTAATAATGGTTAATTTTATAAGTGTCCATGACATAAATCAGGGGTGAAGACAGAAATTTTTTTGGAGAGGAAGGAGGGTTTAGTCGAACTTTACGTGTGTTCGTGCGCGAGTTTGTAAGTGTGAGCACATTTATGAACGATAAAAATTTAAAAAAATTAGGGACAAGGTTTCAACCCTCCCAGTTACGTCCTGGCTCCTGGCTACGCCCCTCACATAAGTGCGCTTTCCGTTTCGAACCTTGCGAGTCTATGCGATAGTCCTTGTGGCCGTCACTGTAACATTTTATTAACGATATCGTAATTTCAGCGAACAAAGAAGGAAAGTACAGTAATAAAGAGCTGAAGTAATAACCCTTGCAATACGAACACAGGGCATAGCTTTTCCTGTTCATGAAATGTTTACCCTGGCCGCTGATTTTGACTTCATTTTCAAAGCCATAACGTAGCGTCAATTATTTGAGAACACAGGAATATTGTAAAGAGCACAGTATAAGCGATATAGCACGCGGCCTATACCGTATATACGAGGACTCTATCGGAGCCCGCTCGGTCGTTCGCGCACATCTGACATTTAATCTGTTTTGTTAAAAATGAAGAAAGAGAAACAATAAAGCCATAAATAAAACAGATGTTATTGCTTTTTTTTCCTTTCAACTATTCCTTCACAAATATGCTCTTGACCGCTGTGACGGTTCTGAGTTCGTGAATGGCGGCATGCGCGGAAGGCAATTGAAATTAAGGACACCTGGGTGCGAGTTGTCTTACCTGCTGACGCTGTCGAGATTCGTTTTTTTTCTGGGTTCTTTCTGCGCGTGCGCTTGTCGAAGCATTCACAGGCACGGTCAACGGCATTTGTTATGACGATTGTTATAGCGCGAGAACCGAACGACGACAAAGAGACAAGAAGGACACGAGCGCATTTGTTAGTCCCAGCTGCACAATAGCCGGACGTTGCCCCACACGACGCAGAAACTTCAGCGTCCGATAAAAAATATTCAATGTCCCGTGCAGCGTGGAAAAGGTTTACTATACGTTGTTTACAAAAATGTCATAGTTGCTTTGATTGATTGATTTGTGGTGCTTAACGTCCCAAAACCATTATATGATTATGAGAGACGCCGTAGTGGAGGGCTCCAGAAATTTTGACCACCTGGGGTTCTTTAACGTGCACCCTGTCATAGTTGCTTTGACGTCCAGTGTAATCACTACAGCACCATAACTGGGAAAGGTTCCGTTTTTTTCACGTATCAAGCCACTTTCACTCGTATTTCGCACTTATAAGTGTACCATAACACTGAAGCATATCTCTGTTGATAATAAAGTTTATTGTTTCTTAAACTTTTTTGGGGGGGGGGGTGGGGGTGGCTAGGGTGAAAGTGTGAAGGGTCCAGAGCTAAGCAGTCATGTCATTTTGCGTCGTATGAATAACAATGAGAAATACATGGTTACAGCAATAAAATTTAAAGTATAGTAGACAAATTTGGTAAATGGCGTGGAACTCAGTCAACGCTTGCCCCGTCCTTTTCCTGTCCACCGTGTATTTTTTCGCGCTGTTAAACCTCAAGTACGGTAAACGAACTAGCCCTGTCAGCCACTTTGTTGTAAACAAGGGGGCCCATGTTATCATTCATTCATTCATTCATTCATTCAATCAATCAATCAATCAATCAATCATTTTGAGTCTGTTTGATGTCTGATTTATGTTGTCCATGTTACGTGTTTTCGACATCCGCAATTGTTTTGTACCACCTATGTAGGGTATCGTTTCCCGTCCTATGCTCAACATGCACAAACGAACTCAAATGAATGCTTGACTGACTTCATTCTTTCACATTGTCATCTCACAAGTGAGGCGCATCTGAAGTAGGCACAAACACTAAAAAAATTCCGCGATATCCACGAAGTGAATGATGATGAGTGGGCGAAGCTCCGGAGGTAAACCTGGTAAACCATGAATCCTCTGTACATTTTGCCCACTCGATTTTATTACATCGCTCCCCCTAGCGTACGTCGCCGCACTAAATCGAACGATTGCCTTCAACCAATGACCCGCGCCATATGTGACATCATTCCTATTTTATAAGATCTCGCGTCTTTCATTAACTACAAGTACCGCTTTCTAGTTTATAACATCTTGCATCTTTTCATCATCAGCTACAAGTACCACCATCTAGTAAACACTATACAAGAACTAAACGAGAGGTGGCTACATACAGGAGACGGTACCGCCATCTAGTGAACACTGCAAGAACTAAACTAGAGGTGGCTACATACAGGGGACGGTACCGCCATCTAGTGAACACTGCAAGAACTAAACTAGAGGTAGCTACATACAGGCTACAGGGGACGCACAGCCCACGCCCTAAGGAGCTTCGCCCCTAAAAAAACACTCATACTGCAAAGAGGCACATTCTCCAAAGGCGTTAAAAAACCGCACATGAGACGCGAACTTATACGCATGGTAGTTACATTGTGTAGTTAACAGTGGTACAATATCTTAACGCTTGTTGTATATATGCACGCTGTGTCCATGCTTTGTAGTCCGAAAATTCGTTGGCGAAATTTTCTCGGTCACTTCGAGCTGTGACCAGAGCCGGACAGGGGTCGCCAAGCTGTTAGCTGGTTTATCGCAACTATGGACAGCTGAATTTTCGTGGCAGGCTCATGCAATGTTGTAAATGTTTGGCACATACCCGCAATAATCACTATTCGCCCCGAAGTATAGTCTAGCTCTATCGCATGGAGATTGCGTGGATTGTTGAATGACGGCGTGAAGTTTTCGAATATCGATTCCCTGTTCTTTCGTCAGGCATTCAGTTGCAGCGCCGGGCGCCTGCGCCGTCTGGCTGCAGTTTTCTATAAATAGACTATAGACTGTCTCCGGAAGTTGTCCCCATCAGTGCAGTCAGAACTGTTAACATATCAAGTGGAAGTATCGCTCGTCCAAGGGATTTATTAAAACTTTACGTGCAAAGGAAAAAAAAAACTACCTCGCGATATAAATTAAAGTTGTGCATGCTCAGCTGCTCGTAGAACCGTACCTAACACTTAGTCTTTCTCGCGAAACCTATGCAGATGTTAATTTTGCACATCTCACATTTCTATCGTAATGGTGGTGCACAAAAAAAAAACAATAGCGCAGAAGGAAGAAAACTAAAAACAGCGCACACTAACAACTGAGAATTTACTGCAACAACACATAACTCGCCCAGCAGTCCACGCTGCTCACGTTTATGTGTTTGTTGATAACACTCACTTGCACAGTTAATTTGATATTCCTCTTTTTATGGTGTGGCTCCTGTTTAACAGCGCAGTGGCAGGGCGTTCCGTGTACCTTTACCACCCGTGGTCCAGCATCTGTATGTAAATTACACGTTAGCACACCAGCAGCGTTAGGTACCGTACCAAAGAATATGAGTAATAATATTTAAAATGTTAACACAGTTTTCATGCTGTAAGTCCCGCAAAGCGGGGTCACTGCAGAGCTGGTGGGCACGTTTCATCTTATTTTGTTGTTACTGAGCACATAATGCTGGGGCGGTGATTGGGCACGCGTGGGCTCATGATCATATTAATTTTCTTTCTACGAGACACGGCAAACACTGACAGTACCAGCTCTGCTGTAGTAGTTTCACTGGACTCAATTACCATGTTTCCAACAAAATATCCGTTAAGTACGTTAACACTTCCCTATAAATATTTTGTCCGTTTCGCAGCTTGCCTTCTTCAAAACTCCGTCGATCATTCTCATCGGTGTAGCGCTCTTCAAGGTAAGTTTCCCTGTCGATGTAATATATCTTGAAGCTTATCTTTTCGCAATTACTCAAGCATCAGACATGGAATACTTGGTCACGCACTTTAAAATTAAATATACTATAGTACGGTGCACCTGAACACAAAATTATTTCAACTGTTTTTGACAGGAACAATAATGAGAGCAAAGCATGGAGCACGTCATTGAGTGCAGCGTCCTACAGAATACTCATGACGAGCGTCAAAGAGATGGCTGCTCTGACAGTGTATTTAATACCATAGCCTCCTACATTTCCCTTGGCTGCCGGATTATCGGCGGTCACATGGAAAGCGGCCGTCGTCGGAACTAAGTTGGTGGCGCTACCTAAGTAGGGGTGTCTTCAAATGAGTTTTTACGTTTTTGGAGCTTAAATGCAACAAAAATAACGTAAAAAGGTTTTAAAAGGCGTAAACGTACTTATAATTAACCCTACGTAAGTGACGCAATCATTCAGCAGGCAACTCCTTCAATACAAGGCATAGCCTCTGAAATTAATAGCATACGCAGAAATTGCCGATCTCAACGGCCAATTAAGTTCAAAGACCCTTACCCCTACGTAGACAGCGCCGCCATAGATGACGGATGTTTCGCGTTCATTTGCCAGGCAAGGGAAATCCAGGAGGCTATGGTAATACAAAACGATGCCACTGCCACTGCTAGCATGACCGTGGAGCCGTTATTTCTCATATGGAAGCTCCCCGTGCGTTCAGCGCAGCATAGTCGTAATGATTTTAGACCATTTTCGAAAGGCATGTCCCAGCGAAAGTGTATACGTGGAAGAGGAAGCCCATATATTTCTCAAGCGGCGCACCAATCCCCATGATGAGCGTTACAATAACCCATTCATAGCTTAATCAGTGAAATAATAGCGATGACTATAGCCAGGGAGAGTTGCAAATGTTACAAAAATGCGTAACTGATTACAATTACTTTCTTTAAAATGCAATTAATTGCAGCATTCAATTACAGCCACAGTAAAGTAATTGAGATCTTACAGAAATGCAATCGATTATTGTTGCGTTACTTTTCTTCATACTTTTATTGCCGTGACACAATAGCGCCAGCCTGCAGTGACTATAACGAATCACCGTACCTTGCGGAGTATAGAGAGGGCTGGAAGATTGCATGGAGGCTGAAAGCTTATACTGTGGCTTCTCTTATACTATAGTGTTACGCGTTGTCAACTTTCAACAGAACTTGATTTTTCAAAGTTGTCGGGGCTAATTCTTTCGCTTTTCATCGTTAGGAGGTCTGGAAACTTTCTTAGTGGAGGGTGCTATTACAGTGAATCTTCACTTGAGTGAACTTCAAGAGACCCAAACAAATACTTCACTGAAAATTCACTAAACTGAATATGGAACAGCATTGGATACAATAGTAGTCAAGTCATTTAAATGTGCGAATTGTAGTTCATTTTGAAATATTCTGTAATTTTCAATTAGACTTGCCCCGTTAAAGCACAAGAAGAGACAAAGCTGTTTAGGGGGTCTACGTTTATGTGCAATGCCTCTGGCGCAGCTTGTTGTTACTGTTACACGAAGTCTCACAACTTTCACTATCTTGCAACCTTGGGTATAGAGATACAATGTATGAATATGCCTCAGCCATTGAAACTACTTCTTCGCACTTTTCTGCCGGGTTTCGTACGAACACTGGAAACAAGTTTCAAATGTGACAGCTCTACATGTACAAGCGATATTGCCCCGCCGCCGATGGATGAGCGATTTAGGGGCAGCGCGCGTCGGCAACGACAGTGCTGTAGAGCGCGACACTTCATTGAATTGAAAGAAATTTATGTAGCGCGAGGCGAAAAAACGGACACAGGAAGGAATAGACTGAGAGGACGTTTTTTTTTTTTTTTGCCTCGCGCTACATAAATTTATTTCAAATGCATCACCAACAAGCTCACATCGCCACTTTTGTCGACTTCATTGAATTGACTTTGACAATGAGCCTGGGTTCGCAGATCAAATTAGTTCAACTGAAATATTCAGTATTCAGATGTTCATTTAACTGAAAGAATTTTGCAAAGAACGCATAAGAAAACCACCTGGGATTTTCTTGTTGAAGCTTGTTATTCTGAAATGTTCGTTAAACTGACATTCGTATTTAAGAGTGTGAGTTTACCGCATAACGCAGGAATACGTAGCGCAACAGCTCGTATAGTTGCATAGCGCTTCGATAGTGTCCATGTCCTCTATGAAGCGCCACGCTTTGTTGTTGCTGGAGCTCGGGTAAGGCGTTACAGATAAGACCAAGGAAAATGATGAACAGATAGGATCACCCCCCTTGGAATAGGACGGGAGTTTCATAGAAAATGGTCGCATGTTTTTTTTTTTTTTTTTCGGGATGAGAACTGCCGTAGAAAACTGGTTACATGCAGATTTTGAACAAAAAGTAATTGTCTGGTGGTAATCACTTACTAGAAAATGTTAATTGGCCAGAACGTTTCAAGTTAGAAGAAGTGATCGAATAAATGACAAAATAATTGATTACAAGTAATCAATTTCTTTTACTTACAACTCTGATCATTACCAGCACTTGGCTCGGGAACGCCGCAAGTGCTCGGAGTCCGTGCCCTGCTTTGACGGTCTCCCCTAGCGCTACTGAACAAATAATTAAGCAGCTTGACGACTATAGCAACATACTAGTCAAGCAAGTTTGCTGCTGCTGTTGTGGTAACGCGTCGCACTACAATAATAACTCAAAAGCACGCGATCGATTCTCGGCAGCAGCGGAATCGTTTTGATGAGGGCGAAATGTAATGTGAAAACACGCATATATTTAGACTTCGGTGCTCGTTTGAGAAGCCCACGTGGTTAAATTTATAACGGAGAAATTTATAACGGATCCCCCCCTAAGGCTTTCCTAAACAGTTGGTTGGTTTATATTTGATAAGCCATTGCCGCACAAAACGATATGAGCACAAGGAACATATAGGATTGTACGTTGTAAGGGGCACCTATGTTCCTTGCTTTCTTTATAGATCGTTCAACAAGTGGCTCTGTTGTTCTCATTCATTCGCAGGTGTACACGGTGCGACAACTTAGGGACTACATGAAAGTTCTGAAGGACGCCCAGCCCATCGTGCGGGCGCCCAGCTAGCTTTCCAACAAAAAAATCACATTAAATGCATCTGCCCTCGACCTGTCAATGTGTTATGCACCTGGTTGGCCTTGTAGAATCATACACGAGTGAGTTGTTTAGAAAGGCATGAACGCCAATGAAAAAAAAAATGCGGTGAAAGGGTTTATAGGGGAGGATGTTTAAACTCCACTTACGTGATACGTGAGGCGGAGCGAAACATATATGCAGTGTGTGCCGGTGTTTTCCACAGTAAAATCTTTACTTTCTACTGCTTTACTCGCCATCGGTCCAGTGACGCACCACCACTTTGCAGATATGTTTCAAGAAGTGTTTCAAATAGGTGAATCTACGTAGAAATGCAAGTTCGTCCCAGGTTTTAGATATGAAACTTGAGTGCTTTTCTAAATTTCGCCTATAGGATACCAACACTGCTGCCAAGCCAAACATGTTTTACGCGGTATAAACGACAAACCTTTAACTCGTAATATGTATAGTACGGACGAGACTTCTGCTCGCCACCGGTACAGTAACACATCACTTAGAGGATATGTTTCAAGAAGCGGTGTTTCAAATAGGTCACACCACCGCAGAAGTCGATGCACGTTTGTCTCTGGTTTTAGATGAGAAACATGGGCGCCGTGGTAAATTACGTCGGGGACTCTGACATCGCTGCCTAGCCAAACAATATTTTAACCGTAACGATGAACCTTCAACTCATGAATAGTATGCATGGACCGATGGGGAATAGTGGAATTTACCCCATTCTCTTGCCACACACTCGTTTATGATGGACCGTGATGGCGACATGTGCAGCCTACAAACCAAAACCATAAGGTTTCAACTTGTCCTACACCTGCTGCCTACGTCACATTTCAAAGCTCTCATAAACACCACATTACTGGTCCTCTCATTCATTGTGGGCAAGGCTTTCATTAGAGAAGCCGAAAAATCATTTGTGGTATTCGTTTTCATGGTCAGTGTCCTTTTTATAATGTTACTGACCAGACGAACTTCCATCAAAACTTGGACGTGAGAATAAAAAAAAAACCATATTCGGATCTAGTGTTTCGCAAACGTTGAGAATGACCGAAGAACATAGCTGAGATTAGGCCTTCATCATAGAATGGTAATCCCTGACCCCGATAGAGGCCGGACCCCGGCCGTAACTGTTCTTCTCTTTGTACATAGCATTTCAATATATATATATATATATATATATATATATATATATATATATATATATATATATATATATATATATATATATATATATAGTCAGAATGTTTTGCATCAAGCCTCCTACACGTGTTCGACCCTTCGTTGGCGTAAATAATCGGTATCCTTATTCTACACAACCTCTATTCTGTATACGATTACCGAACGGCAGATGCATGCGGTCGATTCCAGGTACCGAGGTGCTCTCTTTAGGGCAGTTCAGAAAATGGTAGCACGTCCTCCTCTTCGCAAGCCTCTTCTTTCCCTCATTTCGGCTATTAAAGTTACGCGGTATAAGATCGAACCGATTCGTGGCCGCTCCTTCCTCGCTTATCTTACGTGCAGTCGAGATGGCTTGGCGCGAGTCGTTGCGCACTGCCTCCATGCAGGAAGCTTTGCCGGAAGCGATCCTCTTGTTTCTTCGGAGCCTTCGCAGCCACTGTACTCGCTATATAGACTTCCTCGAGCGAGTGTGTTTGTCAAGCAAGCTTCGCGCTGCGTACCGCGCCGGCGCTTCCCAAAGAAGCACACACGCACACTTCCAAGACACACACGGAAAATGCGCCGAGGAAAGGCAATAATACGCTTCTCAGACCAGCTGCAGACGAAAAGGGGCTTCTCGTGGCGCCTTGGCACTCGATTGTCATGGCAAGAAAGCACGCGCCGTGGTCATGGCCTTACGCGGCTGCCACCGTGAAGACGGTGCCTGAGGCATAATGCGCCACTCGAGTTGTGTTCTCTTCAGAGGCATAAAAGGCACCACGTGATATTGAAAAAATAAAAAAAAATCAACCAGTTCCGCTATGTGAATAGCCGGACAGTGAATCTGTAAGCGCTCGAGTGCATGTAATTGGCTAGCGAGATCACGCGCATCACCTTCTTCTTCTTCTTCTTCTTCTTCTTCTTCTTCTTCTTCTTCTTCTTCTTCTTCTTCTTCTTCTTCTTCTTCTTCTTCTTCTTCTTCTTCTTCTTCTTCTTCTTCTTCTTCTTCTTCTTCTTCTTCTTCTTCTTCTTCTTCTTCCGTCATCGTCGTCTTCGTCATCATACTTCAGTATCACCACAATCATCCCCATTCATTATCATCACAATCATCACTATCATAATGTTGTGCATAGGCATTACGCAGGTCACGTGAACTGCGCGACTACTACCTTTACTACTGATACTCCTGCTAACTAGTATTACTACTGCTGCTACGATGATGAAGACGGCACAGCGTAGACTTAAACAGCCGCGCTGTGGAAAGAAAACTGCCAGACTCCAGCATTTCTATCACTTTTCCGACTCTATGACTGAGAACAGCAGTCAAGAGCTCTCGACGCATATGTATGTTCGAAAAAGCCGATAAGTATGCGTTATCGTTTTCATACATGTCAGTCAGCAAAAGCTATCATCTTGCCGGCACTGTGTCGTCGTCGCGACTTCATCGTTGCATCGCAGCACCGCAGTCCTCGCTCTACGGTTACAGTGTCCTGCCATTGGCTTGTTACTTATGTCTGTGCTTTATGTGTCGTATCTGAGCGAATCATGAGATGGATAGACTAGTGGGGGGGGGGGGGGTGAATAATTTCTTTTCATAGATATTCCGAGTTCGCAGTAAAACAGTGCTGGCAAGAGAAAACTCGTGCATTCCACCGAGTCAGTATAATTCCACGATTCTTTCGATGCTGACAGCTCAGGCGCGGACGTTTGGGACCAGCAATGAACCTTTACTCTCTCTCTTTCTCTGCAAGTAGTGAGTGTCCAGAAAATAATTGTATGAAGTAAGAAAATGAGCAACAACACGGGCAGTTCACCTGAACGGCTGTGAAGTACAAAAAAAAGAATCTTCCCACGCCACGGGCTATACACGCTGTCATTGCGAAGCACATTGCGCAGCTATAACTCCTCCAACATCGTGTGCACACATGTCTGCAAGCCGGTGATGGACTGTAATAATCACTGCTCCGCCATATGTCAAACACCGAATTTCGAGACCATCATTTCCACAGCACTGTCAAACACACATTAGTGCACAAAAGCGGTAAAAAAGTATTAGGATGTCACGTGTAAAAAAAATTGGATAACTAAACGTGAAAACTTTAAGCCGTATCATCACAGCTTTCCGACGCATTCAAATAAAACTACCAGAATAGTACACTGTAGTTGCACTAGCAGAGGTGATGGAGACACCGCAAATGATTAACGTTTGAATGTGCAGGCTCTTAGTGAGAATTAACAACGGACAAAGAATCTTCGTCTGAGGCTTGCGCCACCACGCGTTTGTATACACAGTTTAATTTTTTTCTTCTTTGTTCACTTGTTTCGTGATCAGAGGCTTCCACGGTCAAATGGAGCCGTGGTTTGCGGCTTCGTTTCCAATCGTGGCGTTTTAGGATGTGTTTGCAATGCAATCCAGCCGGCACGTTCACAAGCATCTCGAGCGTATAGTGCCTGCTTTTAGGAAGCGCCGATCGGCAATACGAGCCGCCGACTTCGCCAGGTTAGTGCTAGCTATCAAAGCTTTGCCTAACGTAACACTAGGCACATGGGAGGGCAACGTCTTTTTTTGCCGTTTCGAAAGCCGCGACACTTTCGCCCTTTCGTTTTTCCGCCTGTCAGCCTCTCTGCAGGAAAGAGTTTGAGGGAAAGCGGTGTAACGGGACCCGACGGGTGTGCAGCTGCGGGTGTCACCGGCGCCAACAGTCAACGTAGTCGCGCAGTGGAATAGCACTCACTCCATAGTTAAACGGTTAGTGCGACAATCCTATCTACGAAGTTGCGAAGTTGCAGCCGGCTTCTCCTACAGGCTTGGAGCGTCGGAGGCGGTGGTTAATAGCAGGTGAGTGCAAGCATGGTACGCAAGGGGTCGACTAATCAATCGGTATCACTTTATCCATTTCTTTCGTACAGCAAGCTCCTCGTTTTATACGTTCCAGTTTCGTTCGATTTAGCGTTAGACTGTGCGACGTTTAAGTAAAGTCGAATCGTATACGATTCCCCCAATATAGCGCCTTTCCGTTCCTGTCTATGTTAAAAACGTATTAACGAGGTTCTACTGTGGTATGTATAGATAGCGAATCGGACTTACCATGCTCGGTCTATTTAA